>JAEIFT010000626.1:0-60000 GCA_018904225.1 Lordiphosa mommai | reverse complement strand
TTCAGCACGACTCGCCTACAGCCCTTATAAGACTGAGTTCACATTGTTCAACGCATGAGGCATGATAAGCTTTCATGTTGTATTGTTTTGAATGTCAAATGACAAGCTATTTACATTGAAAACAAGACAACATAGAGGTCTACTGCCTGATGCACAACTTGGTTTGCCGACCCTTAGACAAGCTTGTCTGGGCGACAAAAGAATATAGAGAATTCCTCAATATTAGGTAAAGTCTATGTCGTGTCGCACGTTAGAAAAAAAAAAAAAAAAAAAAAAAAAAAAAAAAAAGAGCTAGAAATCGGTATATTTCCAAAAAAAACCTTTTTATGTGGCGTATTCTTAGATCTGAATTTTTATAATACCATTTCATCCATTAATTTTGAAGTTATCTTGAAAAAATAAAATAATTTTAGTATTAAAACAAATTTTACTTGTACCATTACGTACCGGTAAACCGAAACAAACATCTGGGTACCGTTTAGGGAGCGAAAAACGAAATAGAAAAAAAAAAAAAAATAAATTTCCCAAATTTAAAAAAAAAAAAAAAAAAAAAAACCTTTAACCGATATTCTCCTTTCTTACCAGAACCGATATTTGTTTTGGGATTAATCTCTGCTCAGCTTTGCTTCTCCTTTTGGTACTTGGGGTAGCCTAAAGTCCCTAGAAAAAGTTTTCCTCGGAAGATTAATTCTCTTAAATTCTCCTAACTCTCCGTCTGTCTCTTATCGAAAAAAAAATAAAATTAAAAGTTGAAGTCAAAAAGTGCATTTCATCTTTTCCTTTTTTTTTTTTTTAACACAATTCCCACATTTCCCCTAAAATCCAAAAAAAAAAAAAAAACTCACATTTTGCCTTGCAATGTGGCAAATCCTTGTCTATCCATGCATTCAAAGCAAATCCAATTGAATTGCAATTTACACTAGAAACCACAAAAATCCAACTAGCATTTAATATCCTGCGCAAGGCCAGGCTGCCACAAAATCGAATTTGCCTCCCCCCTCCAACCCCATTTATTCAGCATCCTGTCATCAGAGTGTTGTCAGTCCCGAAGGGAACACATAACGATTGTCCACCATTGATGATGCTGTTGCCCTCAATTGACTGTGGAGCAGCCACTCAGTCATGCAGCAACAGAAGCTGACCTTTGGTGGGGTATCCTTTCGGCAGCAGCAGCAACAGGAGCAGCATCAGCAACAGCAACAGGAACAATTTGTATGTCAATTGGGTCAGTGGTTGTTGGGAGGCAGAAGTCAACTCCTGCGGTTGCACGAAAAACGCAATTTTAACTGCACGCACATTTCAATTTTCGGTGCTACGGTGGGCTACACTCAGAGAAAAAAGATGGAATAGAAATTTAAAGTCTGAATTTAAGTATTAACTGGCTTGGTTTGAGACTGATTGATTGATTGATTGCAAAGCTCCTAAAATAGTTTGAAAAAATTTCTTGCTTGAAATGAGTATTCGGTACTTTTTTTTTTTTTTTCCTTTTTTATTTCTTTGAATGTTTTTTCTAGTGTAAGGTAATTTTTGCTTGAAATGAGTATTCGGTACATTTTTTTTTTTTTTTTTTTTTTTTTTGAATGTTTTTTCTTAGTGTAATCTTTCCGTCTTGTTGCACCTGTTGCATTCTGCTAAATTTTGTACGCATTTTCATGCATCGTTTAGAAAGCTAGTTCCGCGAAAAAGGTAACTTTCCCTTTTTTTTTTTTTTTTTTTCTTGTGCGTGCAATTGATCCCGTGAGCAATTAACAGTCCATTTGCGACTAGCACCCAACATACACATTACGTTCTGTAGATTAACATCGGCCCATACTACAACATACTACTCATCGGGTCTCTTGAAGCATTAGGGACGACGACGACGACAAGCTGAAAAGAAAAATAAGCGCACAAAGCGCTGCCAACAACAGAAATTACAAAATCTGATTTGACACGCAAAGCCACAGTGAAACACTGACAAAACGAGTAGAGCTATGAGAAACGACGACAGCGCCTGCCGCCCGCCTGCACCTGATCCGACCCTCCCTCCCTCCCCCCCCCCACTACAATGATTGGCGTGTAAAGCGTTTTGCTGGAACAAGATTATGTTTAAGTTTATGTGTGATGGAGCCCCATAGTGTAGAGTAGCCAGCCAGTGACAGGTAGGGATGCAGCTTAATGATTAGCAGGTGCTTACGAATGTCGCCAAATTGTTTAAAGGAATCAAAATTGGACGCTCAAACAATTAAATTTCCAAAGTGGAACGCATGTGGAACTTAAGCTATTCAAATCAAACTGTTGTAGCAACTATTTTAGACCCATCTTAGCTAGTTTGCTTAGTGGAACCTATGAGTTGATACAATGCTTAAAGCTTAATTACATTTTCGAAGTGGAACAGCTTTGTGGAACCTAAACTATTTCGAAATTAAAAGCTGAATCATTTTAATTTTCAAAATCAAACTCTTGTAGAAACTATACTTGACTATACCTAATTAGTTAACTTAGTGGAACGTATGTGGATTTCATCATTATAATGCTGGCATTAATATATATATTCCTCTGTTCTTTATGGATAACAAGTGGAGCTTCACTCATATAGAAATTAAAAGCTAACTCTTGTAGAAACTATTCAAGACTAACCACAGTTGGTTTTTTAAGTGGAACGTATGTGGATTGTTTTAAAATTGTAACTTAATTAGCCATTTCATCATTATAAGGCTGTCACATTGTTCGACGCCTGAGACATGATAAACTAGTAAGCCTTAATGTTGTATTGTTCTGAATGTCAAATGACAAGCTATTCACAATGAAAACAAGACAACATAAGGGCCTACTAGATTGTCATGTATCATGCGACGAACAGTGAGAACCCAGCCTAATGCTAGAATGCGCCAAATCAATTGCGTTTTCAAAATGTGGAACACTTATGGATAAAGTGGAATTAAAAGCTAAAAGAAATTGATTTTCAAATCGAAACTCTTGTAGAAACTATTCTAAACTAACCACAGTTGGTTTTCTAAGTGGAACGTATGTGAATTTAATTTTAATATTTTATTTTGATTTCCAATGAAGCCTTCATTCCAATTGGCATACAAATTTATTTCAGCAGTATGCTTCATATGAATAGAAACGCTTTTGAAAAGCTCTGAAAGCTGAATGCTTTTGAAAAGCTGTCTTATTTATATGAAGCATAGAGCCAAAATAAATTTTATTGCCTTCTGGAATGAGGCCTTTAAAGATAAAATAGGCACCAAATCTATAGTATATTGAAAGTGGAACGCATGTGGATTTCAAACTTGATAAATTCATCAGAACTTTTAAAAGGATTTGTTCAAAGTTGAAATGAAACTCAATAATTGGATTTTCAAAGTGGAACGTTCGTATTCTAGACTTACCACAGTGGCTTTTCTAAGTGGAACGTGGTTTTAATTTTAATATTTTACTTTTATTTATTAATAGTATTTTAAAAAGTGGAACGCATGTGGATTTCATGTATCACTTCCACTTAATAAACTCATGTCAGTCAAACTTATGTAGAATCTAAACTAAAGTAACCCTTGCTAGTTTAGTTAGTGGAACGTATGTGGTTTTCTTTTAAAAACTCACACCTGATAAATTCATCAGTATTCCATAGTACGGATCTTTTAAAAGTACTTGTTCAAAGTTGAATTGAAACTCAATAATTGGATTTTCAAAGTGGAACTTTCGTATTTTAGACTAACCACAGTTGCTTTTCTAAGTGGAATGTTTGTGGACTTAATTTTAATATTTTAATTTTATTTCCATATTAAACATAAAAAAGGCGCTAAATCAATAGTGGAACGCATGTGGAACGCATGTGGATTTCATGTATCACTTCCACTAAAACTTATGTCAGTCAAACTTATGTAGAATCTAAACTAAATTAACCCTTGCTAGTTAAGTTAGTGGAACGTATGTGGGTTTCTTTTAAAATCTCACACTTGATTAATTTATCAGTATTTCACAGCACGGAACTTTTAAAAGTACTTGTTCAAAGTTGAATTGAAACTCAATAATTGGATTTTCAAAGTACAATTTTAGTATTCTAGACTAACCACAGTTTTTTTTCTAAGTGGAACGTATGTTGATTTTATTTCAATATTTTACTTTTGTGTCCATATTAAAGATAAAATAGGCGCTGAGGGCCTATTCTCAGCTGACATAAAAATCATTTTCATCACAATGCTTCATATGAATAGAAACACTTTTGTAGATTGCTTTTGAACAGCTGTCTTATTCATATGAAGTATTGTGACGAAAATTAAATTTATGTCATCAAAGAATAGGCCTTAAATCAATAGTATTTTGCATGTGGAACGCATGTGGATTTCATGTAGCACTTTCACTTAACTGAGCATGTTTAAAATTAGCACATTTTCGACAGTCAAACTTATGTAGAATTTAAACTACAGGAACTCTTGCTAGTTTTCTTAGTGGAACGTATGTGGTTGATAAATTCATCAGTATTCCACAGTACTGAACTTTAAAAGGAGGTGTTCAAAATTGAATTGAAACTTAATAATTAGATTTTTAAAGTGAAACGTTAGTATTCTAGACTAACCGCAGTTGGTTTTCTAAGTGGAACGTACGTGAAATTTACTTTAATGTTTTACTTTTATTTCCATATTAAAGACAAAAAAGAGCTAAAAAAAAAATAGTATTTTGAAAGTGGAACGCATGTGGATTTCATGTAGTACTTCCACTTAACTAAACATGTTTAAAATTATCACATTTTCGACAGTCATACTTATGAACCCTTGCTCGTTTTCTTAGTGGAACGTATGTGGTTTTTTCTTTTAAAACTCAAACTTGATAAATTCATCAGTATTCCACATTATGGAAACTTTAAAAGCACTTTCACTTAACTAAGCAGGTTTAAAAATATCATATTTTCGATAAACTAAGGTTACCCTTGCTAGTTTTCCTAGTGGAACGTATGTGGATTTTTCTTTTAAAACTTAAACTTGATCAATTCATCATAAAAGTACTTGTTCAAAGTTTAATTGAATCTCAATAATTAGATTTTTAAAGTGGAACGCAAGTGGATTCTATGTAAAACTTTTAAAATTTAGGGCTAAATCGATTAGATTTTCAAAATCTTAGGCTGGGTTCACATTGTTCAAACCATGAGACATGATAATCTAGTTAGTTTTCATGTTAAATTGTTTTGAATGTCAAATGACAAGCTATTTACATTGACAACAAGACAACATAAGGGCCTCATGCGTCGAACAGCGTAAACCCAGCTAGCCAGCTAATATTGTGGAACGTGAGTGGTTATCTTTTATAACATAATTAAGCTTGAGTAAGTGGAACTTGTCTCTAGACAGCTAGGCTCTAAATTTACATTGTTATCTGTAAGATGAGAGGCTCAGCCCTTATTCCAACACAATCCAAAGTCAAGCCGATTTTGAGACTAAGCTGAACTTATCCCCAGCTAAACATATTTTTTCTGGGGTCATTCTCTTAAATAAATAATAATGGTTTATAATTTCTTTGTCCTTGCATTGTTGGCCGCCATTGTTTTGTTAACTGAATTGTCCTTGATGGTTTAGCTTATGGATTTGTACGTTTGGGGGTTGCTGGGACAACCCCCCCCCCCCCCCCTCAAGCGGAAGCCTTGACATTTTAAAGCACCTCGTGTTGGCTCGGTGGCCTCGCGCGTTCGCGTCCTTGTCGCTTATTTGCGTTTCCTTTTGCCAAAACCAAACCCAAACGTCAACAAAATGCGCTTGCACCTTGTCTGCTGTCGCTCGTTTAAGCTTTGTCTGTCTTTCTCGTTCTTTCTCTATTTGTCACCCCCTTTTGAGTGTCATTGTTTTGGCTCCATTAAAAAAAGAAATTGGGCAGGAGATGGGGCAAAGAAACAGACGGACTGGGCTATATCGACGCAGCTCGTCAGGCTGATCAGGAACATCTCTCTATATATAAAAGAGTTTGTCCTGACTGACTGACTGACTGATTCATTGGCAATCAACGCAGAGCCTGAACGGTAAGAGATAGAAAGCTGAAATTTTCACAGAAGTTTCCTTATGAGTTGAAAGTGAGCACTAAGGCGGGGAAAAGCTCTATGGGGAAAAGCTACTATGGGGAAAATTTTGTTTTTCATCCGATTGACTTGAAATTTGGTTTGTAACTAAAGTAAGCGAAATAATTGGACACCTGTTTCTCCGATTCCGGAAAATCCGCCCACAAGGAAAATGGCCGGAAAACTCTTCATGGAAAAAACTATTTTTCATCCGAATGACTTCAAACTCGGTTTGTGAGGATGGTTAGCAGAATAATAAGACTTGAGATTTTTGGAAAATCCACCCGAAAAGTCGGGAAATTCCATATGGAAAATACTATTTTTCTTTCGATTGGCTTCAAACTCGGTTTGTAAGGATAGTATGATAAATAATTGGACATGAGATATTCAAATGTTGGAAAATCCGCCCACAAAGAAAATACCTGGAAAATTCTATATGAAAAACTATTTTTGATCCGATTGACTTCAAACTCGGTTTGTACGGATAGAATGCAAAATAATTAGACATAAGATTTTTCGATGTTGGAAAATGCGCCCAAAAAGTCGGAAAATTCCCGGAAAATTCCATATGGAAAAAACTGTTTTTTATCCGATTGGCTTCAAACTCGGTTTGTAAGGATAGTATGCTAAATAATTAGACATGTGATTTTTCGATTATGGAAAATCCACCCACAAGGAAAATGGCCGGAAAATTCGATATGGAAAACACTATATTTCATCCGATTGACTTCAAACTCGGTTTGTAGCGATAGTATACAAAATAAGTTGACATGAGATTTTCCGATGTTGGAAAATTCGACCCAAGAGTGGGGAAATGCCTGGAAAATGCTATATGGTAAAACCTATTTTTAATCCGATTGGCTTCAAAATGGGTTTGTGAACACATTATAGAAAATAATTAGACATTTGATTTCTTGGTGGTGGAATTTCTGCCCACAGGCAAGAATAATGGTGGGCGTATTTCGGTTCAGTGACAATGGCTATTTGTGAGCCGATCTGAATAAAATTCGTTTTGTAAGATCTAGGGTCAGAATAAATGGAAACACGTGTTTTTTTATTTCGGGAAGTTCACTGCAAAGGTCGGATTATGGGTGCGGGGGTGGGTTTTTAGCCGATATGTATTAAATTTGGTTTGAAAGCTCTATGGGCCTATTAAATAGGATAAAGTTTTTAGCTTTGCGCTTACTCACCCTCAAGGTCGGATAATGGGTGACGGGGGTGGTTTTAGCGTTTGTACGCTTAACGGGCCAAGTAGGTGGAAAATAATTTTCTCATTTCTGATGGTCGGAAAATGGGGGCGGGGGTGGTATCATTGCCAACGTTTTTTTCATTATTTTGGCGGCTATACTGATGGTGGCGAAGCGAAGCGCGCCGGGTTATATGCTAGTATATATATATATAGCGTCCTTGGAATTTTTAAAATTTTTTTAATTTCCATTTTAAATTAGCCATTTCTTGTTATCCATAATGAACTTTAATAAGTATTGCCTACTATTTGGGGATGTGGGCTAAGGAACAACAAACCATGATAAATATTGCCTACTTTCAGGCGCTTGTAATGCGAAAGGTCATTTATATAGCCTACTTTTTAGGGCAGTTTTTTTTTATTTTACTTCGATTTTCAAAATTTTTCGAAATTAAAAAATATAGAAGGCTTCCAACTTACTTTCAACAGATTCCACAGTTGCTCTATAACAACAAATTTGAGTATAGCTTTGTAATTTACAATTTTTTCAAATTTACAAACAACAAAAATAATGGTTTTCCAATTTTTTACACTGCAATCTTTGATTACACTCATTGCCGCAGAGATAATGCACCATGGCTTTTGGCTATATCAACCAGAGATCACCCATAAACCGGATATTAGCTCGGGTCTATATATCGTGGGACTTATAATACTGCAACAACGTTTGTGTCCCTTTCTGGCGTATCAACGGCAATTCAGTACATTTCCGGAAAAACTATTGATGCAATTGCTATTCATTTGTTTGATGTTAACTCTGATCTGGGATAATTTCAACTGGCTGCTCAATCAAATCTTTGATTATCATGAGAATTTAACCTTTGGCTGTCGTCTGGCTGTGTCACTGGTATTAACCTGGTTCGCCTTACATTTACCCAATATGTATGAAGTGTTGGAGCAAGAACAGGAAGTGCTGGCTCCCCTGGATGAAATGGCTGATTTACCAGATGCTGCTGTGCCTAATGTTATGCGTGCCATTCCTTCGGATACTATATCACGTGACATACAAGTGGGTAGCATGGGTTTCAAGTTTATACAAAAATCCAAAGATCGCGAGCCAACCTATAATGAACTGGCGCGTGGCGATATTCAATTTTAAGGCTTATCAGATTAAATGTATTTAAAAGTTAATGTGATTACTGAACCGATTTTCAATTGCCTTAAACACTTCTGTTAAGTGGTCGCTGTTAAACAGAAAAGTGCTTTAATTTATACATTCATTTGGGTCGCTGCAAAAACACTTTTCGTTTCGCAATTGACCTAAAACAGTTCTGTTAAGTGGTCGCTGTTAAACAGAAATGTTTGCTTAACAGTGAAAGCGAGTGTACATACATGTATTTAGCTAAATTACGCGTCCCTTCAAAAACAAAGACACTAAAAAGAGAAACTACATTCATTTGGGTCGCTGCAAAAACACTTTTCGTTACGCAATTGACCTAAAACAGCTCTGTTAAGTGGTCGCTGTTAAACAAAACAGTGCATTCATTCATACATTTATTTGGGTCTCTGCAAAAACACTTTTCGTTACGCAATTGACTTAAGACAGTCCTGTTAAGTGGTCGCTGTTAGTTTGCTGTTAGTTTGCTTTTTGCTTAACAGTGATAGCGAGTGTACATACATGTATTTAGCAAAAATTTCGCTTCCCTTTAAAAACAAAGACACTAAAAAGAGAAACTACATTCATTTGGGTCGCTGCAAAAACACTATTCGTTTAGCAATTGACTTAAAATAGCTCTGTTAAGTGGTCGCTGTTAAACAGAACAGTGCATTCATTCTTACATTTATTTGGGTCGCTGCAAAAACACTTTTTGTTACGCAATTGACTTAAAAGAGTTCTGTTAAGTGGTCGCTGTTAAACAGAACTGTTTGCTTAACAGTGATAGCGAGTGTACATACATGTATTTAGCAAAATTTTGCATCCCTTCAAAAACAAAGACACTTAAAAAAGAAACTACATTCATTTGGGTCGCTTTAAAAACACTTTTTGTTTCGCAATTGACTTAAAATAGCTCTGTTAAGTGGTCGCTGTTAAGCAGAACAGTGCATTAATTTATACATTTATTTGGGACACTGCAAAAACACTTTTTGTTACGCAATTGACTTAAAACATTTCTGTTAAGTGGTCGCTGTTAAACAGACCAGTTTGCTGTTTGCTTAACAGTGATAGCGAGTGTACATACATGTATTTAGGAAAATTTCGCGTCCCTTTGAAAACAAAGACACTTAAAAGAGAAACTACATTCATTTGGGTCGCTGTAAAAAAACCTTTCCGTTTCCCAATTGCCCTAAAACACTTCTGTTAAGTGGTCGCTGTTAAACAAAACAGTGCTTGAATTTATACATTCATTTGGGTCGCTGCAAAAACACTTTTTGTTACGCAATTGACTTAAAAGAGTTCTGTTAAGTGGTTGCTGTTAAGCAGAACAGAAAAAATTCACTTAAAACCGTCCTGTTAAGTGGTCTCTGTTAAACACAAAACTTTACTTAACAGTAATAGCGAGCTCAGATAACATTTTCTTTCTTTTTTATTTTTGCTCTGAGCAAAACCGGTTCTGCTGAATTTTGTTTGAAAATATGTGTTGACTGTTAACTGTCACCGCTGTTCATATTAATAGAAAGATTTTCCAAGTATTAATATCAAGTGAGAAGAGTCCTAAAGAACTTAAAGTTAAGTGTTAAGGTTGTTAAAATGAATTTAGATATTTTTTCGAAACATTTTAAATTGATTTACCACGATTTCGAAGCTGAGAACTTCATTATAAACTCGTAACGACGCCGGGTACTTAGTTAGTTATAAATAAATCAGTGAAATGTACAGAGTGGAGTCAATCAAGCGGCTTTGCATGATTCATGAAATTTGTCATAGTCGTTCAAATTATGCATAGGAGTAGGCAAATGTTCTGAAATTCCTTTCACCTTCATGTTGACCACGCATTAAGCTGACTAACCTGTTGGTCATCATCATTATCATCATCATTACGAGTGTGATATTTATGTAACGCCCCACAACGTCCGTCCCCCCTCCTGTTGTAGCTCATCATTTGCCCGTAGGCGTCGATAATTGTTCTATTAGGCAAATGAATGCCAGGCTTCTCTGCTACCTGACTACCACTGCAGACTGCTGACAGACAGACAGACAGACGGACAGGAGTCCGGACAATATGCACGCCCACTTTTGGCTGGTTGGTTGGTTGGTGCCCTCGCCCTTGATTATGGTGCCTGGGTTCGCCTGCATGTTGAATTTTTGCATGCATTTGTGTCAAGGTTGTCCGACTGGCTTGTTGAGCTGCTGTTGACGCTGCTGCTGGTTTAGCTGATTGGTTCGTTGGCAGCTGTTTTAAAGCCTGGACAGGCTCAAGTGCAAAAAAAAAAAAAAAAAAAACAAAATTAACATGCAAATTATTTATGAAGTTGGTTAAAGTTGTCCTACTAACTTATGAGTGGATTCTGGGAAGAAGTCGTTAAGGAGCAGGAGAAACAGAAGGAGAGACGGACAGACAGACGGAGAGAGGGACGGACAGAAAGACGGAGAGACGGACAGAAAGACGGAGAGACGGATAGAAAGACGGAGAGACATCCGGACTGACAGACGGACAGATAAACGTAGAGACGGACAGACATACGGAGAGACGGACAGAAGACGGAGAGACATCCGGACAGACAGACGGAGAGACGGACAGACAGACGGATAGACAGACGGAGAGACGGACAGAAATACGGAGAGACGGACAGACAGACGGAGAGACGGACAGAAAGACGGAGAGACATCCGGACAGACAGACGGAGAGACATCCGGACAGACAGACGGAGAGACCGACGGAAAGACAGACGGAGAGACGGACAGACAGACGGAGAGACGGACAGACAGACGGAGAGACAGACGGAGAGACAGACGGACAGACAGACGGACAGACAGACGGACAGACGGACAGACGGAGAGACATCCGGACAGACAGACGGAGAGACCGGACAGACAGACGGAGAGACGGACAGACAGACGGAGAGACGGACAGACATACGGAGAGACGGAGAAAAAGACGGAGAGACATCCGGACAGATAGACGGAGAGACAGACGGAGAGACGGACAGACAGACGGACAGACAGACGGACAGACAGATAAACGTAGAGACGGACAGACATACGAAGAGACGGACAGAAAGACGGAGAGACATCCGGACTGACAGACGGGGAGACGGGCAGACAGACGGATAGACAGACGGAGAGACGGACAGAAACACGGAGAGACGGACAGACATACGGAGAGACATCCGGACAGACAGACGGAGAAACATCCGGACAGACAGACGGAGAGACGGACAGAAATACGGAGAGACGGACAGACATACGCAGAGACAGACGGACAGACAGACGGAGTCGGACGGAAAGACGGAGAGACATCCGGACAGACAGACGGAGAGACATCTGGACAGACAGACGGAGAGACGGACAGAAACACGGAGAAACGGAGAGACATCCCGACAGACAGACGGAGAAACATCCGGACAGACAGACGGAAAGACGGACAGACATCCGGACAGACAGACGGAGAGATATCCGGGCAGACAGACGGAGAGACGGACAGACAGACGGAGAAACGGACAGACAGACGTAGAGACAGACGGAGAGACGGACAGACAGACAGAGAGTTGGACAGACAGACACACGCACATACAGAAGGACAGACAGAATTTCAGGGATTAATCCCGAAACGAATTTCGGTTCCGGTATGTACCGAAATGAGGATTTCGGTTAAAGGTTCTATTTCGGTTTTTGAGATTATTTCGGTTCCGATACGAAACTCAGATTTTTATTTCGGTATACCAGTACGTATTGAATATAAATAAAGAAAATTGCTTTCAAAAAAAAAAAAAAAAAAAAAAAAACTTTAATAAAGGGATCCACAGCTGATCTAAATGCATGATTATCCGTATGACTCCAGAGAAAAACGCTGATTATTCAAATTCATTAAATGGATTATATATAAGAATTATCTTCAGACGTCTTGTCATAATAACGCCTCTTCTTTATCCTGTTCTCAACAAAAGTCTAACAAGACTATTTGGATGGCCCTGTGTATTTATTAAGTCTCCAACTTCTTCTTGCTGCGCCCTTGCTTTACATTTTGAGGCTAATGTGAAAGTAATCTTAGTTTGGGGGCGGGTAGGGGAAAATTGTCACTTAATTTTAGCTGTCTTCAGCTGGTATTATCGCTTCACTCAATCAATGAATTGCATTAACCACTCAACCCACACACAAATGTCTAGCAGCACTCTCTCCCTCCCTCTCTTGTGTCTGTCTTTTGTTCTGATCTTGGCCTCCAGGTCTCGGTAGTTGACTTGTCCCAAGACGCTTTCGTTCTCACGTCCTCCTCTGGTCATTACAATTTTTCCATCCATGTGCGGGTAAGCGTGACTATTTTGACTTCATTATCCCCGCCGTTCACCCCGTTCGTTAGGCTACGTGTGTGTCCATTTCCGTTCTGTTCTGCTGTTTTGTATTGTCGTCGCCCGACATATGTGTGCCAAAAATCTCACGCTCTGCACAAGACCAAGGTGGTGGTATCCATCTCAGAAAACAAGTCTTGGTCAAGAGCATAAACAAATTTTTGGCGCACAAAATGCATAGAAACTACAATAGAAAAGAAATTAAACAGCTAGCTCTCTCGCTCTCTCTCTCTCTCTCTTTCTCTTACTCTTTCTCAATCAGCCAAAAGTAGAAAAGTCGTTGGCAACATTTTCACAGGCCTGACCAACAACTTTCACCAGGGACTCTGCCCTTAATGGCTTCAGCTACAAACTGCAACTGCTTTGGGTCAAGGTGGCAAAGTCAGGACAGTCTGGGTGATTCACACTCCCTGTTTGGCTACCATAGAAGTTTACCCAAAATGCATGACTCATTTGGTCAAAAAAAAAAAAAAAAAAAAAAAAACAGAATTTATCAACGGGACATGCGGCACGCGCACTCCAAGCACATTTATGGCTTCACTGTCTAATGGTGGGTCCGAAAGTCTCAACCAGAAAAAAAAACACACAGTTTACTTATCTTATCAGTAGAGTGTGCAAAAAAAAAAAAAAAAACAACAACAACAACATTAACCAGATTTTATTATGGTGACAAAACAACAATAACCAAATTATATCTTTATCAAAAAATGAATTGAAACAATGAAATTGCAACAATGTGAAATAGAACAACAAAAAAATAAAAATTTAAAACAGTTCGAAATGTTCTTATCGATAATTGTTGTTGTTGTTGTAAGAGACTTCTAGGAATACTTAGAAAATATACAGATTTTTTTCATTTAATGGAAATTACCGCAGGAAATTATACTTTTGGGAATTTTTATTTTTTTATATTTTTTTTATTCTTTTTTTTTTATTGAAGTTCTACGAATACTTGGAAAATATACAGATTTTGTTCATTTAATGGAAATTACCGCAGGAAATTATACTTTTGGGAATTTTTATTTTTTTATTTTTTTTTTTTTTTTTTTTGGAGTTCTAGGAATACTTGAAAATATACAGATTTTGTTTATTTAATGGAAATTACCGTAGGAAATTATACTTTTGGGAATTTTAATTTTTTTTTTTTATTAATTTTTTTTTTTTGAAGTTCGAGGAATATTTGGAAAATATACAGATTTTGTTCATTTAATGGAAATTACCACAGGAAATTATACTTTTTGGGAATTTTAATTTTTTTTTTATTTTTTTATATTTTTTTTTTATTTTTTTTATTTTTTTTATTTTTTTTTTTTTTGTTTAAGTTCTATGAATACTTAGAAAATATACAGATTTTGTTCATTTAATGGAAATTACCGCAGGAAATTATACTTTTGGGAATTTTAATTTTTTTTTTTTTTTTTTTTTAATATTTTTTTTTTTTTTTTTTTTTATTTTTTGTTTGTTTAAGTTCTATGAATACTTGGAAAATATACACATTTTGTTCATTTAATGGAAATTACCGCATGAAATTATACTTTTGGGAATTTTAATTTATTAAAAAAAAAGTTTTTTTATACTTTTTTTTTATTGAAGTTCTATGAATATTTGGAAAATATACAGATTTTTTCATTTAATGGAAATTACCGCAGGAAATTATACTTTTGGGAATATGTATGATTTTTTAAAAAAATTTTTTATTTTTTTTATTTTTTTTTTTTTTTTTTTTTTAAAATTTTTTTATTTTTAAAATTTTTTTTTATTTAAAAAAAAATTTTTTTATAAATAATTTTCCCACAACTGTTGTTTGGGGTATTTTAACAAATTCTTCAAAAAAATTCGTGCAAAACCAACAATATTAAGTGCTTTGCAAATTTTTTCCACATTTCGGCAAGATCGGTTATGTGGAAGCTATATGATATAGTGTCCCAAAACCGCTCCTATGTGCAGCGTAAAATATTTAGTTGAAGTTCAGTTTTATAAAAAAGTATAGCAAATCGAACCAAATTGTGTAGGACACTTAAGGAGCTCAATATATGCGTACAAACCGAGTTTCACTTAAATAGTTTAAAAAACAACAAAGTTAGTGCCCTTAAACTATAATTTATTGCCCACCGCTGGTCTAAATTAATATGCAAATTAACCAAATTTCGCGCAAATATCTTTCTAATTACAAAATTGACTTTGGGTTCGAGCTTTGTGAACCGATTGCTTGTCCTTTCGAAACTGCTGAAACTGTACCCTAAAAACTGTATGTTTCATGACGTAAATTTGGGTATAGTCTTTTGCGATTTTTCTGTGATTTATGCAACCATCGAAGGTGGTCACGCGCTTGTCGAAAAACTTGACAAACTGTCAAGCTGTCAGTTACAAATGAAATGTTGATGATGGTCCTCCCCTCCTGTTTTATATAACATCAGATTTTTGTCCATCTTTTGCAGTTGACGTTTGTCTTTGAAATATAACTCTGTTCTCGGCAGTTGCTGCACGTTGACTTGTGTGAGGTTCCTGTTGCATTTACGTCATGTTATTGTTCCTATTAAATACAAATGACGTATTTTTTATTGCTTTATTGAGCGTTTGTATATCTCTGCGGTGGGAGAATAGCCGGGCACATTCCGTTCGGTACGTAACGGTATACCGAAATCAAAACCAAGGTACCAATACGGATTAAACTAGAACCTAAACAGAACCTTTTAACGAAACATTAGTTTAAGTACTTACCGAAATTCGATACGAATACATTTTTTTTTCGACTCCCTTCAGCGAGTCATTATAGCCATATACCCGTTAGTATGATCGCTTCAATCTCAGAGTCTATAAGGAATTAGTAACGAGTAACCACAGATATAGGCGATCGCGCGTTGCCTTGAGTGAAAAGGACTTGGTTGCGATACACATCCTAGCATTAGTTTCCTCTGGTGAATATCGGCCTTTGATGTAGTCTTATCTTCGCTTAACGCTTTAGTGAACAAACCACTATTCATCGCCCGTCGTTACGTTTGAGCAATGAATTGCAGATATTAAAACGCTTAGTAAAGTGCACTTGCTTTAAAGTATGCGACGTATCCAAATATAGAACTTGTTGACACTTTCCAGACTTTTAAGATGCTTTTCTAACCATTTTTCATTAATTGTATTAATTATATGTCATCAGCTTCGAATGGTCCAACTCGGAAAGGAATTTTGTAAACCAACGTTGACACTGTCGTTCATGTTTTACATCGTATTCTTTATACTCTAGAGGGTATATTAAAATAGAAGGGTATATTAAATAGAAGAAAGCATCTCCGACCCCATAAAGTATATATATTCTTGATCAGCATGACCAGCTGAGACGATATATGCCATCTCCTCCCTCAGTTTTAAAACTATCTTGACCAAACTTTGCAAAAAGTCTTTAAATACACATAGGCTGCACATTTTTCGGAATTGGCCGGATCGGATGACTATAGCATATAGCTGCCATAGGAACGATCGGTCTAAAAACTAGATTTAGTAAAGAAAGCGCCACCAATTGTGGCATATATTAGTTTTATATGCTCCTGCTTCATACTGAAACAATTTATCAAAATCGGACGACTATATCATATAGCTGCCATAGAAACGATCGGTCTAAAAATTAGTTCTAGTGGGAAAAACTTTTTTGTTTTCCATCGTAGCGCCACCAATCGTGGTATATATTAGTTTTATGTGCTTCCACATATTCCTGTACAAATTTATGAAAATCGGATGACTATATCATATAGCTGTCATAGGAACGATCGCTCCAAAAACTAGTTTTAGTGAGAAAAACATTTTTTTCTTTTCCATTGTAGCGTCACCAATCGTGGTATATATTAGTTTTATGTGCTTCCACATATTTTTGGAAAAATTGATGAAAATCGGATGACTATATCATATAGCTGCCATAGGAACAATCGCTCCAAAAACTAGTTTTAGTAAGGAAAACTTTTTTGTTTTCCATCGTAGCGCCACCAATCGTGGTATATATTAGTTTTATGTGCTTCCACATATTCCTGTACAAATTTATGAAAATCGGATGACTATATCATATAGCTGTCATAGGAACGATCGGTCTAAAAATTAGTTCTAGTGGGAAAAACTTTTTTGTTTTCCACCGTAGCGCCACCAATCGTGGTATATATTTGTTTTATATGCTCCTTCTTCATTCTGAAAAAATTGATCAAAATCGGCCGACTATATCATATAGCTACCATAGGAACGATCGCTCCAAAAACTAGTTTTAGTAAGGAAAACTTTTTTGTTTTCCATTGTAGCACTACCAATCGTGGTATATATTAGTTTGTTGTGCTTCCACATATTCCTGGATAAATATATGAAAATTTGATGATTATATGATATATAGCTGTCATAGGAACAATCGCTCCAAAAACTAGTTTTAGTAAGGAAAACTTTTTTGTTTTCCATCGTAGCGTCACGAGTCGTGATATATATTAGTTTTAAGTGCTTCCACATATTCATGGATTAATTTATCAAAATCGGATTACTATAGCATATAGCTGCCATAGGAACGATCGGTCTAAACACTAGTTTTAGTGAAGAAAACTTTTTTGTTTCGTGCGTACCAATCGTGGTGGCATATATTAGTTTTATATGCTCCTATCATTGGAAATTGTAAAAGGAGCTATATCATATGCTGCTAGACGATCGGTAAATTATTCTGGGAAACAATTTTTTTTCCATCAAAATCGGACGACTTATCTGAAAGACATATCATATAGCTGCCATAGAAACGATCGGTCTAAAAATTAGTTCTAGTGGGAAAAACTTTTTTGTTTTCCATCGTAGCATCACCAATCGTGGTATATATTGGTTTTATGTGCTTCCACATATTCCTGGAAAAATTTACGAAAATCGGATGACTATAGCATATAGCTGCCATGGGAACGATCGGTCTAAAAATTAGTTCTAGTGAGAAAAACTTTGTTGTTATCAATTGGTAGCTTCTTTAAAAAATTTCAAGGCTATTTAAAACATCGATAATATAATTAAAGACTGCTTAAAGTTCATGTTGGTCCTCACTGAAGCATTTTTTGTGACCACCTTTGACCATCTTTTTCGATCTAAAACTGTTCCAAGTGTTTTTTTTTTTTGGCAGCCCCATTAGAATTGAATGTTTTACCATTTAAAGAATTTGGAAACGATCAAAACAAATATGAAGGTGCAGGGTCTGGGATATACTACGTTCCAATTCAATGCGCGTTGTTATTAACTTATAAAATGCATTTAATTTAGCTTAGAATCCTTAAGCGTTTTGCAGCCAAAATCTTTCAATTAAGTGATCACTGGATGACATTTTTGGCGTATGCATATATGAGTGCATATACCCTCCTCCCACCTCCCCCAGCCTGACCGCAGCTCTGCTCCGTTTCCTTTCCCTATTTGCTTTGAATTTTTTTTTTTTTTTTTTTGTCACGCTCAATTGCTTGACCACATGGAGAGCCAGAGAAAACCCACTTCGGCACATCGTTAAACGTTCGGCTAGACATCCTTCAGCCAATCAGAGGGCAGCAATGCGCTTCGTGTTTTGTGTTTGTTGTTGCATAATGCCAACAATATCCACACAGGCGACCACAAAATGTAAAAGCATTTACATTTTCCAGCAACAAATGGAAGACTCAAGAAGCGCCTCGCTCTGTCGCTTATGCTCTCACTCGGGTGGCTCTCTCTCTCACCGAGTGCTCATTGTGAGCTGGTTGAGTTTTTGGCCGTTCAGTACTGCTCTACCTGTCGACTAGTTTACAACACGCAACGGCAATAACGGGGAAACAAAACGTCGCAATCGTCGTCGTCGTCGTCGTCGTCGCCGATGTCGTTGTCGTTCGTCGCCCACAGCAGCCCGCAGCGACGACGTAAAATGTAAAGTTTTTTTTTTTTTTTTGCGCGTCGTCGTCTTGTTGTTGTTGTTTATTATTATTATTATTTTTTTTGTTTGTGTTTTGCGCAGTGCGTTTGGGCTGTTGTTGCTGTTGTTGTCAACGCAGACAACAAAGTGGCAAAGTTTTCGCCTCGCCATTGCTCATACGCCCCGTCGTCGCCAACAAAACAAAAAAAAAAAACTTAAAAAAAAAAAGAAAGACACTCACACACACACACACACATGCGCGCGCGTTTTTGTTTTTGTTTGATGTGCAAATTAATTTTTTTTTTAAGTTAAAGTTGAAAAATGAAATCTAACAAAAAAAAAGTTAATACAATAATAATATTAATAAAAGTGAGCAGCAGTTGTCCCCTTCCTTCACCAACACACACCAACACACACACACACACACACGCACTCACACATGCCTAGGCAGAGCAACAAGTTTGCGTTCCACAAAATTTCCATTGCCTATTTGGTTGGCCGTTGTTTTTGTTGTTGTTGCTGTTCTCTGCATTTTTGTTGTTGTTGTTGTTGTGTTTTTTGCCTGCAATTGCAATTTATAAATAATTGAACATTTTCGATCAAATTTAGCACTTTCCGTTATTTACATACAAACATACATACATACCTATACACATATCTCTGATGATAATGAATGGAATGCCTGTTTTTTGCGCGCAATTTGAACAAACACCAACAACTACATGAAATTCCACAACGTCTGTGAAATTTGAATAGAATTGCGTTTTCCATTTAATAATATTTCATATATGAAATATTTCACCAGAAATATCTGGACATTCTAGCATTTCTGCGAAATCTGATAAGACATTTGTTTTTTGTAATTGTTAAAAAAAAAAGTGTATAGTTTATTATTGAGAATTTCTTACAATTAATATGAAATTGAAACTTACAAGAAATTTTTAGAAATACCAGTAGCTTAGCAGCTAAGCCGGTTCGTGTTCAGAGCGGTTTTTAGGTAGCAGATAAGCAGAAACAATTTCTCGACTCTATCTTCTTCAAACTAATTGACTAATTGGCTGTGTTCAGCAGCAGAACTTGCTACATGATCAATAATATATATCTTGGTTATTAGCCTACCTTTTCTCTTGTGTTTAATATGATATTTACATAAAGCTTTTCCATATGTCAATTTAACAAGACCCCCTAAAAGTAGGCTTAATAATAGAAGTTGTTTTATTAAGCTGATCAGTGATCAAGTGTCTCTGCTGAACGCGCCCATTAACTACTGACTGACTGGTGATCATCACCGCACAGCTCGAACCATTAGAAAGACTAAGCTAAATTTTTCAGATCAGATCAGATCAGTTTTTTTTTTTTTTTTTTTTTTTTTTTGAAATTTTGTTATAAAACTTTTGTATTGAACTTATCCGATCTTGTTGAAAGATCTATATGCAAATTTAAGAATAACTGCATACCAAATTACTTTATAAGCTTCAGCAATTTTTTTTTTTTTTTTTTTTTAAACCTTTGTATTGAACTTATCCGATCTAGTTCAAAGATCTATATGCAAATTTAAGAAGAACTGCATACCAAACTACCTAGCGTTAAGCCGCAAAATCTTTTTTAAACTTCAGCAGCAGCATTTTTTTTTTTTTTTTTTTTTATAGAAAATTTACTCCTGATCGGAAATTGATCGGAAAACTGTTTTAAGAAACATAATAAAATACATACATAACTTTCGAGCGATAAGCTCCAAACTCATTTTTAAGCTTCAGCATTTTTTTTTTTTTTTTTTTTTGGAAACCATACACCTATATGATTGGAAAGTGATCGGTATATGATCGAAAAACTGTTTTAAGAAACATAACAAAATATTACCCACAGGGATACAAACCGTTACTGAATTGAACCGAACCCACATATTTTTGAAAATGCCGAACCGAACCGAAAACCGTTAAAGAAAACTATTCAGTTCATTTCAGGGACGAGTTTTGATAACCTAAAGCGCCTGATTGAATACAAAAATTATTGTAAATATTAACTGCATACATAACTTTCGAGCGATAAGCTCCAAACACATTTTTAAGCTTCATGTTTTTTTTTATACATTTACTTGAAAAGTGTATATTAATTTTTTTAACGCATAAAATATTCATTTCCGACCCCATAAACTATATATA
This sequence comes from Lordiphosa mommai, assembly GCA_018904225.1. Classification (NCBI taxonomy): domain Eukaryota; kingdom Metazoa; phylum Arthropoda; class Insecta; order Diptera; family Drosophilidae; genus Lordiphosa; species Lordiphosa mommai. The sequence goes on along the minus strand of JAEIFT010000626.1, from coordinate 39,253 downwards.
TTCTTGATCAGGACGACGAGCTGAGTTCATTTCCGCTTGTCGGTCCGTCCGTCCGTCCGTTGTCCGTTGTTTCTACGCGAACTAGTCTCTCAGTTTTAAGCTATCGAGCGAAATTTTGCACAAGTCTTCTTACTGCCGCAACTAATATGTCGGAACCGGCCGGATCGGATGACTATATCATATAGCTGCCATAGGAACGATCGGTCCAAAAACTAGTTCTAGTGAGAAAAACTTTTGGTTTCTATCGTAGCATCCCCAATCTTGGTATATATTAGTTTTATATGCTTTCACATAATTTCGAAAAAATTATTAAAATCGGATGACTATAGCATATAGCTGCCATAGGAACGATCGGTCGGAAAATGTGCTTTACTAAGAAAAGTTTTTTTTTTATGGTATCAAATTTTTATTATCAATGATTTAAAAATTTTAAATATCTTATATCTATATCCAATATATATTTTTTCCAGTTAAATCAGTTGGAGTAAAGTTTTTCAAGTGTATTAAAACTTCGGCACAGTCGAAGTTAGCTTTGCCTTCTCGTTTTAAAAACTTTTACCACTCATAATTGATTGTCCTACGTTTTCCCCCAAAGAAAAGTTGGCAATGTGACCAGATTTATCACATTTTTGAAAGTTCTTCGTGAACGAACACTTGTTGTGGTCGATTGATGTTTGGTCCGATTCATTTCCCTTTAAAACCTTTTCGATTCATTTACATGATTCTTGTATCAGTTTGATTTTGTTAAATTTTGCCTATTCTGTAGAGTTTATGTTTTGAATTGGAAACATTGGATAGAGTGACCGTACTACAAAATGTTCTGAGTAAGTTTGTGCTAAAAAATGACATACTTTTTTTTTAAGGAAAGCGGCCAATCGAAACTGGTCACACTTAATAAACCCAAGGCTTAAAATGTAACAGGCCTGTTCTCGTTTTCGAATTCGATTGATGGGAATTGGTATGAGATGTGATTTCCAAGAAGGGTTAAGATAATTAAATTGCCATCAAGACAGTTGAATGAAGTTGAATGGATATTGAAAGTTAAAAACCAAATCACAGAATCTGTTTTTGAAAAGGAAACATTTAGCAATTCCAATTCCGCATAATTTGAACGAAATCGAATTGAATCGGTTTTTTGGTCACCACCAACAAGACTCAAAAAACAACACCCAAAATTATTAAATAACGTTTTACTTCTTTGTGGATTTTACATATAAAGGTTTGTCTGACTGACGACTTGTGATTGGCAATCAACGTAGAGCCTAAACGGTAAGACATAGAAGCTGAAATTTTCACAGAAGTTTCCTTATGAGTTGAAAGTGAGCACTAAGGCGGGGTTTTGAAAATTCACCTAAGGGCTGGAAAACTCCCGGAAGCTACTATGGGGAATTTTGATTTTCATCCGATTGCTTGAAATTTGGTTTGTAAGTAAAGTAAGCGAAATACTTGGACACCTGTTTCCCAGATTTCGGAAAATCCGCCCACAAGGAAAATGACCGGAAAATTCTTCATGAAAGAAACTATTTTTCATCCGATTGACTTCAAAATCGGTTTGTGAGGATGGTAAGCGAATAATTAGACTTGAGATTTCCAATGATGGAAAATCCGCCCGAAAAAGTCGGTAAATTCCGGAAAATTCCATAAGGAAATACCTATTTTTATCCGATTGACTTCAAACTCGGTTTGTAAGGATAGTATGCTAAGTAATTGGACATGAGATTTTCAAATAATGGAAAATCCGCCCACAAAGAAAATACCCGGAAAATTCTATATGAAAAACTATTTTTGATCCGATTGACTTCAAACTCGGTTTGTAAGCATAGTATGCAAAATAATTAGACATGAGATTTTCCAATGTTGGAAATTCCGCACGAAAAGTCGGGGAAATTCCCGGAAAATTCCATATGGTAAAACCTATTTTTAATCCGATTGGCTTCAAAATCGGTTTATGAACACATTATAGAAAATAATTAGACATTTGATTTCTTGGTGGTGGAATTTCTGCCCACAGGCAAGAATAAGGTGGGCGTATTTCGGTTCAGTGACAATGGCTATTTGTGAGCCGATCCGAATAAAATTCATTTTGTAAGCTCTAGGGTCAGAATAAATGGAAACACGCGTTTTTTTATTCCGGAAGTTCATTTCAAAGGTCGAATAGGTGCGGGGTGGGTTTTTAGCCGATATGTATATGGGCCTAATAAATAGGATAAAGTTTTTAGCTTTGCGCATACTCACCCTCAGGTCGGATAATGGGCCAACTAGGTGGAGAAATAATTTTCTCATTTCTGATGGTCGGAAAATGGGGGGAGGGGGTGGGATCTTGCCCAAACGTTTTTTCACAATTTTGCGGCTATTTGTGGTGGCGAAGCAAAGCGCGCCGGGTTATATGCTAGTAGATTCATATTCATTCATTCATTTGGTACCCTTATTGGAACTGTAGTTGTTGTTGTTGTTGTTGCATATAATTATGCCAATCGAAATGCAAATGTGTGTTTAGTCAACTTAAGATGATATCTTAACTGAGTATGGCCAACATGACCATAAATGGAGCTAGAATTGACGTGTGCTTGGGTATGAAATATATATATATATTTTTTTTTGTTCAATTGCGCAGCAAAAGCAAAACAGTTAATTGCATTTTTTTTGTTGCCACACAGATATGTCGCATAGCGAGAGAGAGAGAGAGAGAGAGCAAGCATGTGCTTATGTTTATTTATGAGCGAGTCGAGTTGCAAAAATATTCCCACAGATGATTGAAAAAAAAAAAAAAAAAAACTCGGCCTAGGGCAGTGCCAAAAAGATAAAATTAACAAACTGACAGGCTCAAGGACATTTCAAAGTGCGTCGCCAGCAAACGAACGAACGAACGAGTTTCTGCCAGAAAGAAACCCTTAACCCAGCTACCAGCTGGTTCGCCACCAATCAACTGAGCAAGGGGCAACCCTTAAATTTTGGCAAAAAAAAAAAATTTTATAAGTATGTGAAATACTATTGCTTTGTTCATATTTCTAATTTCATCAATCTGCGTCATAACAATATATATATATATATATATTTCCTTATTACGCATACGCCACATGTGACACTCGACAAGACAAGGCAGGTAGAACAAACGAACGAAACGGTAAACGGACCTAAACATTAGCGACCGGCTTAAGTGCAAGGATAAGTAAAAGAACTGTTGCTTCCTGGTGTGCGTGCACACACGTCCTGAGCGCGTGCACAGGCAGGCAGGCAAGCAGAATGAATGACTGCCCAACTGACTGACTGACTGACTGACTGAGGCAACAGCCGCCGCTTCTTATTGACATTGAGTTGAGGCTGCCGCCGCCGTCTGTGGAGTAACACCCGGCGCAGATGCTAAATAAGAAGCAGGCAAAGGTGTGTGTGTGTGTGTGTGTGTGAAGGATAAGACCCCAGCACCACAACTACTAAAAGAAAGAGCGTACTTAGTACTCGACTGCCTAACATTGTGTGTGTCTCAGCGCACGTGGGTTGACTTTTAAGTTTGTATAGGAATATGTAAAGGATGATTTACAAATGACCCTTAAATAGCCTGACGCTAAACTTAGTGGCGAATTATGTGAACTAGTCATTAAAATGATCTAATGAACTAGATCTCACTGTTTGAACTATAGTTGATTTTATGAACTATTCACTTTTTCAGTTTATTTTATGTTTTTTCAGTTTTTTTTTTTTAAATTGTGGTCGCGTTCAGCAGACGCACTTGATCACTGATCAGCTTAATAAAACTACTCTTATTATTTAGCATACTTTGAGGGGTCTTGTCAAATGTGATGTGTGATAAAGCTTCATGTAAATATCATATTCAATACCAGAGGAAAAGTAGGCTACGTAAATAACCAAGGGATCAAGTTATTCTGCTGAACGCGGCCAAAAAAAAAACCAACCCTTTTTTTCTTTTATTATGACAATCTTTAATCATGTTGAACTTAGAATAAATGACTACAAAAACTAAACAAAATCGGTTCGCTTTTCACAAGCTAGTTCGGAACCCGTTTGGTAACTGCAAAATATAGAATTCTCTATAACCAATGGTTCAATGGTAAAATATCGTACTTCCAATAACAAACCTTCATTCATGTCGTGTTCTTATTCAATTTTGCATTGTGAAAATATGTAACTTATACCCACCCTATATCTAAGATATGGCTCTGAACTAGGAATGTCGGATATTTACAAAATATCTAAAAGGCCCTTTCCCTTTCCGATTTCGATCAAATTATGCGGAATCGGAATTGGTAAATGTTCCGGTTTTCAGAAACCGATTGTCCTATTCGGCGAATAACTTCAAATTACCATTTATCTTCATTCGACTCCAACCTCCACCAATTCCGATCAATCGGATTCGAAAACGAGAACCAGACCTGTATATCGATATTTTTCGATATTAAAATATCATTTCGATATTGCTATTTTGTTGAAAAAAATAACCGATATATTATCGATATTTTCGATATTAAAAAAATATCATTTCGATATTGATATTTTGTTGAAAAAATCACCGATATTTTATCGATATTTTCGATATTAAAAAATATAATTTCTATATTGATATTTTGTTGAAAAAATAACCGATATATTATCGATATTTTCGATATTTTTAACAAAAAAAAATCGGTTTCTTCAGAATAATCAAGTCGTTTGGCGTAATGAGTTGTCATTTGAAGCGTATTAAAACTTTATTCTGTCTACTTTCAAAATTAGAGCTGCCAAACCCAAAAAATATACATAAAATTTATTTTTATAAGTTTGACAAAGATATTTTATTTATTTTATAATTGTAGTGGAAACTTATTCAGGAATTTATAGGGAAAGAATACGCTGAAGTAAACATAAAAGGAAATTTAAGCAGTTAAATCTTAGAAACGTGAAAACATAAGAAAGAGATTTTTTTAAGACTCATTGAGTTATGTGCTTATCGGTTATACGACTTCTGATGTCGGGAACCACGAGGACAAACTTTCTATGGTCGAAGCCCCGATAGCACCAAGCATCCTGGTGAAATAGGATATGAAATAGGATATGGCAATTTGGTCTTCTCTTCCATTCAAAACTTAAAAATATCACGGAAAATATCGCCAAAAACTATTTGATATACTAGTTGTTGATATAGCGACCTGTTCTTATTATTGAAAGAAATTGGGAATAGCCGTCTCAAGGTTGTAAGTGTTTTATGTGCCTCCACATAAATAAATTTTCTAAAACACAGGTTTTAAAACCTGTTTAAAAAAAATCCTGAACTTAAAGCTCATGTTTTTCAAATGTACGTGGATATACAGAAAATGTATGTTGCCTGCTTTTGGGCAATTTTTGAAATATCTTGGACCGAATATGATTAAACAGTTCCGCGGATTGCTTTCCACATTGTAAAAAGGCGCAATAAATTAATGAACCAACGTGAAAAGTAAGCGGGAAAGAAGAACAAAAATATTTTAAAAGCGGCCTAAAAGCAGGCAACATTTATTTTCTAGATTTGAAATACATAATCATGAGAAAACGGCCACAGCTTTTGAGATCGTTTCTCTTTTTATTTGCCATGTTTAAGTGCGGAATTCTAGATCTTCTTCTTCTTCTGATTTTTTTGTTTAAAGAGTATTATGTTCATAGAATTGTAATTTACTCATGGGTAGTTCAAAACAGTTTCTGATTGACATTCATTATCTATTTATCTATATATCTATCCATCTATCCAACTATCCATCTATCGTGAGGAAATATTGAGGCTTATTCGAAATTATATTGAGGGCAATTTTAATATGGAAAGCTGAAATGTTATCTTTAAGAACGGTATTCACGAAATTACGCTTTTGGCATTGTCTTTAAAAGAACGTACAACCTTTCCAAATGGTTTAACCATAACTAGAATCCGCTCAAATGCAAGCTTTTACCTACAGCTCCGTCTCATTTCCATTCGATCAAAGGGAAGAACTTTACTGTTTGACTCTACTGAGATTTGGTAATCTCTTAAAATTGATTCATTGGAATGTCTGCACTTTTACTTACATTTTAAACATATTTCTTGTTATCGCAGGTTTTTGAGGGAGGAGTTGAGGGGGCATGAATTCTTCTTGTTGTTGTTGTTGTTGCCGGTTTGTTTCTCTTGTGACCTTCGCATAGCAGCGCGTCGTCGTCGTCGTCGACAGCTTCGCTTATTATAAGTATTACGAGCATTCGTTTGCTTATTGCTGCTATCCAAGTCCACGCTTTATCGCATAGTTTCGTATATGTTAATTCGCTGCCGCCCGTCCCGTCCCCTACCGTTCCGCCGCTGCCCATCAAATGTTACTTCAATGTATGTATGTATGTATGTATGTACAAATAATGAACTGAACTCACTCGCGAAGCGAAACCGGAAGCCCGTCGTACCAGCAAATCGACGAACCGTCGCTTAGTCGAAACATGTTTCTTCTTTTTTTATTGTTATTTATTTTGTTAGTTCTCCATAGAAAGTAACTGGCTTTAAAAAAAAAAAAAACCCGAGACTTGTGAGTGGTTTTAAAGTGGTGGGCAGAAGAGATCTTTCAGAAATTTCACTTAAGTATCTATAGACATATCAATCAAGAGTTCCTCCGCCTCCTACTCTTATTGACAGACTAATTTGATTCGTCTCCTGCTTCATCAGTCGTGACTTTGCCGTGGGTGTAGTGCAACGTTTTGTCTGTCTGTGTGTGTGTGTGGGGGATCATCTTCTTCTCTTCTACCCAAGATAAACAACAGCTAACACAATATACCTACGACACGACACAAACTCTGAGCTAAATAAACAAATCAAAAACCGAAAACAAAAAAAAAAAAAAAAACTTAACAATTTTTCCCCGCGCCCCAAAAAAATGCATGAACATTTTACCATGTGGATAAATTTTGGATTGCCATTTTTTAAATGTTTGTATACTTAACCTTTTTTTGTTGTTGTTGTTGTTTTGGTTAAGTTACGCTTTTAATTTGGATTGTTGTTGTTGTTGTAGCTAGGCCATAAAAACTAACTTAACCAATATTGCCAACCATTTAACGCTTTGCCATTTTTTCATTTAAATATATAAAATACAAAAATTGAAAGTCTTGACCATCGGAATATGGGAAAAGAAATCGTCATTCAGAATATTAATTCCTTCAAAATTAACTAATTATCCTTAGTCGTCCCCTAACTATCCCAGAAAATACATTTTTTTTTCCGTTTTAAAATCAAGACTGGTTGGTTTTTGAACGCGGAACGTTCGGTCTCATAAAAGCGTTCTTAACTTAAGCCCATTGTTCTCGTTATAAGAGCTAACGCACTAACCCTACTAATGAGTACGAAAAAACACGGTTTTCGGCACATTTAGAACAGATTTCTTATGTCTAAGGTATATTCAGTCATATCAAATAGGCCAGCTCTATAAGGTCAAATATCATTTTAGAAATTCCTTCGATCATTTAGTTGCTATGCTATATAAAATATATAAGCAAAATCGGATGTCTTAGCATTTTTAAGTGTGACCAGTTGCGAGCAGACATTGCCATTGGAATGTTTTAAATTTTGGTTATATAGTTGTGCCGATTTGAACTAGTTCGTATGAACTATTCATTTAAATGAACTAATGAACTAGGTCGTAGTTTTTGAACTATTCATTTATTGACCAATAGTTCATTTTTGTGAACTAGTTCAGTTTGTGAACTAGTTCATTTTGCGAACTAGTTGATTTTGTGAACTAGTTCAGTTTTTGAACAAGTTCATTTTGTGAACTAGTTGATTTTATGAACTATAGTTCATTAGTTCATTTTTGTGAACTATAGTTCATTAGTTAATTTTTTTAACTATTGTTCATAAGTTCATTTTTGTGAACTATTGTTCATTAGTTCATTTTATAAACTATTGTTCATTAGTTCATTTTATGAACTATTGTTTATTAGTTCATTTTTGTGAACTATAGTTCATTAGTTCATTTTTGTGAACTATAGTTCATTAGTTCATTTTATGAACTATTGTTCATTAGTTCATTTTTGTGAACTATTGTTCATTAGTTCATTTTTGTGAACTATTGTTCATTAGTTCATTTTTATTTTGTGAACTATTGTTCATTAGTTCATTTTTGTGAACTATAGTTCATTAGTTCATTTTATGAACTATTGTTCATTAGTTCATTTAATGAACTATTGTTCATTAGTTCATTTTATGAACTATAGTTCATTAATTCATTTTATGAACTATTGTTCATTAGTCCATTTTATGAACTATTGTTCATTAGTTCATTTTATAAACTATTGTTCATCAGTTCATTTTTGTGAACTATAGTTCATTAGTTCATTTTATGAACTATTGTTCATTAGTTCATTTTATGAACTATTGTTCATTAGTTCATTTTTGTGAACTATAGTTCATTTTGTGAACTATAGTTCATTAGTTCATTTTTGTGAACTATAGTTCATTAGTTAATTTTTTAAACTATTGTTCATAAGTTCATTTTTGTGAACTATTGTTCATTAGTTCATTTTATAAACTATTGTTCATTAGTTCATTTTATGAACTTTTGTTCATTAGTTCATTTTTGTGAACTATAGTTCATTAGTTCATTTTTGTGAACTATAGTTCATTAGTTCATTTTTGTGAACTATAGTTCATTAGTTCATTTTTGTGAACTATAGTTATTTAGTTCATTTTTGTGAACTATAGTTCATTAGTTCATTTTATGAACTATTGTTCATTAGTTTATTTTTGTGAACTATAGTTCATTAGTTCATTTCATGAACTATTGTTCATTAGTTCATTTTTGTGAACTATAGTTCATTAGTTCATTTTATGAACTATTGTTCAATTTTTAATATAGTTTTTTTATAGATCATAAAATTAACTATAGTTCATAAAATGAACTATAATTAAAAATGAACTATAGTTCACAAAAATGAACTATAACTCGAAAGTGAATAGTTAAAAAAATGAATTAATGAACTAGGTCATTGAAATGAACTAGATTCTCCATCTCTATTTGGCTGATCTTTCGAAAAATCATAATTTTGTTTTTTTTTAATCTCTTATGAAATAATTTGTTTTAACTATTCACTTATAGACCAATAGTTCATTATTGTGAACTATAGTTCATTATTGTGAACTATGGTTCATTTTAAGAACTAAAGTTAATTTTTTAATATAATTTGTTTATAGATCATAAAATTAACTATAGTTTAAAAACTGAACTATAGTTAAAAAACTAAACTATAATTCAAAAAAATGAACTATAACTCGAAAGTGAATAGTTCATAAAAAAATCAACTAAAGTTCATTAGGTCATTGAAATGAACTAGATTTTCCATCTCTATTTTGCTGAACTTTCGACAGCAAAAAAATCAGAATTTAGTTTTTTTTTTTAATCTCTTATGATATCTCATCCTATTTCTATATCATATGTCCCAAACAAATTGGGATATTTGTAAGGTATTTTTTAGTAAAAAATTCGGAAAATTATATGTAATATGCAGGGCTGCTAACCGGTCCGGAACAGAACCCTTAAATCCGGTTCAGTTCAGGTTTTTTGAGTTCTCCGAAACTGAGCCCGATCTGAACCACTTTCTCAAAAAAAAAAAAGGTTCGGTTCACAATAATAAGTAATTTTACAATCGAAAGAAATTCTTAATGAGATTATATAAAATTAAATCTTGAAGAGTCACTACTTCTGATTGTAAAGAAGGAAATAATGTTATACAGGTCTGTGTCCATTTTCGATTTCGATCAAAATATGCGGAATCGGAATTGCTAAAAGTTTTCTATTCCATAAACTGATTGAGTGATTCCGCTGGATCTTTTTTCAACTGACTTGAGGACAATTAGTTTGTACCGAATTATCTAATCCTTTCTTGAAAATCTGTTGTCTTACCAATTCCGATCGATCGGATTCGGAAACGAGAACAAGCCTGATAGATAAGGTGCACAACTAACTATTTTTCAAAGAAATTGATCGAGTTTTTCGTAGGGTAGTCTGATGGTGCAAGGTCTGGGTTATATGAAGGCTATGTTAGGACTTTCTATCCGCTACCATTGAAATAGGTTTTTTTTTCCTTCTTCTTATTATCAAAGACTCTACCGAATTTTAAGCTTAAGGACAGGTTCGAATTACCGAATTTCAGGGGTTGATTTTAGGTTCAGAAGATCATATATGAAAAAGGTGCGGTTCAAGATTCGGTTCCCAACCGGTTTACTTGCCTTGCTCTAAACCCAATTTTGTATTTTTATACCCTTGCAGAGGGTATATTAAAATTGTCACGATGTTTGTAACGCATAGAAATATTCATTTCCGACCCCATAAACTATATATATTCTTGATCAGGACGACGAGCTGAGTTCATTTCCGTCTGTCCGTCTCCGTCCGTCTGTCCGTCCGTCTGTCCGTCTGTCTGTCGTCTGTTTCTACGCGAACTAGTCCCTCAGTTTTAAAGCTATCTTGAGCCAAAATTTAGCAAAGAGTCTTTTAAATACAAATACGCAACTAATTTGTCGGAACCGGCCGGATCGGATGACTATATCATATAGCTGCTATAGGAACGATCGGTCGTAGAACAAGTTCTAGTGAGAAAAACTTTTTTGTTTTCTATCGTAGCGTCACCAATCTTGGTATATATTAGTTTTATATGTTTCCACACAATTCTGAAAAAAATTTATCAAAATCGGATGACTATAGCATATAGCTGCCATATAAACGGTCGGTCAAAAAACTACTTCTAGTGAGAAAAACTTTTTGTTTTCCATCATCGTAGCGTCACCAATCTTGGTATATATTAGTTTTATATGCTTTCACATAATTCTGGAAAAAATTTATCAAAATCGGATGACTATAGCATATAGCTGCCATAGGAACGGTCGGTCAAAAACTAAGTTCTAGTGAGAAAAACTTTTTTGTTTTCCATCGTAGCGTCACCAATCTTGGTATATATTAGTTTTATATGCTTTCCCAAATTAAATTGATCAAATCGGAGCTTGCTATAGCGATAAACGGTCGGTACATATTAGTTTTATATGACATAATTTTGAAAAATTATCAAAATCGGATGACTATAGCATATAGCTGCCATAGGACCGATCGGTCGGAAAATGTGTTTTACTAAGAAAAGTTTTTTTTATGGTATCAAATTTTTATTATCAATGATTTAAAAATTTTAAATATCTGATATCTATATCCTATATATATTTTTCCAGTTAAATCAGTTGGAGTAAAGTTTTTCAAGTGTATTAAAACTTCGGCACAGTCGAAGTTAGCTTTGCCTTCTCGTTTTTTTTTTTTTTGGTATATCAGGTATCATGTGTTCCATTTGATAGTTTTGTCATGATCAATTTGAATATAACTCGATTGATTTGAGTTGCACATTTCCATATGATACATATTAATGTGTGTGTTTGTTGTGTTTGTTTTTCAAATACAAAATTCAGATGACAACTATTAAATTTCATTAGTTTCAGACGAGTTAAGTTTGGCGGCCTCCTCTCTACGTATTATGCAAAATGTTTCAAATGTTAATTGAAATGTGTTAATTTGATTGGCAGACCGAGTGAATGGTGGGGCGGGTTTTTGTTTTTGTTATTTTGTGGCATACACACACACACAAACACACCTACATATGCTGATTTGTCCCACCATTTTTTATAGCCTCAATAAAAACATAAAATAACTAAAATTCAACTAAACCAAACCAAAACCTAAAAAAAAAACGCCGTGAAACAGGGGGAAGAACTGTGCAAGAGAATAAGAAAAAAAAGAGGGAGTTAGTGTGAGAGCTGTGGTGTGAGTATTCTCATCAATTTCTACGTCTTGTGTGTCTCTCTGTGTTGTTGTCGTTGTTCTTGTTGTTGTTGTTGTTGTTTAAATGCACATACATACATACATACATTCATATATATATGTATTTGTTAACCTACTCCTGTTTAAGCTCATTCATCAGTTCATGCATTCACTTGTTCAAGATTCATGCATTCGCTTCATTTCATTTCGCACCTGTCAATCCTGTCAAAGGAGAGACATTGGCTGACTGGGGACGGGGTTGGGTTGGGTAGGTAATTAATCAATCAACTCATTGGCGAATGCTCACTTGAATACGCCAATGTGAAACCGTTTAAGTTGATCACATTTAGGAGAGTTTAATAGGTGCGCATTCCTTCATGAAAGGAAAGCTTAATTGTTTATTGAATGCATTCATGAAGTTAAGCATGAAATAGTTAACTCTAATGAGTGCATTCAGGAATGTACTCACAATTTGAATAGTAAACTTTTTGTCTCTTCTTCGCTTTTACTTAAAAATTATGTTATCCCTGAGAGTTAACTCTTTCGTCGATATCCTTTGACTACCCGTTTCTTGCTTTCACTCAAATATTACTCAATGTTATGTGTCTAATGAGTGCATTCATGAATGTACTCACAGTTTGAATAGTAAACTTGTTTGCCCAAATCATTCGAATATCCTTTTCTTGCTGTTTACGTAGGTTGCTATATATATATTTCTGGCCTAATAATGAAAACGCGAACTAGTTCATTTTTTGAACTATAGTTCATTTTTCGAGTTGTAGTTCATTTTTGAACTAAAGTTAATTTTATGAATTATAGTTCATTTTTTGAGCTATAGTTCATTTTTGGAACTAGTTCACTTTTGAACTGTAGTTCATTTTTGGAACTAGTTCATTTTTTGAACTATAGTTCATTTTTAAATTATAGTTCATTTTTGAACTAAAGTCTTTTTTTATGTACATAGGTTGTTAAATATATTTCTGGCCTAATAATAAAAACGCGAATATTTATGATCAAAAATGGTTTAATTGTTTTTCAAAGTATTCTCCAGCAGAAGATTTAAACACTTTTGCATGCGCTCAAACCAATTGTCGAAGCACTTTTTCCACTCCGATTGAGACACCTCCAAAACATGGTTTTTGAACTCTTCAACAGCATCTTCTTTGGCGACGAAAATCGTTGACCACGCATTTTTCCCTTGATGTGCGGGAATAAAAAGAAGTCATTGGGTGCCAATTCAATATAATTCGACGTTTTGGGCGGTCAAAAAGGCGCTGTGAGCTGATGTGTGAGAGCTCGCCTATTGTCATGGTGCACAATGATCTGTCTTCTCTTGTTCGTTTTTCGAATTTCTCCGAAGACTTCAGGCAAACAAATTTGGGGTGTACCACTCAGAATTGACCGTCCTACGTTGCTCAAGCGGAACAGTCGCCATATGAACAGTTTTATCGAAGAAACGGGCGACCATTTGCTTCGAAGTGCTTCTTCCAAGAACGACTTTCGTTGGATTTGGCTCGTCTTCGAAGACCCACACGGTCGATTGCTGTAGATCCATGATTCATCACCTGTGACGATCTTATAAACGTCTTTTGAAACACCGCGATTATATTTTTTCAAAATTTCTTTGCACCAATCCACACGAGCCTTTTTTTTGAGCGATCCAACGAGAACAAATTTTTTTTACGCCCAGGTGTTCATGCAATATCGAATGTATGCTGGTGAAAGAAATGCCCAAGAATACCTCTATCTCACGGTATGTCACATGACGATCTTGCATTATCAGCATCAATGTTTTCTGGCACAACGACTGTTTTTGGACGACCATCACGACCTTCGTCTTCGAGAGAGCGTCGCCCTGCGATTGATTTCATTAAACCAATTTTTCACAGTGCTATAGGATGGTGCTTTATCGCCATACAAAGATTTAAGTTCATCGTTGCACTCTTGTCGTGATAATCCAAAAAAATGATTGCACGAAAATGTTCACGAGTTAATTCCATTTTTCTGTCGAGTTAAGTTTTTGATTAATCGTTAATCGATATCAAATGTGGTCACACATGAAAGAGTTGTATGGAGCTTATATCGATAAAAGTCCAAACTTTTTTGGGTAAAGGCCAATTGGTTCCAAAATGGCTAGAAGTGACCTAGGCCAGAAACTTAAATAGCAACCCACGTATCTGACATTTTTTTCTGAGTGTAATTACTATCAAAGGATGGGTGGGATATTTTTGCTGGAATTTTATCCTACTAGGGCCAGGGTAAAAGAAATAAATATAAATCGAATCTCATTTTACAACTCCATCGCACACGCTTGTTGCTACATGTCACAGATTGCCACTTATAAATTTATTTGTTCAGCGGTACAGTAAAGTTAAGTTAAGCTTATTTTTAACTAAGCTTAGTCTGATCTAGGAATCGAATCTCGTAGCACGACTCCATCGCACACGCTTGTTTGCTACCTATATTTAACGGTTCGGCGGTAGAGTAAAGTAAAGTTAAGTTAAGCTTATTTTCAACTAAGCTTATTCTGGTCTAGGAATCGAATCTCGTAGTACAACTCCATCGCACACGCTTGTTGCTACTTATATTTATCTGTTCGGCGGTAGAGTAAAGTAAAGTTAAGTTAAGCTTATTTTCAACTAAGCTTAGTCTGGTTTAGGAATGGAATCTCGTAGCACCACTCCATCGCACACGCTTGTTGCTACCGATATTTTATTGTTCGGCGGTGGAGTAAAGTTAAGTTAAGCTAGTAATCGAATCTCATAGCTCAACTCCATCGCACACGCTTGTTGCTACTTATATTTATCTGTTCGGCGGTAGAGTAAAGTAAAGTTAAGTTAAGCTTATTTTCAACTGAGCTTAGTCTGGTCCAGGAATCGAATCTAATGGCTCAACTCCATCGCACACGCTTGTTGCTACTTATAGAGTAAAGTTAAATTATCCCTGCTTTAATTCTGCATAAGTATTCAAATTTAGCTAAAGTCAATTAGTTAGTTCTCACTGTATTTTATTTCACTCAACTCTTTTATGGTTATTTTGCGGGCAAGTGAATAATGAAGGTAGACACGCCTTCTTTTGCAGGATGTCAATCGCAGCCGGCTGTTTCCTCAATTGATGTGTTGCCCCTTTGGACACAGCTGACTCCGTTGTGCGCGTCTTTTGGGTCTTGTGGCAGGTGCCAAAACAGTCGAAACAAAAAAAAAAAAACCGCAAGCACATAGCACCGCCGCAGAGAGCAGGAAGACAGAAGACGCTTACCTTTTTTTTTTTTTTTTTATTTTTTACCTGTTGACCGGCAGCCGAGCGTTGCAAACCAAGCGCAATTTAATTGAATTTTATTTCAGTTTTCAGTTTTCTTGAAGCGGCATTAGGGCAACGCCCCTGCCTGCTGTTTCTTATCTCTCGAGCGTCGTCGCTCTCTTTTGTGGGCAATTTCAATATCATCTTCTGCTTCTTCTTGTTCTTTTTTTTTTGCCGCTTCCTTCCTCTTTTGGCTTTTAGCTTTTCAGCTGTTAATTCAAAGTAAATTATGTATTTTGCATAATTACAATATTTGACTTTTACTGTTGACTGCACGCCGCGCTGCTTGTTGCCTTCTGCCTTCTGCTGTTTTGGGCCTCCTTTTTTTTATATATTTTTTTCTTCCTTCTTTTGGTTTCGTTAACTTGGGGCTTCCGTTCATTTATCTTCTTTATGAATTGCTGTGGCCTTTTGCCCATTGTCGCCGGCTGCCTAATTTATAATTTATTTAACAAATTTTCTAAGTCATCGAATGTTAATTGATTGGCAAGCACAAAGGACTAAGTATCAGTTCTTGGTTAAAAAAAAATTTCTGAGCACTTTTATTATTAAAAATCTTTTAGATTCGAGAATTATAGACTTAAATTAAGTATTTTTGTTTACAAAAAGTGACAAAGTTATGTTGAAAGGGATAATGCTTGATTTTTCACTGGTTTGAGTATAGATTTCATGAAAATGATAATTTAGGGAAGCTACAGCAAAGCTGAGCTTAATGAGTTTCAAGAAAATATTTTCCGGCCTGATTTAGCGCAATATTGTAAAAATATTTAATCAATTTTAGCTTCTTCTCCCTCCCCCTTGCCCCTATAAAAAATTTCGACAAAAATGTACGAAAATGAACAAATTTGAACAAAGTCTTAAAAATGCCGTAAAACAGCCAAAAATAGTGCTACGAAAATAAGCATTACTTTTTTTGGATAGATTGAGAGCTCTAATTTAAAACTACGTCAAAAAAAAATTTCGACAAAAATGTGCGAAAATGAACAAAGTCTTAAAAATGTCGTAAAACAGCCAAAAATAGTGCTACGAAAATGAGCATTACTTTTTTGGATAGATTGAGAGCTCTACTTTAAGACTACGTTCAAAAAAATTTGGACAAAAATGTGCGAAAATGAACAAATTTGAACAAAGTCTTAAAAATGCCGTAAAACAGCCAAAAATAGTGCTACGAAAATGAGCATTACTTTTTTGGATAGATTGAGAGCTCTACTTTAAGACTACGTTCAAAAAAAATTTGGACAAAAATGTGCGAAAATGGACAAATTTGAACAAAGTCTTAAAAATGCCGTAAAACAGTCAAAAATGAACAAATTTGAACAAAGTCTTAAAAATGCCGTAAAACAGTCAAAAATAGTGCTACGAAAATGAGCATTACCTTTTTGGATAGATTGAGAGCTCTACTTTAAGACTACGTTCAAAAAAAATTTGGACAAAAGTGTGCGAAAATGAACAAATTTGAACAAAGTCTTAAAAATGCCGTAAAACAGTCAAAAATAGTGCTACGAAAATGATCACTACTTTTTTGGATAGATTGAGAGCTCTAATTTAAGACTACGTTCAAAAAAAAAATTTGGACAAAAATTTAAGCCTGCAATTCCTGATTATGCACTCTGTTCCTTCTTGTATATCAATATCAATTAAGTTTCATTTTTATTTTCGTTGGAGAAAGTTTTCTTTTTTTTTTTTTGACCTTTTCCTTTTTTTTTTTTTTTTTATCAATTTGCCGAAATAAGCTATTTTCATGTCATGATTCTTCCAAAAATTACGGAGCGACCATATTTTTTTTTTTTTTTTTTTTTTTTTTTTTTACCAATTTGGCGAAATAAGCTATTTTCATGTCACGATTCTTCCAAAAATTACGGAGCGACCCTTTATTTTTTTTTTTTTTTTTTTTTTTTTTTACCAATTTGCCGAATAAGCTATTTTCATGTCTAAGGGCTATAAATTTGACCTTTTTCGACGTTGAAAAACAAAGTTACACTTGGACAAAAATTTAAGCCTGCAATTCCTGATTATGCACTATGTTCCTTCTTGTATATCAATATCAATTAAGTTTCATTTTTATTTTCGTTGGAGAAAGTTTTTTTTTTTTTTTTTGACCTTTTCCTTTTTTTTTTTTTTTTTTATCAATTTGCCGAAATAAGCTATTTGCATGTTATGATTCTTCCAAAAACTACGGAGCGATCATATTTTTTTTTTTTTTTTTTTTTTTTTTTACCAATTTGGCGAAATAAGCTATTTTCATGTCACGATTCTTCCAAAAATTACGGAGCGACCATTTTTTTTTTTTTTACCCCTTTTTTTTTTTTTTTTTACAATTTGAAATAACGTTGAAAAACAAAGTTACACTTGGACAAAAATTTAAGCATGCAATTCCTGATTATGCACTATGTTCCTTCTTGTATATCAATATCAATTAAGTTTCATTTTTATTTTCGTTGGAGAAAGTTTTCTTTTTTTTTTTTTTTTTTTTTGACCAGGAATATTTTTTGGTTGGGCTTTCACAAGCAGCAAGAGCAGCAGGTGCAAGAAGCTGGGGGGCGATATACGGCGGGCGGTGGGCGTGGCCTGTGTGTTGCGTGCATTTAATTGTGCGTAATTATTCACTTAGGTTGTTATGCCAACAGGCAATGATGATGATGATGACGACGTCGACGACGTCCCTTGCGCCTCATCATGGCTCTTAATTGCAGCGGGTCCGCTAATTGTCCAAACCATGTTCCACACTGATTGAGAGGGGCCAGCCCGCGTGCTGTGGAGTGCAAAGGGGTGGGTGGAAGGGCGAAGCTGTAAAAAGGTGTCTTACATGTGTTTGCCGCCTAAAGTGTTTGCTTTTATCACATGTTTTTTTATGTAATTCTCACGTGATTCATAAGCGGTGCATTAGCAATAATAACTGGGTGGCGGTTATATGGGACTTAATGGGAGTTGGGGCTGGAATTTGGAATTGAAATTAAGTTAGAAAAAAACTAAGAGAAGAAAGAGAAAACAAATTAAAGAAAATGAAGAAACAAAAATATACAAAAATATTTGAAAAAAAAGGAAAGAAATAGACAAGAAATAGAAAAAAGCAGAACTTACTTAGCTGCCCACAAATAAGCATGGCCCTGCCAACTCGTTTTTAAAACAGCTTAAAAATCCCAAATTTGGTAAATACGTAAAATTTTGAGAACTTTCGCAGTGATAAAAAACCAAAAACACACATTATAAACTCCAGTGCATTATTATGGCCGCACCCAATTTTTTCAGTGTACAAGTACTTATAGAGAGGGGAGAGAAACATTTGGTAAATGCACATAAAAAAGAGAAGCAAAAAAGCAAAAAAGTATACCGAAATAAAAACCAAGGTATCGGTAATACGGAACCGAATACCGAAATAAACTAGAACCCAAACAGAAGCTTTTACCGAAACATTAGTTTTGGTACGTACCAGAACCACAACCGAATTTCGATTTGGTTTGATTCCCTGGTTTTAGGCATATATTTTTCGAACTAATAATGTCCACAAGTTCTCCATCGGATTCATGTCAAGAGAACATATGGGCTACTCCAAAACATTTACATTGTTGGCTGGAACCCAGATGAGCATCTTTCACAACTGACGTGCTTTGAAACGTTTTCTAGCTAAAAGTGCGTCTACGCCTGTGCAAAAGATTCATTTTTAGGATCTCCGTGTACTTAGTAGAGTTCATGTGAGTGCTTGGAAATGCCAGTTCCAAGCATCCAGAGAAGCTGTGAGCACCGCAAAACACCAAAGAACCACCTTTGAAATTTATTTTTGTAAACTCATGGATCGGTGTGTCACGAAGTTTCACGACATGATCGTGAGAAAACACAAAAGGCATTCGTGCGTGTGTATCCGTGATCCGTGCGTGCTTAAAATAAACCTCGTGAATAGAAGTCATGTTATATATATATAAAAAAAAATGGTCGCTCCGTCATTTTTGGAAGAATCATGACATAAAAATAGCTTATTTCGGCAAATTGTTAAAAAAAAAAAAAAATGGTCGCTCCGTCATTTTTGGAAGAATCGACATGAAAATAGCTTATTTCGGTAAATTAATAAAAAAAAAAAAAAAAAAAAAAAATGGTCGCTCCGTAATTTTTGGAACAATCATGACATGAAAATAGCTTTTTCACGAACTTTTTTTCCATTGTATTTGATTAATAGTTTTATTCGTAAAACTGATTTGCTTTTGATTTCGTAAATATTATGACATTCATGGTAGAAGTAAGGTCTCTCCATGCAAAAATTCAGAGGTGGTTGATCGTGCGTGATCATTCGTGACCTCTTCTTTTATCGTACATGAATCGTGCGTGACGCAAAACCCCTAAAAAATTTCGTGCGTAAATCGTGCGTCAAGAGATTTTAATATCGTGAATCGTGCGTTACGTGTAGGAAAAGTTGCTCACGCGCGCACCTCTACTGCAGAGCTCACCTATCGACGCTGATCTTGTTTACTCAGCTTTGACTTGGGTGCACCGGTTTGTTCCATTCATGATTCTTCTAAAAATTACGGAGCGAACATTTTTTTTTTTTTTTTTTTTTTTTTTTTTACTAATTTGTAGAAATACGCTATTTTTATGTCATGATTCTTCCGAAAATTACGGAGCGACCATTTTTTTTTTTTTTTTTTTTACTAATTTGCCGAAATAAGCTTTTTTCATGTCATTATTTTTCCAAAAATTACGGAGCGACCCTATTTTTTTTTTTTTTTTTTTTTCCAATCTGCCCAAATAAGCTATTTTCATGTCCTGATTTTTCCAAAAATTACGGAGCGACCATATTTTTTTTTTTTTTTTTTTATACTAATTTGCCGAAATAAGCTATTTTCATGTCATGATTCTTCGAAAAATTACGGAGCGACCATATGTTTTTTTTTTTTTTTTTTTTTTTTATGCCAATTTGCCGAAATAGCTATTTTCATGTCCTGATTCTTCCAAAATTTTTTTTTTTTTTTATTTGCCGAAAAAGCTATTTTCATGTCACGATTCTTCCAAAAATTACGGAGCGACCATATTTTTTTTTTTTTTTTTTTTTTTTTTTATCCAATTTGCCGAAATAAGCTATTTTCATGTCCTGATTCTTCCAAAAATTACGGAGCGAAATTATCTTTTTTTTTTTTTTTTTTTTACCAATTTTCCGAAATAAGCTATTTTGATGTCATGATTCTTCCAAAAATTACGGAGCGACCCAATTTTTTTTTTTTTTTTTTTTTTTTATACCAATTTGCCCAAATAAGCTATTTTCATGTCCTGATTTTTCCAAAAATTACGGAGCGACCATATGTTTTTTTTTTTTTTTTTTTTTTTTATACCAATTTGCCGAAATAAGCTATTTTCATGTCATGATTCTTCCCAAAATTACGGAGCGACCATATTTTTTTTTTTTTGTATTAATTTGCCGAAATAAGCTATTTTCATGTCATGATTCTTCCAAAAATTACTGAGCGACCATATTTTTTTTTTTTTTTTTTTTTTCAATTTGCCGAAATAAGCTATTTTTATGTCCTGATTCTTCCAAAAATTACGGAGCGACCCAATTTTTTTTTTTTTTTTTTTTTTTTTTTTGTACTAATTTTCCGAAATAAGCTATTTTCATGTCATGATTCTTTCAAAAATTACGGAGCGACCAATTTTTTTTTTTTTTTTATACCAATTTGCCGAATTTTTTTCAATTTAATTGCCGAAATAAGCTATTTTTATGTCATGATTCTTCCAAAAATTACGGAGCGACAACATTTTTTTTTTTTTTTTTTTTTTTTTTTTTTTTTTTTTACTAATTTGCCGAAATAAGCTATTTTCATGTCATGATTCTTCCAAAAATTACGGAGCGACCATATATATTTTTTTTTTTTTTTATTAATTTGCCGAAATAAGCTATTTTTATGTCCTGATTCTTCCAAAAATTACGGAGCGACCCAATTTTTTTTTTTTTTTTTTTTTTTTACTAATTTTCCGAAATAAGCTATTTTCATGTCATGATTCTTTCAAAAATTACGGAGCGACCACATTTTTTTTTTTTATTTATTTTTTTTTTTTTTTTACCAATTTGCCCAAATAAGCTATTTTCATGTCCTGATTTTTCCAAAAATTACGGAGCGACCATATTTTTTTTTTTTTTTTTTTTTTTTACTAATTTTCCGAAATAAGCTATTTTCATGTCATGATTCTTTCAAAAATTACGGAGCGACCACATTTTTTTTTTTTTTTTTTTTTTTTTTTTACCAATTTAAGCTATTTTCATGTCATGATTCTTCCAAAAATTACGGAGCGACCATATTTTTTTTTTTTTTTTTTTTTTTTTTTTTTTTTTATAATAATTTGCCGAATAAGCTATTTTCATGTCTTAGGGCTATAAATTTGACCTTTTTCGACGTTGAAAAACAAAGTTACACTTGGTATATTTTTTAATTCCACAAAAAAATTTCAATTTTAATTATCAAAAATATTGGCACAACCCAAAAGCATCGCTAACCAAACACAGTATGAGAAAATAAATTGTGTGGCCATAGTTATGCACCAAGCATAAAACGAAAATTAAATTTTAACGATAAATTTTGCATTTTTGATTCTCTTTTTATCTGCATTTACCAATTGTTGCTCTCCCCTCTCTGAGTGCGGCCATAGTTATGCACCGGAGTTTATAATGTCTTTAACTTACACTTACACGTATGAAACCAATTTTTTTAACATTTCGAATCTGAACGTAGGATTAGCCAACCTTTTTCGAATTTAATGAGGTCTGATAATTGTTATTTATACTTCAATATTTAAGTAAAGATGGAAACCTTAATTTAGCATATAGCTTGATAATGACCAAAGAAAGTTTCCCTTCACTTTTGCTGCGTAGTAAGTATTAAATCTATTTTGTGTGGACATTCACTTCAACCATGGCAACTACTGAAGCTAGAAGTAGCTGGGAGACAGTGGCAAGACTTTCAATGTTGCGGTTGTCAGTCGCATCATTTTGTTGTGGTCAATATCCTTCTGCTGCGCCTGCCTTTGAACACTCAATTCGATTAAATTTCTTCAATCAGATTACTGCATCGAAAGGGTAAAGGTTGTGGAGGACTCCTTTTAACATATATTGGAAATAATATGCGTGGGCTTTCTCTCTCTCTCCCACTTGCTCTTTGTAGGTCAAGTGCACAAGTTGACAAATTGTTGTTGCATTTGACAGGCGATGACATTAAATAATAACAGAGAGCAAGCACTTCCATTCAGGAAATGAAGGTGGAGAATGTGGAGCTGCTGGTGCTGGTGCTGCCAATCATCATCATCATCAGCCACATCGTTTGAATGTCATTACTTTGTGACGTCAGAAGGAGGAGGAGAAGGGAGGAGAGCACAACTTCTCCCCCCTGCGTGTGGCACTACGTGCTGTTGAACATGCCGCTGGCGTCAATTTTCACGCGCTGCTTTTGTTGTTGTTGTTATTGTGAGTATGGAGGGGGGCCGAGGCGCCTTCTTGGCTTCTCGATGCTTCGGCGCAGGAGAATTGTCTGCCAAACAATAACACACCGAGAGAATCCAAACACACACACACAGAGAGAGAGTGAGAGAGAGAGAGAGTGGGAACGCAGTCTCATGACATTTCACAGCTGTTTTGTTGTTTTGTTATTAAAGCCCCCCGATATATACGTTCAGACAGGCAACTTGTTGGTCAACGCTTTTGTCTTTGGCGCCATCCAGTGACAAACATTATTCACACTTTGCCACAGTCACATTTTCAGGTTTCCGTTAACAATGAGTGTACTAAATGCCCTGCGTTCTTAAGAAAGAAGGAAAAAAAGAATATGGGTTTCCGTACGGAGAATATATTTTGAATTGAATCTATGATCAAATCATATTAGACTTTATTTTGAATTTGTTTATATACATTTTGTACTTTTAAGAAATTTGAACTAAAAAAAAAAAATCGACCGGATCGGATGACTATATTCTATAGCTACCATAGAAACGATCTGTCCAATAACTAGTGCTAGTAGGAAAAACTTTTTTATTTTCATTGAAAACAGTTCTTATTATAAAAGTCCACAGTTAAGAGTTATTTTGAGAGTTTTAATTAATAAGGCTAGAAATAACAGTTATTAGGGACTTTTATTTTTTATTTTTTGACTCCGAGTATACCAGTTATTAAAGACTTTTATTATATTTAAGTACCCCATTTTAGAAAGCTTTAATTAAAAAGTCTATGAATAACAGGATGACTAAAGCCTTTTTATACACTTTGTAAAGTGCATATCCAATCTCTGTCCGGATGTCTGTAACCGCGTGGACGTCTTCTTTTTCCGACCCCATAAACTCTCTGTATTCTTGATCTTTTTTACTAGTTTACTATCGAGCTGAAATTTTGCACAGAGTCTTCTTTTTACTGCACGCAACTAATATGTGGGAACCGGCCGGATCGGATGACTATATCATATAGCTGCCATAGGAACGATCGGTCTAAGAACAAGTTCTAGTTAGAAAAACTTTTTTGTTTTCCATCGTAGCGTCACTAATCTTGGTATATGTTAGTTTTATATGCTTTCACATAATTCTGGAAAAATTTATCAAAATCGGATCACTATATCATATAGCTGCCATAGGAACGATCGGTCGAAAAATAAGTCTTTGTGAGAAAAACTTTTTTGATTTCCATCGTAGCGTCTCCAATCGTGGTTTATATTTGTTTTATATGTTTCCACACAATTCCGAAAAAATTTATCAAAATCGGATGACTATAGCATATAGCTGCCATATAAACGGACGGTCAAAAAATAGTTCTAGTGAGAAAAACTTTTTGTTTTCTATCGTAGCGTCCCCAATCTTGGTATATATTAGTTTTATATGCTTTCACATAATTTCGAAAAATGTATCAAAATCGGATGACTATAGCATATAGCTGCCATAGGAACGATCGGTCGGAAAATGTGTTTTACTAAGAAAAGTTTTTTTATGGTATCAAATTTTTTTTATCAATGATTTAAAAATTTTAAATATCTGATATCTATATCCTATATATATTTTCCGGTTAAATCAGTTTTTAGTATACCAGTTATTAAAGACTTTTATTATATTACTCAGTAAATAACAATTGACAAAAGACTTTTATTAAAAAGTCAATAAATAACAGTTACTAAAGACTTTTTTTTATTACTCAGAACATAACAATTATAAAAGACTTTTAATTTATTACCCAGAAAAAGTCAATAAATAACAGTTACTAAAGACTTTTTTTTATTACTCAGAACATAACAATTATTAAAGACTTTTATTTTATTACTCAGTAAATAATAGTTGTAGAAAGACTTTTATTAAAAAGGTCAATAAATAACAGTTTCTAAAGACTTTTGATTTATTACTTAGAAATAGCAAGTATTTAAGACTTTGATTATATTACTCCGAAAATAAGAGTTATCGAAAGACTTTTATTATTTAACTCAGTTAATAAAACTCAGTCAGAGACTTATAAATTTTAATCACAATATAAAAGTCTTCTTAATTTTTCACAGCTAATGATAAGGTACACACAATGAATCATTAAAGACTAAAGGCTTATTTTTTTTTATTACTCAGAAATAACAATTATTAAAGACTGTTATTTTATTACCCAGAAAATAAAAGTTATCGATACATTATTATATATTATTTAACTCAGTTAATAAAACTCAGTCAGAGACTTATATATTTTAATCACAATATAAAAGTCTTCTTAATTTATGGAAAAGTCACGCAGAGAGCAAATTGCTGAAGCTATAATTTATTATAACTTCATAAATAAATATATATATTTTTATAATTTTATTAAAAAATATAAGTCTCTGTCTGAGTTTTATTTACTGAATTTTATAATAAAAGTCTTTCAATAACTCTTATTTATGGAGTAATAAAATAAAAGTCTTTATTAATTGTTATGTTCTGAGCAGGGAATAATCCTAAAACGAATTTCGGTTCCGGTACCGAAATGAGTATTTCGGTTAAAGGTTCTTTTTCGGTTTTTAACTTATTTCGGGTTGCGGTTCTGAAACTGTACACGAATTTTTATTTCGGTATACCGGTATGTACCGGTACAAGCACAATTTTTCAAATATTTTTATACCCTTGCAGAGGGTATATTAAAATTGTCACGATGTTTGTAACGCAGTGAAGGAAGCATCTCCGACCCCATAAACTATATATATTCTTGATCAGCATGACGAGCTGAGTCTATATAGCCATGTCCGTCTGTCCGTCCGTCTGTTTCTATGCTATCTCCTCCCTCAGTTTTAAAGCTATCTTGACCAAACTTTGCAAAAAGTCTTTAAATACAAATACGCTGCACATTTGTCGGAACCGGCCGGATCGGATGACTATATCATATAGCTGCCATAGGAACGATCGGTCCATAAACTAGTTCTAGTGAGAAAAACTTTTTTGTTTTCTATTGAATCGTCACCAAACTTGGTATATATTTGTTTTATATCCCTTTACACAATTCTGGAAAAATTGATCAAAATCGGATGACTATAGCATATAGCTGCCATATAAACGGTCAGTAAAAAAACTAGTTCTAGTGAGAAAAACTTTTTTGTTTTCTATCGTAGCGTCACCAATCTTGGTTTATATTAGTTCTATATGCTTTTACACAATTCCAAAAAATTTATAAAAATCGGATGACTATAGCATATAGCTGCCATATAAACGGTCGGTCAAAAAACTAGTTCTAGTGAGAAAAACTTTTTGTTTTCCATCGAAGCGTCACCATTCTTGGTATATATTAGTTTTATACCCCTTCACACAATTCTGGAAAAATTTATCAAAATCGGATGACTATAGCATATAGCTGCCATATAAACGGTCAGTAAAAAAACTAGTTCTAGTGAGAAAAACTTTTTTGTTTTCTATTGAAACGTCACCAAACTTGGTATATATTAGTTTTATACCCCTTCACACAATTCTGGAAAAATTTATCAAAATCGGTTGACTATACTGCTGCCATAGGAACGGTCGGTCCAAAAAGTTCTAGTGAGAAAAACTTTTTGTTTTCTATCGTCACCTATATTAGTTTATATCCTTCCACAATTCTGGAAATATTTATCAAAATCGGATGACTATAGCATATAGCTGCCATATAAACGGTTAGTAAAAAAACTAGTTCTAGTGAGAAAAACTTTTTTGTTTTCTATTGAAACGTCACCAAACTTGGTATATATTAGTTTTATACCCCTTCACACAATTCTGGAAAAATTTATCAAAATCGGATGACTATAGCATATAGCTGCCATAGGAACGATCGGTCGGAAAATAAGTTTTAGTGAGAAAAACTTTTTGTTTTTCATCGTAGCGTCACTAATCTTGGTATATGATAGTTTTATATGATTTCACACAATTCTGGAAAAATGTATCAAAATCGGATCACTATAGCATATAGCTGCCATAGAAACTGTCGGTCAAAAAACAAGTTCTAGTGAGAAAAACTTTTTTGTTTTCCATCGTAGCGTCACCAATCTTGGTATATATTAGTTTTATATGCTTTCACACAATTCTGGAAAAATTTATCAAAATCGGATGACTATAGCATATAGCTGCCATATAAACGGTCGGTCAAAAAACTAGTTCTAGTGAGAAAAACTTTTTTGTTTTCCATCGTAGCATCACCAATCGTAGTATATATTAGTTTTATATACTTTCACACAATTCTGGAAAAATTTATCGGAATCGGATGACTATAGCATATAGCTGCCATAGGAATGATCGGTCTAAAAACTAATTCTAGTGAGAAAAACTTTTTTGTTATCAATGGTAGCGCCTTTTAAAACTGGTTAAACAGGAGTGCAAGGGTATTTAAAACATCGGCGTAGCCGATGTTAGCCTCCTATTTTTTTATCTTAATCTTAACACATTGGCAAAGTTGTGTGTCTATCTTTGTTATGTTTTTTTTGGAGGGGCTTATTGTAGGTCCATGACAGGGTTAGATGAAGTAGGTAGGTGAGGTTCATTGTGCATAACGTAACCAAATTTTTGCTGGTGGAAGAAGTTATTATACAATTTTATAACCCCCCGTAATCAACGGCTAAAAAGAAATCGCGTTAAAAAAATCTGCTTAAAAAACCGCGCCTGAAACGCTACAAAAACGCGCCAAACTAAGCTACAGCCATTTTCGAGTGTTTTCTTTGTGCGCCTGTGTGTGTGTGTGAGCAAAAGCGCGCGTGTGTGTATATTAACTAATGGATTTTCTGTTATAAAGCAGCTGCCCAAATGGAAATGAAAAATGACAAACTTTGAATAATCAAAAAAAAACATAAAAACAAAAAAACAATTTAACATAAAATAAAAGCAGTAAAAAGAGTTGCCTTAAACAAATGAAACTTCCTTGTTGACATACATATACATATATATACAAATACATATACAAATATATACAAATATATACATATACACATATATATACAAACATATATTTTTAATACGAAACGCCAAAAAATGCGCCTAAAAGAAACCACAAAAAAATCAACAACAACAACGCCGCAACTGCAACTGTCGGGTGATCTGCTTAAAACGCTGCGCATCTCACCGCCTCAACATCATCAACGCTGCTCCAGTGTGGGCAGCACCAGCAGCAGCGGCACCTGCGAAACCGAACGCTCCACACAATCCTCGTCGTCGTCCCTATCGCCAGGTCTAATGCCAGCCATGCCGCCGGCTAATGAGGAGGCAGCCGCTGCGGCAGCTTTGGCTGCGAATATAGCCGAATCTTTTACGTTTTTGCAACAACATGCGGCGCATCATTTTCGCGACATTTTGTATGCAGCCCACATGTTGGGAAGAGGTAAACGGGGGGAGGGGGGTGGGAGGTTGGGTGAATGTTGCACGACCAGCTAGCTAGCAAGCAGGCAGCAGCTGGCCAAGAGCCGCTCGACTGGTTTTTTTTTTTTTTTTTGGCCAGGCCACCAACTTTCACTTTATTAAGCATTGTTGCCACTTTTCACAGCATTTTGTTGTTGTTGTTGTTACTGATCCTCTCTCCTACTTCACCTTTCATTTACAGGCTACTATCAGCCGGCTGGTCCGCTGATCTCCCCCCATGTCATTGCAGCCCCTCAGCCGCCCATAAAGAAGCTACCCGAAGAAGACTCTCCCACTCAACAACCACCAGCACAGTCTACGCCCAGCTCCGCCGAATCGGAACAGGTGACCACACCGGTTATTGTGCCGGCGGCGCCACAGCCTCAGCCGTATCCGGCCAGCGCCGTGGCGGCTGCTGCTGCTGCAGCCGCTGCTGCCGGTCATCCGGGTGTGCCCTATCCACGATCCATGCATGCGGCACAAATGCACTATTCCACGGCCTATCCGCCCAACTATTATACACCGTATCCCGGTGAGGTCATGTGCTACTCGCCGCCCGCCTATCAGCCCTACTTCTCCAGCAAGGTCTATCAGAGTGCACCGCCTACGCATCCGCCGCCGCCGCCGCCGCCACCACCGCCGGTGGCCTATCGACGATATCCGTATTATCAGCACGCGGGTCCGCCACATCCACCGCCGCCACCGGAATTATACGAACAGCAAACGCAAGTGCCACAGCCACAGCCACCGCCGCCGCCGCCGCCTCAGGCGGCAAATAATCCTCAACAGCCGCCAACAACCAGTGGCAGTGTAGCAGCAACTTCAGCTGCCAGCGCACCCATAACCGCCAGTGGGCCAGCCGGCGGCACACAATTGGTGCCGGCACATCAGCATCAGCAGCAACAACAACAACAACAACAACATTTGGAACATTATCCCGGACCGCCCAGCTACTACGCCGGCTATAGTCCCGGAGGCGGCAGTGCCGTCGCCGGTCAGTGCTATCCGCGCGGCCTACAGGGACCGTATATGGGTAAGGAAAAGTATGGTTCTTAAGGCAACCAAAGTAGATCAGAGGAAAAAGTGCTACTCCTCTAAGGGAAGGGGGGCTGCGGCCTACCGACGGGGATTTAAAAAAAAAATCTGTTTTCAAGAAATCGCGGAAAATCCATTTTGCTGTTTTTTTTTTTAGCTTATGGAAAATTATGGGGGTCACACCAAGCACAAATTTGTAGGCTTATAAGTTTTTTCGCTCTTGTTTTCAAGAAATCGCGGAAAATCCATTTTGCTGTTTTTTTTGTTTTAGTTTTGGAATACTAGCATATAACCCGGCGCGCTTCGCTTCGCCACCATCAGTATAGCCGCCAAAATAATGAAAAAAAAAACGTTGGCAATGATACCATCCCCGCCCCCATTTTCCGACCATCAGAAATGAGAAAATTATTTTCCACCAGTTTGGCCCATTGAGCGTACAAACCCTGAAACCACCCCCGGCACCCATTATCCGACCTTGAGAGTGAGTAAGCGCAAAGTTAAAAACTTTATCCTATTGAATTGGCCCATAGAGCTTTCAAACCAAATTTAATACATATCGGCTAAAAACCCACCCCCGCACCCATAATCCGACCTTTGCAGTGAACTTCCCGAAATAAAAAAACACGTGTTTCCATTTATTCTGACCCTAGATCTTACAAAAACGAATTTTATTCAGATCGGCTCACAAATAGCCATTGTCACTGAACCGAAATACGCCCACCATTATTCTTGCCTGTGGGCAGAAATTCTACCACTGAGAAATCAAATGTATAATTATTTTCTATAATGTGTTCACAAACCGATTTTGAAGCCAATCGGATTAAAAATAGGTTTTACCATATAGAATTTTCCGACTTTTCGTGCGGATTTTCCAACATTGGAAAATCTCAAGTCTAATTATTTTGCATACTATCCCTACAAACCGAGTTTGAAGTCAATCGGATGAAAAATAGTGTTTTCCATATAGAATTTTCTGGTTTTAAAAAAAAAAAACAAAAAAAAAATTTTGGATTTCGATTGCTTTCGCGCTTTTCCAACATCGGAACGTTAACATGAAAAAAGTTTTTCATATGAATTTTCCGGCCATTTTCCTTGTGGGTGGATTTTCCACAATCGAAAAATCACATGTCTAATTATTTAGCATACTATCCTTACAAACCGAATTTGAAGCCAATCGGATGAAAAACAGTTTTTTCCATATGGAATTTTCCGGGAATTTCCCGACTTTTCGGGCGCATTTTCCAACATCGGAAAATCTTATGTCTAATTATTTTGCATACTATCCTTACAAACCGAGTTTGAAGTCAATCGGTCAAAAATAGTTTTCTAATTTTCCTTTCTGTGTGGGCGGATTTCCAACATTTGAAAATCTCAGTCAATAGTACTCCTTACAAACCGAGTTTGAACCAAACGGATGAAAAATAGTTTTTTCCATATGGAATTTTCCGGGCATTTCCCGACTTTTCGGGCAGATTTTCCATCATCGGAAAATCTCAAGTCTAATTATTCTGCTTACCATCCTCACAAACCGAGTTTGAAGTCAATCGGATGAAAAATAGTTTTTTCCATGAAGAATTTTCCGGCCATTTTCCTTGTGGGCGGATTTTCCGAAAATCTGGGAAACAGGTGTCCAATTATTTCGCTTACTTTAGTTACAAATCAAATTTCAAGTCAATCGGATGAAAAACAAAATTTTCCCCATAGTAGCTTTTCCGGGAGTTTTCCAACCCTTAGGGGTGGAATTTTCCAAATCCCCGCCTTAGTGCTCACTTTCAACTCATAAGGAAACTTCTGTGAAAATTTCAGCTTTCTATCTCTTACCGTTCAGGCTCTACGTTGATTGCCAATCAGTGAATCAGTCAGTCAGTCAGTCAGGACAAACTCTTTTATATATAGAGAGATTATGGGGGTCACACCAAGCACAAATTTGTAGGCTTATAAGTTTTTTCGCTCTTGTTTTCAAGAAATCGCGGAAAATCCATTTTGCTGTTTTTGTTTTTAGTTTATGGAATATTATGGGGGGTCACACCAAGTCCGCTCTTGTTTTCAAGAAATCGGGGAAAATCCATTTGCTGTTTTTTTAGTTTATGGAATATTATGGGGTACCCCAAGCAAATTTGTAGGCTTATAAGTTTTTTCGCTCTTGTTTTCAAGAAATCCATTTGCTGTTTTTAGTTTATGGAAATTATGGGGGTCAATTTGTGCTTTGTTTATTTTTTTTTAGCTTATGGAAAATTATGGGGGTCACACCAAGCACAAATTTGTAGGCTTATAAGTTTTTTCGCTCTTGTTTTCAAGAAATCGCGGAAAATCCATTTTGCTGTTTTTTTTAGCTTATGGAAAATTATGGTTATAAGTTTTATGCGAAACTACATACATCAATGCAGCCATAAAAAATCAAACGAGCGGCATCAGCAAATCCGAAAGTGACTAAATTGGACCTTGAAGATAATTTTTTCTTTACTTAAAGCAAATTTGGTAGTTGGTAGTTTTAGCCTAACGCCAATTACCAGAAAGTTTAAAAAAAATCGAAGATACGCTTCTTTAAGAAAAATTAAAAAAATATATATTCATATGTATAAATAAGTGTACGTAGGTTGATATATATTTCTGGCTGAATAATGAAAACGCGAGTATTCAATGATCAAAAATGGTTTTATTGTTTTTCAAAGTATTCTCCAGCAAGATTTATGCACTTTTGCATGCGCTCAAAACAATTGTCGAAGCACTTTTTCCCACTCCGATTGAGACACCTCCAAAACATGGTTTTTGGAACTCTTCAACAGCATCTTCTGGCGACGAAAATCGTTGACCATGCATTTTTCCCTTATAAAGAAGTCATTGGGTGCCAAGTCAGGGCGGATGACCCATCAATTTGACGTTTTGGGCGGTCAAAAAGGCGTTTCTTATTCGTTTTTGAAATTTCTCCGAAGACTTCAGGCAAACAAATTGTGGTGTACCACTCAGAATTGACCGTTCTACGTTGCTCAAGCGGAACAGTTGCCACATGACCAGTTTTACCTTAGAAACAGGCGACCATTTGCTTCGAAGTTTTTCTTCCACAAACGACTTTCGTTGGATTTGGCTCGTCTTCGAAGACCCCCACGGTCGATTGCTGTAAATCCATGATTCGTCACCTGTGACGATCTTATAAACGTCTTTTGAAACACCGCGATTATATTTTTTCAAAATTTCTTTGCACCAATCCACACGAGCCTTTTTTTAAGGTCGATTGCTGTTTTGATCCATGATTCGTCAACTGTGTCGATCTTCTAAACGTCTTTTGAAAGACCGCGATTATATTTTCATCAAAATTTCTTTGCGCAATCCACACGAGCCTTTTTTTAAGGTCGATTGCTGTTTTGATCCATGATTCGTCAACTGTGTCGATCTTCTAAACGTCTTTTGAAAGACCGCGATTATATTTTTTCAAAATTTCTTTGCACCAATCCACACGAGCCTTTTTTTTTTGAGCGATCAACGAGAACAAACCTTTTTTACGCTTAGGTGTATATGCAATATTGAATGTATGCTGGTAAAAGAAATGCCCAAGGATGCCTCTATCTCACGTTATGTCACATGACGATCTTGCATTATCAGTTCACGCACGGCATCAATGTTTTCTGGCACAACGACTGTTTTTGGACGAACTTCACGACCTGCGTCTTCGAGCGAGCGTCGCTCGCGTTTGAATTCATTAAACCAATTTTTCACAAAGCTAAAGGATAGTGCTTCATCGCCATATAAAGTTTAAAGTTCTCGTTGCTTCGTGTCCACGACGAAAGTTGTCAAAAACTGATTGCACGAAAATGTTCACGAGTTTATTCCATTTTTCTGCCGTGCTAAGTTTTTGATTAATCGTTAATCGATATCAAATGTGGTTACACATGAAAGAGTTGTATGTAGCTTTTATCGATAAAAGTCCAAACTTTTTTTTGGAAAAAGGAAAAATGGGTCCTAAAATGACTAGAAGAGTGATCTAGGCCAGAAACTTAAATAGCAAACCACGTTGATCACGTCGAGACAAAAAAAATTGAAAGTATATGTTGGTAGTATAAAAACCAGGGGACCGGATATAACAGTTACTGGTAACAGTTAAAATATAAATTAACAGTTATATTGCAATTTTTATATAAAAGTTTTATATTAAGATTATTCTTCGATTTTTATTTTACAAATTCCGAAAATACCAATTATTTTATGATTTTTATTTTATTACTCTGTTCATAACAGTTATTTTTGATTTTTATAAATTTTTTTACATGATAACAGTTATTGATGACTTTTTTTAAATAAAGTCATCAATAAAAATATTCAAAGACTTTTATTTTTAAAGTCATAGCATAAAAGTCATTTGCATATATCGCAATAATAAAGCCATTGAGGAAAAACTTGTAAACATAATCTTAATCAGCTTGACTAGTTCGAGTAACATCAAATTAAAATTTTATTTATTATTTAATTTTATTAGTAAAATCTTTTGCAAGGATTCGGAAGACAAATTATATCTCAAGTGTGTCAATACCAATTTTAGTGCAGAAAATCCTCTCTCTACACTTACTTGAGTAGCGGGCACGCTGTTGACAACCTTTGTCAGTTGATACAAATGGGAAAGAGCTAATTTTTTTCTTCCCAATATTTCATTAAGTCGATGTCTATGTCAATTGGCTTAAAAACAAATACGAAGTGGGTCGTTCACTCTTGCCGAGTTGATCAAGTATATGTTTACGATTTGGTCCTCAATGGCTCTATCATTGCGATATATGCAAATGACTTTTATGCTCTGACTTTTAAAATAAAAGTCTTTGAATAATTTTTATTGATGACTTTTATTTATAATATATATAATTATTTATTTATAA
The DNA here is from genome assembly GCA_018904225.1 of Lordiphosa mommai. NCBI lineage: Eukaryota > Metazoa > Arthropoda > Insecta > Diptera > Drosophilidae > Lordiphosa > Lordiphosa mommai. Next base: position 5,475 of record JAEIFT010000626.1, on the reverse strand, counting down.
AAGTCATCAATAACTGTTATCATGAAATTTTTTTATAAAAATCAAAAATAACTGTTATGAACAGAGTAATAAAATTAAAATTATAAAATAATTGGTATTTCCGGAGTTTTAAAATAAAAATCCAAAAATAATTGTTATTTCAAAAAATATAACTGTTAAATAATGACTTTTTTGATAAAACTTATAACTGTTACGGTCACGGTTGCCACAGTTGGCGTTTTTGCGCCAAAACTGGTGTTTTTTTTGCGGTTGGCGCATTGGCACTTTTTTTTTGGAACTGGCTCTTTTTGCTTATGATTGGAATAAGTACAAAAAAGTTTGAATATTAATCAGCACCATATTCAATAATGTCTCCATGGGCCAGTGAACTGCCGCTAATTTAAAAAAAGATTTGGGAAGAAGTTTCAAAGGTAAAAAACGGGCTTAGTATTGAAGTGTTTAAAGAATTTGTAGGAATATTGGATACTGACTGTTTTTATAATGTAAAGGAAATTAATTAATATATTAATATGTATATTTTGTTTTGATTTAAGTACAAATTTTGGGAACTAGTAATATAGCTTTATTTTATGTTGTTGTGAAGCACAAATTTTTGATTAAATTTAATAAATATGATAAGATTAATATTTAAATTAATATTTTTTTTTTTATCTATTTAATGAAGTTTCAAAATAACCAGGAAATTGACTGTTATGATAAATAACACAGGTTTACAAATAAATACTAACTTTTGGACCAGAGCAGATAACTATCTTTTCTTATGTATTTTTAAGTGCTGAATCGAATCAATTGTGTGGCTTATAACTGGATCCTCTTGATCAGAAAATAATAAAATAAATGAAAATTATTTGAGGTGTGTTTATACCTTCAAGCCTAATGGCCATTTCACATAACCTTTTCAAATTTCATTGGTTTTTATGAGATCTATTTTAAATAATTCTTAAAAATGTTCAAGAAACTTAAAAAATTCCGGGATTAATTTTTTTAAGTAAACGTATGTGCCCTTCAATTTACTACACTCGCAATTTTTATATATCATCGCACCTTTTTAAATAATTGTCCTAAAACTACGAGACTCACGATTTTTCTTACCAAATTTTTCTACCAAAAATACAGTACATAACATTAAAGTATAGGAAAACAAAGAAAAAGTCAGATAACAATATTGTAGACATTTACGAATTATTTTATTTTTTCAACTCACTTAAAAAAGTTAAAACGGAAATTTTTAGAACATTTTTAAGAATTATTTAAACTTGGGGAAAAAAACAGAGAATTTCTAAAAAAAAATCCACATTTTCCACATTAATATAAAAATATTAAAAAAGTTATTTATCTTAGTCTTAGGCCATCAGACTTGAAAAGGTAAACATTCCTCACATAATACTCGTTTACCTTAATATCTTAGGAACAAAAAGAACCAGGGCAAAACTGACGATTGATTTGTATTCAGAATTCAAAAATGTACAATAAACGCTTGATATCTGCTCTGTTCCAAAACCTTGTATACGTGAGTAATTTTAAGTTATTCAGAAAGAAATATTTTTGATAGAATAAAATAAAAATATAACATAAATAACCGAAAAAATATATTTTGGCTCTTTTTAACGAATTTGGCTCTTTTTTGATTTTTTTTTGGTGCTAAAAAATTTTCTCAAGTGGCAACCGTGGTTACGGTCCCTGATAAAAACCTTATCAAAAAATTTCAAAATCCCCCTAGGTAGGCCGCCGCCCCCCTTCCCTTATACGTTGTAACACTCTTTTATTAAATAAACCTTATTTTTCCTCCACAGAGTATCCGCCCCAGTGTCCCTGTCCCATGCAACAATCGTGTCCAAAAAACGTCCATACTGGGCCTCATATTGGTAGCAACAACAAGACGAACAGCAGCAACATGCCACAACAACAAAGCAATGTCAGCAGCAACAGCAGCAACAGCAGCACTACAACAACAACAACGCTGACTACCAGTAGAGGCCCAGTTAAAAATGGCCACAACAACAACAACAACAACACCACAGCAACAACAGCAACAACAGCAGCAGCATTAACAGCAGCAACCACCAATAACATGGGCACCCAATGCCAAATGTTGGTCAAAACCGAACTAAAAATTGATGATCAAATGACCAAAATACAATACGAGGCACATGTCATGCCGCCACCCACACCGCCCGAAAGTTATTGTGCCAGCGAGGATAAGTTGCTAGAGGAAACGGAGCAACAGCAGCAACAACATATAGATCTTACAGCCAGCACACCGCCGCCTGGGCCGCCGCCGCCACGCAAGGCCCGTATTGGCAAGACCATGGCCAGAGAAATGGTATATGCGGCACAGCAGCAGCAGCTACCCAAGCCAGAGTTGCCTTTTGTACTTAAAGCGGAAATCAAAGCAGAAACCAAAATCAAAATTGAACAGGAACCGGAAACGGAACAGAGCAATACACATATCAGCCATTTGCCGGATCTTAAGCCCACAATCAAAACAGAACCCCTAGCTGATAGCGAAACAGCAGCAACAGCAGCCACCAGCAGCAGCAACAAGCAGCGTCTCAATTTGCTTGGCTCCTCCAACAAAAAGTCCAAAACTCATCATAGCTACAAAAGTTTGATCAAGCAGGCGGAACCCAAAAAATATTTATGTCCTGGACGCAAATTTGTACGACGTCATGGACGTGCACCGGCCAAATATGCCAAACGACGTCAGCTGTTGCTTACGCAGCGACAGCAGCAACGTTTGAGATTACAGCGAAGGGAGCAACAGCAACAGCAGCGCAAACAAAAGACAGCAGCAGCAGCAGCAGCAGCTAAAGCCGCCGCCGAAGAAGTGGGCTTAGGATCTAACCAAACAGATGACTCACACAATTCACCCAAACGTGCGCGTCCACGTAAACAAACAATTGCGTCTCTACATTTGCTAGAGAGTTTGGATGCCACCGTAACGCGTGGTTACTTTAGTGATCCCGAATTGCAAAGCAATCGTGGACAGGCCACATTGACAGTGGGTAATCTGTATACACCAGCAACGGCAGCGGCAACCTCAACTCTATTAAACACAGCACAGCCAGCGGCAGAGAAGCGTTCCAAATCAGAGACCAAAAAACCATTGGCCAGTATGTCCACAGAGCCACCAGCCAAAAAGTCACGCAAGCAAACATTTAAAGGCAAAGTCAAGGGCGGCAGAAAAGCAGCGGCAACAGCAACAGCAGCGGCAGCAGCAGCAACAGTTGTTGTTGTTGCTAATGCTGCCAGCAGCACTACAACAGCAGCAGCAGCAACATTAACAGCCGCCGCCGAGACCAACAACAATGAGTATCAAACGGCGGATAAGCAGGCGGCTCATGAGGCTCCAGCCGCTGCCGCCGCCGCCTGCCTCCGTCTTTACATTCCGTTGAGCAGCAACACAAGTTCCTGGTGCCCAGTCAGCCCACATCAGCACGTTCAGCTCACACCAACACGCATATGAAACGCGCACGTTCACGCTGCAAATTTGGTAATCGTAAGCGTCCCCGGCACCAGCGACCCGGTGGCGTTAGCTATGAAATAGATGATACACAGCCACCCGCTACGCGTGCCAATGTGGTGCCCAAATGGAACAATGGCTGGATGTGGGCCGGCAAGGCATTCCAGGGTGCCGTCTTTCTCAATGTAAGTGGATCGAGAAAATGTGTAGGAGTGGCAATTTTTCATCCCTTTTTTTTTTATCACAGAGCGATGATCCATTGGTCTTACGCACCTGTTATCCGGCCATGCGGCATGTGGAGGGCGATATTATACGCACAAGGGACTGTGTTCTGCTTAAGGCCAATGAGGATAATGAGCTGCCCTATGTGGCCAAAGTGGCACATCTATGGCAAAATCCCGAAGATGGTAGGTACATACAAGTCAAGTCAAGTAAAAATAGTTCTTATGACGAAAAGAATAAGAAATTCTATTTGAGATTTAAAAAATTTTTTAAGTAAATTTTGCCTGTTCAGTTGGATCAAACCATTCCCTAAATTACACTAGTTTACAAAAAAAAAAAAAAAAAAAAATAGGGCTAACATCGGTGCGCCGCCGTTGTTTATACCCTTGTTGCTTTGTTTTTCACTACTTTTATTAACAACAAAAGTTTTCTCACTACAACTAGTTTTTTGACCGACCGTTTATAGGGCAGCGATATGCTATAGTCATCTGATTTTGATAAATTTTTAAAGAATTGTGTGAAGGGTATAAAACTAATATATACCAAGTTTGGTGACGGGTTAATAGAAAACAAAAAGTTTTTCTCATTAGAACTAGTTTTTTACTGACCGTTTATAGGCATATATGCTATAGTCATCATTTTTTATATTTTTTTCCAAGAATTGTGTGAAGAGGTATAAAATAATATATACCAAGTTTGGTGACGATTCAATAGAAGAACAAAGTTTTTCTCATTAGACAAAAATGTGCAGCCTATGTGTTAAAGACTTTTTGCAAAGTTTGGTCCAGATGGCTCTAAAACTGAGGGAGAGAAAAGACGATAGAAACAGACGGACGGACAGACGGACAGACGGACATGGCTATATAGACTCAGCTCGTCATGCTGATCAAGAATATATATAGTTTATGGGGTCGGAGAATGCTTCCTTCTATGCGTTACAAACATCGTGACAATTTTAATATACCCTCTGCAAGGGTATAAAAATTAGTTTTAACTGTTATTCAAAAATTTTTATATAAAAATTACCATTTAACGGTTAAAACAAAATTTGTGCTTTTAAATCATAGAATAACGATTATTTTTAAAATTTTTATGTAAAAATTAGAAAATAATTGTTATTTCAAAAATTTTATCCAAAAAGTTATAACTGTTACGGTCCCTGGAATTTATACAATTTTTCAGTAGAATTTTGCTTGTTCAGTTGAGATGCAGCATAATCTAAATTACACTAGTTTACAAAAAAAAAAAAAAAATAAAGACCCATTGGAGTATTATTTTTAATGATGACTGGAATGCTGAGCTCAAAAAACGAATTCAAAAATTTTTTTTTTTGTAGGATACGTTTTTGAGTTAGAATTTTTCATTTTTCGGTAGGTCAACCTTACATTTTTATGACATATCTCGAGATAGAAACTTTAGATATCGTCAAGCAAGGCACTAATCTAAGGGTATGCAATTTTCAATAATCTAGTTAAAGATCTCTTTCCAATCGGTTTTAGTAGTTAAAGTTAAAATGCTACAAGCAAAAATATTTCGAAAAAATCGATTTTTTTTCTCAAAAAACGTGCAAATTTTGTTTCTAAAATCTGTAAAGGTTGGCAACTGATAAAAATAAATTGTTTTTTCTTTTGTTCTTACGAATAGCTTTTCTAAAAGAAAATAAGGCATTGGTTAAGAATATCTATGGATAAATAAAGGAGCTGTGAGCAATTGAGTAAAAATTACTACCAGTCAAATTTCATTGTTTTATGTATTTATTAAAAAAAATATTTTTATTTTTTTCTTTTGTT
>JAEIFT010000625.1:0-135815 GCA_018904225.1 Lordiphosa mommai | reverse complement strand
ATGTTGTCAAATATGCTCGCGCTTTGGACCGGGGCAAATAAATAACAATTTAACTGGACTAAAATGCAACAAAACTATATAATTTGAGTCATAACAATAATTTAACCCTTGCATGCCTGACATGGCTAAACTGCAACTGAACTGAATTGCAATGAAAGTGACACACAACCTGCACAAATCTGCATATGAAATGAAGGCATTTTGGCTTTATACGTACTTACAATTACTTAGATGAGGTCAACTGGGAGTCAAATGCTTCGTTGGTTCGTTTCTGGGCATAATTAACATTTACGCAGTGCAATCCATTATACTCATACCGAATGCCTGCCCCTGCCTTTTCAGGCTTATTACTTGGCATTTCCGTTAGGGCAAAAAAATTCAAATTTGATTGCAATGCGGCAGAAATTGCGATTTAGGCAAAGGCCAATCGTTTGCACTGACCCCAAAAATAGCCCCCAAACCCGCATGGGGCCGCCTGATTTTGCGGCATTTAAATGCAAAAAAAAATGGAAAACAAAAGCCTTCGGCATTTGTAAATTAACGCTAATAAATAAGAGAAGGCGCTGACCTCGTTTCGACAAATACGCAAGTATGTGAACTGCAACGACCCACACGATTGTGTGTGTGTGAGTGATAATTGTTACCCCAAAAAGTATGCTTTGAATATCGACAATTGCTTTTGGGTTGAGGGCAAAACCATTTTGTGTTATCTTATCAGCTGTCCGCAACTATTGATTTGTGGAAAACGAAATGCGAGCCGTTAGCAAAATGGAAATACTTGTGTTGGTCTATATTAAAAGAAACTCATTTATCTACTCAATTTAAGACAATGGTTTGTATTTCAAGGCAAACTTTTAAAGCTTCTCATAAAATAGTGTGGCGCGTGCGTCAATACACCCTTTACTTGGTGTGGGAATGTATTTTATTGCCGGTATAAATGCCAATTTAAAGAGCATTACAAGTTAAAAGCTCGAGCAAACATTCAAAAGTTAAGCTCGAACTGATTAGCCAATATTTATACTTACAAAAGACCGATTAGTTGATATATCTTTCAATCAAACTCTATTGAGCTGTTCAACATGATTTTGTTGATTAAATGGCAAAGCTTATTGTCAGACTCCTTGATCTTGTATTCATCAACGGCAGTCCCAGCTTTGTGGTATCTTCTAGAGATGTGCGCGGCCCAAACCGATAAATTTTCGCGGCCCAGCGGTCATAATTAGAAAAAGACCCACACGAAATAAATATTATTTATGTCAAATTTTCGCCTCAGTACCGTTATGAAAATTTGCAGCTTGCTTTATCAAGCAGAACTAACAACATAGTTTGCAACGAGGGAAAAACATTCTTTGTCAAGTGTTGCTAATGGAATGCACCGGCAAAACCTTTTAAAAAGGTTATTAAGCACGAAATTTTCTTTAAATAAAATGAAATCACAATAATATAAAACACAAAATCCTCATATAAAATTTTATAATTATAATAAGCCTATGATAATATGAACATCATTCGTAAAAACCTTTTGTGACCAATAATTTAGTTATAAGCACTTTTTCTTGTATCATCCTCTCGGATAGCCAGGCAGTTAACGCGCTCAGTAGCTACAAGATTACCTCCAAGTCCCTACGCTGGATACCGGGACACAACAATATTCCCGGAAATGAAATAGCGGATGAACTAGCGCGCAAGGGCGCAGCTACAACAATGATAGGACCAGAACCATATTGCGGCATAGGCAAGCACACTATTAGTGAACTGCGGAGTCACCTCTATAGGTTGGGGATAAATAACACCCAACTTTGCAGATTTTGTGAAGAGAAAGACGAATCCGCTGAACATATAATAACACAATGCGATGCTTTGGCAAGGCGTAGATTTAACAGTCTTGGGAAACACACCCTACATCCCAACTGTATTAGAAACCCAGACCCCACTAAAATCCTGGCATTCGTACAGGAAATAGGGCTGCTAGGGGAGTTGTAAACTCAGCAGGGGGCACAATAGATCATTACTGGTCGCAGTGCACTATATCCCCAACGACAAACTACTTGTATCATTGGGATATTAAATGAACCATTACCATTACAGACCGGTTCCAAACATCCTGAACCGGTTCAATAGTGGTCCACAGCTATGACTAAGTGACGTAATAGCTGGGAACGTAAAAAAGTGGATGTGTGGGTTTGGAACTGTTTTAATAGTGTTTCAGAGCAATATCTATGGAATTTTTTGAGTTGTCAGGGAGTTTTGAATATGAATAATATTCGCTAATATTTCTAGAAAAAATTTAAGATGATTAAGGGCCGATTTCTCATCTCCTCATATAAACAAATTACAGAGTAAAATGACAATTCGTATTATTATTTTGTGCTATTAATTAATTATATAAGGAAATTAAAAAAAAATTTTTTATTCGAAGTCTGTTCAAAAAGTTATCAAAAAGATATCGGCCTGCCAATCAAAGTTTAAAAAAAAGTGTAAAGGTGGTAGCTATGATTCCGGGACTCCAGGTTATTGAAAATTAAATCGGTAAATGAGGTTATGATCAGAATTTATGTAATTCTGGCGCGTACCTCAATCATATTTTTCAAATTATTATACTCTGTACCGAAGGTATCAAGGAGGATCAGATAAACAATAGAAGAGTTGCCACCTCCGCAATTTGAAAAACACCTCAAAAATCCCGCAATTTTGAAGTTGGGTTGTTCGAACCTTCTAGACATATATTCTACTCATCATTACTTCCGAACCCCCATACATCGTTTTCCGATTAGATGAACGATAGTAGAGTTGTCACCCCCACAATTTGAAAATAATCGATTATCTTCCACAATTTTAAAGACAGATTGTTTGAACCTTTTAGACATATATTTAAATCGTCATTACTTATCGATCCACCATACACGGTTTCCAGATCAGATGAACGATATTCGAATTATAAGCAAATCAAATAATTACGCTGGGCAGCACTGCCCGTAATCGTGATGGGCAGCACTTGCACAGTTTGTGTGACCCCACACTTAAAAAGTTATTAGTTATATCCAAACATGTACAGAGTATATTACAATCGGGCTTGACCGACTTTCTTACCTAAATCCCAATTGATCTTAAGGAAGAAAGTATGTACATTGTACAATAGATATAAACTTTTTTTTGTGGAAGTATTTCCTAATGCATACTAATTCTTTACGGTGTTTCTGTTCACTTCCAGCTATTTCTCCTTTCCCCTCCCCCATCACAAAATGCTGCCAAAATTTCGCCTAAACCAGCCGCAGTTATAAACTCAACACAAGCAAATAACCAGAAATAAAACTGTGATCATAGACTAAACATAGCAACAACAACAACAGCAACAACAACACCAACAACGACCAGCTAGACCACATCCAAAAATCCGGCAGACAGACATGAAGGAAGGCTGCCCCAGAGAAGTGACTGCCCAGCCAGACCGCAATTGAGTGGCCAATTGTTGGATTTATAGATCTGTCAGATAGTGTGGGGATAATCAAAATCAATTGCCCAGGCGATAGCAAGGACGTAGAAGGAGGCTGTAATGACAACAACAACAATTGACGCGATGTAGCGGTGAGTGGAAAAAATATGAAATGGGTTGGATAAGGCCAATAAATCTCTATCCCTCTCTCTCTCTGATTGCAGCAGACTTATGGTCGGCGAACGCGACAGGGACCGTGAGGCGGTACGCTGGGCAACGGGTGAATCAACACCGCTTCAAAACAATAATGGAGTATTACAAATGGTCGGGCAATTGCAAGGTGGACAGGCTGCTAGCCAACAGCAACAACAACAACAACAACCAACGAGTCAACAACAGTCAAAGCAACAACAACAACAACAGAAGCAACTGCAGCAACAGGAGCAGCTGCTCTATCAGCAACAACTGCAGCTGCAACTGGCGGCAGCTGCCGACCTCGGCGATAATCAGCCCTATTACGATACAAGCGGCAATGTCGATTGGGAGAGAGCGATGGGAGCCGGTGGAGCTAGTGCATATGGTGGCATCGGCATCGGATCCCTTCCAGCAGCTGGCGGCGCTGCTTATAACATTGGTCCAGCTGCTGCCGGCGGCGCACTTGTCCTCAACAATCGTCACCTGGATTATGCTGATGGCGGCCACCTTGTTGGCCCATCCGCCGTCACAGCAGCCGGCCTGGGAGCTGCTGCTGGAGGAGCTAGCACCGGCAGCACGGTCGCCATTACGGGCAGCACGGGGGCCATTGGCAAGGAAGTTCGTTACGCTCCATTCCCAGTTGCATCACCAACGCATTCAAATCCCACAACCTCCCAGGCACTCGGCGGGGCGGGAGCGGGGGCGTCTGTTGGTGGTGGTGGTGGTGGCGGAGCCGGCAGCGGCCCAGGTGGCGGCAGCCTTGGCGGCCCCGGCGTCGGCTCCACATCCCAAGCGGGTCTCAGCCACAGTAACACCACCGGCGCCCTGCTACGGACACATTCCAGATCCATGTCCTCCATCCCGCCGCCCGAGCCGTTCATGATAGCCCAGTCGAAGCAGCTGAACAGCCGGGTCTCGATCAATGTGGGTGGCGTGAAGCACGAGGTGCTCTGGCGCACGCTCGAGCGTCTGCCGCACACGCGGCTGGGCCGTCTGGGCGAGTGCACCACCCACGAGGCCATTATAGAGCTGTGCGATGACTACTCGCTGGTCGACAACGAGTACTTCTTCGACCGTCATCCGAAGAGCTTTAGCTCCATCCTAAATTTCTATCGCACCGGGAAACTGCACATTGTGGATGAGATGTGTGTGCTTGCGTTTAGTGATGATCTGGAGTACTGGGGCGTCGACGAACTGTATTTGGAGTCATGTTGCCAGCACAAATACCATCAGCGCAAGGAGAATGTGCACGAGGAGATGCGCAAGGAGGCGGAATCGTTGCGGCAACGGGATGAGGAGGAATTTGGCGAAGGTAAATGCGCCGAGTATCAGAAGTATCTGTGGGAGCTGCTCGAGAAACCGACCACAAGTTTCGCCGCCCGGGTAAGTCCAAGCTGAGCAACAAAAAAAAAGCTCCCATCGATGTGTTTCGTATTGTCGTACTACCAATTAACCGTTGTCAATGTGTCAAAACAAAAGAAAAGAAAAAAACAGCGTAAGAAATTATTTAATATTTCAGTTGGTCGTCCCTCAAGCAACCAATCAACATAGCTTTAAGTCTGTGGTAAATCCAATGAATGGAAAAGGTTTATGAGAATAAGTCTAAGAAGAAGTCATCATTTTTAGTTGAAAGCGGGTAGTTCTAGGCAATTTTGTTTATTTTTTGAAAATAGTTAAGTTCAATGAAATTTAGTTCAACAAAATTTACAAGATTAAAATATAAAAATAATAAATAAATATTAACAAAGACACTCAATATACTAGATAGCTCATTTATAGAAACAATTTGTTGAACTTAGTACACAAATCAATCCCAAACGTTGTCAGAAGTAGCTCGATTCCTGAATTTCTCATACTAAGTAAGAAAGGATTGACTTGAGTACGAATTTACTCATCCACAAATTCATAGACTTGATTTTCAAATAGGATCCAAACTTACAATGAGCCTTTCGGATTGACATAAGAATTCTGGAATTATTCCAAGTCTTTCGTATTTGAAACCTCAATCCGAAATTGGGATCAAATAATTTTTTTAAAATGAAATACAGCTCCAATTTTTTCTTTTTGTGTAGACACTTATTTTCTAAGCTTATTAAGAGCTCTGATCTTAGGAAACACCGGATATGGTTTTGGCCAGCGATGGACAGTGACCCTTTGAGACCTCGAAGCTTGGCATTTGCCGTTACGCGTCTCAGCTCAAGAAATTAGTTAAACCAAATTCAATGGGTGTGACGACGTGGTGTCGGCTACCAAATACAAGCCAGTTCGTGTGTACACTTAAAGAAATAGAAATAGTACAATTGAGCCAAGCTGGTCTTGAAAGAAAAATTCTGTGAGCAGAAGGAGAGACTATTTGCTCTGTTCTCAGTGTACCATCTGTTTTTTTCTTTGCTGATGGAAAGTTGAAACTGTTGTTGCAGCGCCATTACGTTCAATTGGGCTGCCCACCGCTTCGAAAGCTGAAAAGAATTCATCCATCTGACCTCTGGATATTTGGAGGATTACCTCAGGGTCGCCTGATTTAAATTGGAAGCATACAATTTTATATGCTCAGCAAAGCTAATAAACAATGCTTATCAAAAAAAAAAAAAAAATGGTGCCCACCGCTGCTTTAAGCCAAAGAGCTGCAAGGAATACCTTATCGGTACGGGTTTTTCGAAATGCCCAAACCGGACCATGAACCGAACCTTTTACATTTTTGACCCTTTGAACCAGACAACATAGTAAAAAGAAAGTTCGGTTCAGATTGGGAAAATATATGTAGCCTATTTTTAGGATGCGGTTAAAATCATAAGCAAAGATATTTCTAAAGCGTCCTAAAAGTAGGCAACCTTTATTTTCTCAATAAGCACCTGGATTTACAAAAAGGGAACATTAAAAAAATGCCCCTAAAGATTGTTCTTGTCGTGATGAAAGCCGAAACAATTAAAATATACAAGTTATCCCCACCTGATGTCAGAAAAAGATCGATTCGGGATTTTTTTTAACCCAGTATGTAAGAATTTTCTAATCCCAGAATTCTTTGGCATATTTCTAAATACCGAGTTAGATTTTAGGTCTTATTTTTGCGACCTCAGGTATTGAATGTGATAATTATCCCAAAAACCAACTCAAAAAAGAGAAGGGTCTTAATCTGAATGAGCTTAGTGTCATTTTTTTTGACTTTCTTTGAAACGAGGTTCGAACCAAAAGCAGGGGTTCCAGGAACCGGTCCGCTTACCGAACACAAAGATTCTGCACGGGTTCGAACCCCCGAACCGAACCTCTTAAGATCTTTTTTGGAGGTTTGCAGACTTGATTTTTTGTGCAGCTTTTTCCCTGCTCGAGACGATTGCTTCCTTCGGTTACAAGCACTGGTACCACTCGCTGACTTAGCTACTTATAGACAAGGGCCTGTATCCACGGTACCCAATACCTAAACAATCATGAAGATTGTATACAATCATATCTTTATATCTTCATTTTTTTTCTTCTTTTTTGTCAATCCCTTGTGGGACATAAGGCCTCAATGAAGGTTTGGCACCTTACATTTTTCAGAGAATTGGGTCGCTGGCCCTAGTCCCCAATCATCTTAGAGTCCAAGACTTAGCGATTTTTCCACCTTCTCTATTTGGCCAGTTCGGTTAATTGATTCTTCCACTAGAATCTGGGGCTACCCAGAGGACACTTGCTTCGTTTTAAAGAGCCAGAAGTTTGTGAGCTGCTTGACCCTATCGTACAAGTACTGTCAGATCCATTCTTATTATATCAAAGTACCTAAAAAGATTGCGACAGTGCGAGACGACACTTTCACAGTTGTCATTTGAGCGAATGCATCGATCTCTTAATAAAGTTCACTATAAGAAGGAGCAAGTCAACTTGTCAACCATTAATATTCCCTGTTAGTAACATTTCCTGAATTCGGACACTACATACTATCTAAAGCTGTTAGTATCATTCCCCGAACTCGTTCAATACGCGTGAGAGCAATTATACTGAGCTAAAATATATCCAAATGGCCTAAAACGTCTTGCCCACCACTGATTCAAAATAAATACCAAAATTGCCTAAAACTTCCAGAAATTCCTAATAATGATGACTCTTATATAATATTCATAAACCTTTTCCATTCATTTGAAATTCTCATTTCCTACATTAAGTTTTTTTCTACTGGTTCAGTTTTTATCTGATTCTGATTCTGTTTGTGATTTAAGTTAACTCTTCAGTTCATTCTTATTTTTACACTATCGAAAATTGCATTTAGAGCTCTGAGCTTACAGCACTCACACTGTAAAACAGTTGATTAAACAAGCAATTCAACTGTAAAAATAGTGTAAAAATAAAGGCAAATTCTTTTATAATATTTTTTTTTAGAAATTCCTCAATCAAAATGCTGTATAAACTTTGCCTAAAACCTCACCCGCCCCCCTTTAAAAGAAATCCCACCTAAGTATCTAAATATTTTTAAAGACTTTAAGCTTTGCTTGCACAACAACAACAACCACAAGTACTTTATGCGTACTCATACTCGTTACTTTAAGTATATACCTGTTGCAGCTTGGCTGGCATTTAATCTGTAAGATACTTTTGCTGCTAATGCTGCCGCCTAACGCTGCTGCTGCTGGGAATGCCGCTGTATATAAAGCAGAGAAATGAGAACCAGCTAAATGTTGTGACTGTGTATATTCCCGATGTAACATACTATAGCAGCAGCTTCATGCTCTGCCTCTGCTTTTGTATTCCCGGAAAAGCAGAACACACAAAGTACAGGACAACAGAACAGTATTTAACTACCTGGTTGGTTCTCCAAGCATATTGTTTTCGGCCCTGCCAAAATTGAGTTAGAATCCCTCGCCAAGAGTATGCAGCACTTTATTTTACGTTTGATTTCGAATTTTCTTTCACTTTTGCATTTTTTTTTTGTTTTCTGTTCCTACCCAATAAAAACAAACACGCGACGCCGTGACACCGACACCAACGTGATCGTCGCTAGATTTAAGCAAGTTCCCAAAATTGCAAATGGAACAACTGATCCATTCATACTACAAATTGTTTACTAATCTTATTTCTAATCTAATTCTTTTTTTAATCACACACAGTATACATATATATAAATGAAATTTACATACTCTTCTTTATACATATCAATCTTTTTATATATATAAATATATATTGTAACTCTTAATTGTTAATGATGATGGTGAAGTAATCTCTCTGTTTATCTCTAATGTTTTCTTACTCCCCCAAAAAAAAAAAAAAAAAAAAAACACCCCCTTGTAACAATGTTTGGGAATGGGCAATAAGCGATATGACCAGGCGGCAGGTGTGCTGTAGAAATCCTCGAAAATATTGTAAAGAAAAAGGACTCTGGGGAGAAGTGGCCAAATTTGTGTTGTAATACATTTCCATTTTCTGTAGAGGGGAATCCCCAATAAAAATAGGAACGGAGTTGGACGGCAGCTTAGAATTTTCGCAGTTTATTTAAACTGCTCTAACTGTTGCCACTCCTTAAAGTGACCCACCCTGTATCATACCAACTCTTGTCTCTAGCCTTGGCTTACTAAACGTAACACACACCCACATTTATAAATATGTCACTCCCACACACACACACACACTCACATATAGCTTGTATATATAGCCTATATAACTAAAGCGAATTTCAGTTAGATTTAGCTTTTACTAATAATTGAAAATGGAAATAATTACAACATATTTGGGTGCATCTCTAATAATTTTTCATTCGATTTTAAGTTTCAACTTTTTATTTTTATTATGTATTTTTTATTTCGATTTTAGGGAACGTTTTAAACTTTTTATTTATTTTTGATTTTAAAAAATTAAAAAAATTTAACCAATGATATGGGGCCAAAGAAATTGAGAACTGCTAGAAAAATTTCAATGAGAAACATTTTAGATATTAAAAAAAATATGTTTAAATATTTCAAATTTATCAACGAAAATCAACAAAAGATTTTAATCATATGGTTCTATTAGATGTACAGTACTGTGTATTAAGGGTCTCCCGACCCTATGATAAGCAGACTTTTTGCTGTCACACTCCAAGATGAATTCTAATTGCCTTTTATACAAACAAGCACTTGAAAATTGCCAGTGTGGCCATATTGTGCAGTAGCATTCTTAGGAAATGCCTTAAAGTATGCAATTAATTTTGATTCTTTCGTCAAGAAAATAAGTAAATTTCCAGGTCGCTCAGCTAACAGAGCTAAAGCTTTGAAGCAAGCTTAAGCAACTATAATACAGACCTAATATTTATGAACTAACAATGGCCGTGTTTAACAGAAGATCTTGCTCCCTGATCAATGATATATTTCTTGGTGATTTACAAAACCAACTTTTTCTCTTGTATCTAAGATGATATTTACATGGAACTTTTCCAAATGTCTATTTAACAAGACCCTCTAAAAGTATGCTTATTAAGCTGATCAGTGATCTGCTGAACGCGCCTAATGTTTCCATGCAACTTACATATAATTTTCGGAACCTACTTTTCCTCTTGTATCTAAGATGATATTTACATGGATCTTTTCCAAATGCCAATTTGACCCTCTTAGCCCTCTAAAAGTATGCTTAATAATAATGATTAGTGATCAAGTGTCTCTGCTGAACGCACCCATATAATTTAGTAGCAACTATAACATTATTTCGCAGAATTATTTCAGCTTGAATTCTGCAACTATTCCATAGCAATCAAGTTTTAACAGCAATGTTAAAGGTTTAAAGTTGCAGATGCCCTGCTAAATAAAATTCAATATATTTGCCAGTATATTTTATATTCAATATTTAAGCAACAATGTTGCAGCAACATTATACTAAATAAAATGTTTCAATTTTCTAATTTAGATATTTTTAAATGCAGCTTTTTTTAAGCTTTATTAAGCTCATCAGTGATCAAGTGTCTCTGCTGAACGCGCCCAATGTTTCCATGTAAACTTAGTAGCAACTTTAACAGTACTTCGCAGAATTATTTCAGACCGAATTCTGCAACTATTTCAAAGCAATCAAGTTTAAAATTGCAGATGCCCTGCTAAATAAAACACCATCTATTTGCTAGTATATTTTAAATTCAATGTCTTAGCAACAATGTTGCAGCAACATTATAACAGATAAAATGTTGCAAATTTCTTACGTTGATATTTTCAAATTAACCTCATTTTATTTAACCTATTCTAAGCAAGAAATATAATGTTTTCATTTATAGCAGTTTCATGTTCTCATGTTCTTCCTCAATATCAATAAAAAAAAAACTCTTTTTATTTTGTCATTTATTCCAAGGTAATGAAAAATTTCCAGAGCTCTTTGCCAGTTGTACTTTAATCTCTTTTTTATTTCAATTTTTTTTTATGATTTATTTTCCGTCAACTACTAACCAAACGAAAGTTAGGAGTGAAAGTTATAACCAACTTTTTTTAGTTTTGTACATTTTTGAGTTTTTTTTAATACTCCGCCTAAACACATCCTTTTCGAACGAAATGATAAATATGAGAACCAAAAAAAAGGAAAAACTACAAATGTATTCAGAATACACTCAGTTTGATATCCTCGTTGAAAGCAAGAAAAAAAATAAAAGCGCGCGCTCACAAGACAACCCCAAAAAAAAAAAAACAACCAAACAAAAAGTTTACATATTTTGTTTGTTATACACCAAACCAAACAACAACAACAAATCCAAAAAAAAAAAATACAAAAAAAAATACGTTGTTTAATTGTGTGCCCTATTTTGTGTTACTTTTGTGTTCCTTTGCCATGCGATAATATATATATGTGTGTATGGACGTATATATACTCGCAACTTTCTTGATATTTGATGTCTTGTTGTCTATTGCATACGGAAATTTGTATAACTATTTATTGTTATTGTATTTTAATTGATTGTTGTGAACTATATTGGTCGATTAGCTTCTTGAACTACACTCACACACAAACACACACCCACACACACACAGACTTTCTCTACGTCTACGGTGCTTCAGGACTTACAATTAAAAATTTCAATATTCCAAAACCAAAATCCTAAAGTAAAATGCAATAAACTCAAACTTGAAATATTAACCCATCAAAATTTGCTGCATTTGATTGCTCTAGCATAGAATTTTGTAGTCGGTTGTACTAAATTCTATAGCCGTTTGTATCGAATTTTGTTTGTTTTTTAGTGAATCGAACAAAGTATGCGAACCCAATTCATGCACAAAAAAAAACCTCAACCGCAAAAACAAACCAAAAACCACCTAAAAACCAATGAAATATTTTACCATCTAGTGCTAGAAGGTGCACCACTTACCCCCAGCACACACACATTTACACCAAACACTTGAAAGTTTTGCACTCTTTTTTACAAATTCGTAATCGAATGTATTTTTTTTTTTTTCAATTTTGTCATTTTTGTATGTACAGTGAATATTCGATATGTGTATATATACTTGTATTGTATTTTATACTATTATATAACTTATCAATTCAATATTTGTCCCCAATTTTTTATTGTCGCATGTGATACCTTTTTTTTTTGACTGTTTTTGACTGTCACACAATTTAGATGAACTATTTCTGTTTTCTGTTTTTTTTTCTTCGTTCTTATATAATCCATAAACTTGCCATATTTTGTGATTCAAGTGGATTTTAGCCAAGTTCAGGGAAGTTAATTCAAATTTGCTCCTTTATAGATAGTTTATTGTTTTGTATTTACATCCGTGTAACTCTGTTGTCAGCTGCTTTTGATACCCTTGCAAAAAAAAGCGTAAAGGTTATGTCCGTCAATTTACAAATACATTTCGAACAGGGGAAATTTTTAAAAACAAGCTAAACAGCTTTTTGATTTTAAGAAAAGCGCAAGCTTATGTCGAAGTTTCAATCGCAGTTGTCCCAGCCTACCTTAATCGATCGGAATTTGATATTCCTTTATTTCTTTAAAGGCAAACACTTGCTATGGCTATATATAGCATAATATGCCTAATTCTTAACCCAAATATAAACAGTACTTAGCAATTGGTTAACGTAAATGGAAGTTTTAGTTATGACTACTTCCTCCACTCACAGCCAAACGGTTAAAAATACCTAAGGCCTAAGATGCTTTGGCATTCCAATTGGACACAATTTGAAATATGTTTCAATATTTTCAAATAATAATAATAATACTAATTTTACTAAGCAACAGCCAAAAAAAAAACTTCGGGTCAAAACCAATGTTTTTCTAGATGTTTTTAAGATTTTTCTGGGGTAAAAAATAATTTTTAGAATTTTAGAATTTTGCGTTTTTCATTTTGACCATATTTTTTACTTTTTGTATATTCACTATTTTAGCAACAATGTTGCAGCAACATTATAATAGATAAAATGTTGCAAATTTCTCATTTTGATATTTTCAAATTAAGCTTAATTTAAGCTTTATTAAGCTCATCAGTGATCAAGTGTCTCTGCTGAACGCTCCCAATATTTCTTCTGTAATTCTACGCCCATTTGAAAGTATGTATAATATACGAAATGATAGCTTTTTTCTTAAAGGGAATCGTGTTCTGTGTGTGTGACGAGGAGGCTTATATAGCACCTATACAAACCTGCCCAAGGTTCATACACACATTTGAGTATTGTAGTTTTTTTTTATAGCCCGATACAAACCTGCCAAGGTTCATGCAAAATTTGTGGAAAAAAGAAGCAGAAGTAATGATTTCTTCACCCTTTACATTATGCCCATACGGAGCTGAGAAGTACTCTTGCGCTTAACAGCACATGAAAGGAACCTATGTCAACATATTTTACTTCATAATACAGCTGACGAAATATTGTTGCAAACAATGTTACTTCGCCCTTCTCCTGCCACAGAGCAAGAGGTTAGAGCGAGACGGACATTGTCATGAATTTACTCATGAGCGACAATAGCAAAGAACAGCTGATTAATTGCTCTGTAAAATGGTGGCGAGAGCAACAATAACAAAGAAAATCTGATTAATTTTTCTGTTAAATTATGGCGACCGAGCAATCGTTCTCTCTAATAATAATGCTCTGTGTTCCTGCCTTGACACCATCAGGAAACAGCTGATATAGAATTTTCGAGAAGGAGGTAAATGTAACTTCGCTTGTGTGGAAAATTTAATACTTCATAAAAAAGCAAATATCTACTTCAAATGCGCAAATGCGTAGCAAAGTTTGATTAGGCAAAATAAAAAGTCGTCATTGCATTTGCTTGGTGTGTAGCATATCAAAACATTTCCAAAGCAACTTTTTCAAGTTATTGTTGGTCAGCAAGGCTTGACAAAAAGTTTTAGCTAATCGATTAGTGTGACCAACGCTCTGGTAATTAAAAAATACCACGAAATTCAAGATTTTGTGTAATTTCTTAATAACTCTGGTCACATTAGACTTACGTTTCACCTCGAGCTAAGCTAAATTACTTACTTGTCGAAAAGTTGTAGCTAATCGAGTAGTGTGACCAACGCGCTGGTAATTGAAAAATACCACGAAATTCAAGGTTTGGTGCAATTTCTTAATAATTCCGGTCACATTAGACTTACGTTCCACCTCGAGCTAAGCTAAATTACTTACTTGTCTAAAAGTTGTATCTAATCAATTAGTGTGACCAACGCGCGGGTAATTAAAAAATACCACGAAATTCAACATTTGGTGTAATTTCTTAATAACTCTGGTCACATTAGTCTTACGTTTCACCTCGAGCTAAGCTTAATTTGCTTACTTCGCATTTCTGTATAGCTCTTTACAAGGGAGTGAGAGAAGCTCTGCTTGTGTTTTTGTATTATTTAACCAAAACGATAAATGAAAAAAAATTATAAAACTCTTTTTACAGTATAGGTCTGGGTCAAATATTTGCAAGGGTATACATGCTTCGGCTTTGACGAAGTCAGCTTTGCTCCTCTCAGTTTGTGTTGAAATTTTTGGTTTTCTTTTCTTTTTTTTTTGTAGGCCATTTAAACCCGCAAATGGCTTTTTGCAACTCGTTTGGCACGAGCTTTTGCATTTTAAACCTATTTTTCCACCCCCTTCATTTTACTAGTCCCGTGTATAGCAAACTGCGTCTTCAGGCTGCGTATGATCATGTTTTACTTTCAATCTCCTACCCCCCGCCCCCCCTTCATCATGACTGAGCAGCAATGGTACTAGCAGTTCCAAAATTCGCACCCAACAAAAAAAAAAAATTCAGTTTTATTGTTTTCCCAACATCTCCAATGCATTCTGTTCAAAAAGTAAAAATGAAATAATGAAAACTCGTATCATGCATCAAGTAGAAAGTTGTTTCCCCGCTCCGAAACTCCAGCTCTCCCGCCCTTGTAGCCCATGCAATAGACATAGAAATTTAATTAACTTTCCCGGACAGACCCACTTAAATTGCATTCGTTATCTTGTAGTGTAAATACATATACAGTATCTATTCCTCTCTCTCTCTCTCTCAAAATCTACCTCCTTTCGCTCTGTACTATGTATTTCCCCCCCTTAAACTCTCTTCTCATCGTATGAAGCTGCCAAATGCAAGCACTATTCCACTATGTTATGTTAGTAATCCGTATTCCTTTTGTGTTATGTAATCTTTTCATCATAATTTTTTTTAAATAATTTTCCTTAAGTAATGACTAAGTATATTTCCTATTAACTATATCAAGTATGCCATTTACTCTAACTAATTATTCCTAGCTACCAAACTACCGAACTGAAGTATCCTTCGATGCAAAATTTCTTACCCATTAAACCCTCCCGAAAACCCTCCTCACCCAGAACTGCGTGGTTGCGTACAGTGGCCTACTATGGTAGATCTGGACACGGTTATGTGCTACATACACATACACATAAACACACACACACATACATACAGAGAAAGCATAAATGCATAAGTATGTAGAGGTGGGCTAGAGCAGGTCGAAGATGTTAAATAAACCAGATTGTTTCCATAAGGTTTAGCCAAATTTAACATTAAGTCGTCTGCTGACTCTGTACCCCCTCCCCCACCCACCCCATCTAACGAAACCAAGTCAAATGTCAGTCACATTCATAATTAAAGACTTACGAGGGTTGCCTCTAACAGAGCAGGGGGTCGGCATTGTGGAGCAGAGTCTTTAGTCGCTGCATTAGTGTTTGTGAATTAGCAGAGCAAAGTTGTCAAAGCTTTTGTAGCGCTCTTTTCAAAAGGGTTAAAAATAGAGCTTTTAAAAGCTCTCTGCCCATTTCTTGTATATGTACAAATATGTTCTCAGTTGCCAGTGGCATCTTCTCTGCTCAAATTGCCGACTCCTGATTTAGAATGTCCTGACTTTAAAAGGCAATAAATTAAAAATTTGTAGAAAAAAAAATTAAATTAATTTAACTTCAGCACTGAAGAGACCGCCACAATATTGAAATCTTGCCAAGGGTTAGCCAAAGTGCCCGTTTCCATTCGACAACAAAATTACCTTCAATGAAATAGCCAGTCCTAGATTATAATTAAATGCTAGCAGTGTAAGAACAAATGCTCAGCTTTGATGAAC
The DNA here is from genome assembly GCA_018904225.1 of Lordiphosa mommai. NCBI lineage: Eukaryota > Metazoa > Arthropoda > Insecta > Diptera > Drosophilidae > Lordiphosa > Lordiphosa mommai. Next base: position 119,720 of record JAEIFT010000625.1, on the reverse strand, counting down.
CCGTAATTATACTACGTGATCTTCTAAAGGAGAGATATCAAAAGATATATAATTCAATTAACAATTCGCAAGCGCTTTAAGCTGTGCGGAAGTGTTAAAACTCGTGCCATATAAATAATATATGGTGGCTATTGAATGCTGCTAACAAAAAGTATCGAAATTACTTTTGTTCTGAGTGGTTAATTGGTTTTGATTTCACTGTCTGATTTTTTGATAAAAAAAAAACGTGGCATGAAGATACATCATGCAACGATATTGTATTTAGCTCTTAAAATAATTTATATGAATTTAACAAAAGGTTATTTAAGTTTCTTAATGTAGCATTATTCATCAGCCACTCAATAGATATATGGCATTTTGTCTTTTGTAATAAAAAGACTAATTAAATAGTCTTATAAATGTCTCTCGACTATACTCAACAATCAAAGTGGTATACCATTAAACACTGACTACTGTATACCCCAACTATCTTTTGACAAACTATATAATGTCTATATCCCAAGCCGACAAGACTGAGATAACCTTTCACACAACAAAGCAATTGCCTTCAACATCTACTCTGATGCTTGGGAGCTGGACGAAAAAGTAGAAGGGTGCGTTTTCTTCCCCGACTTAGACTTGAACTTATCGTTTCGGCTTTGTGATCACTGTAGTGTGTCCCAAGCGGAGGTGATGGCGATCCAGAAAGCCGCCAACTACCTTAACACTCTCAATGTCAAAGAAGGAAACGTTTTTGTATACTCAAACAGTCAAGCCGCCCTCAAGACACTCTCAATGCACTAGTAACAATGTCAAAACGCCCACTGAATGTCCTCTAACCCTTAACGAGATCGCTTGACACTTTAGTATTCACCTGATATGGAAACGAGGACAAACTGGCCAGATAAGGTACCACCATCGAGCTCCTTTTGGAGAAGAGCACAATAGGGATACCACCTATGACGACTTTCAAGCTTCACGCAATATCCGACTTCATACGTGTTTTTGAAATTTTTCTATTTGATGCCTCAAATCTCACAAAAAATAAATGCAAATGATACTAAACGGATTTACATCTGCAAAACAAATGGATATCACTTAACTTTCTTGGCGCGAGCATTGCTTCATTATTCTCAAAGTCGCCTTTGAGAATAGAGAATGACTTTATGCTGACGACATATTGCCAAGCCTACAATAAGCCCCAATAAACTTACTACTACCAGTATGACTATGAATTCCATGATTGTTTTCATGACAGCATCTTTTATAGCGTCATTATCAGTGTCACTTTTTAGAACTTGTACTTGCAGCTTCCATGGAATGCTCTTTTGCATTCCATTGCTGAAAAACCAATATTGTTCTAATTTATTTAATCTGAAATCAATTACCATTACTACACTCCGACAAAAAAATTAGAATTTCGTACAATAATCCGCTAAGTACGAAATTACTTGAAACAAGTTCAAAATACTTGGTTTATGCACAATTTTTTCAATGCCAAAATACTAAATTTTAAACCGTTTATATACTTTATGGTCTACTTCACGGTTTTTTAACCTTATTCTTAGATCGAAATGGTCTTGAACCAATCCCGATTCGTTCTTATTAGATTTATTTGTACTCAGTTCAAGAACGAATCATACTTAATATTTGGTAAATTCTATTTCGTTCGTTTTAGATCGTTTGTGTAGAAAAAATTCAAGATTTAAGTATATCGTACTTGATTTAAGAATTTTGATCTCATTTTAGGAGCATTTTGTGAAAATTTTAAACTTCAGACTGATTCGTACTTATTAACGATAAAACTAAGTACGAATTACACTTGAAATTTTAAGTATAAAACGGTATAAATTCCAACGATGGCAGCCGTGGTTTTCTGAGTGTACTTAACAGTTCTGTTTAGATGGGAAGCTATGGAATCCCATGGTATACGATGGCAAATTGCTTTTTTTGGGTCAAATCCCAAAATCCGCGAATTGTTTGCCAACCTTTTTTCAACGTGTGCTCAATTCTTGCACCTCTAAGAATTATGCATAATATTTTATAATTTTCAAACCTTTTAAAAATGTATCAGCTGTTTTACAAAAACGAGTTGACAGGCCTATGCCTAATTTCAGAGCCCTTTTTCGTTAGCTGAGTAAGGCCTCTGAGAGTATTCTCTTTAAAGTTGGGCTCCGATAATGATTTCAGTATCTCAGTAACTCAGCTTAAAGACATCTTACAAAAAAAAACACAATTAAAAAGATTTTTTTATAAGATTAGAATTCTAAATCAAAAACAACCAAACGCAAAATCAGGCAACCGAAATTGCCTTTGATTTTCCAACTAGTTGTACCAACTTTATCATGTATTCATATGAGGAGTCTGATGAATGATGCTGAATAAACTTAAAAAACCATTTAATAAATGCAAATAAATTATTTGTAGAGCTGGATGCCCTTCCATTGCACGAAGTAACTTCAAGGCTTTTTTTTTTAAATGAATAAACCAGTAAGTGATATCAAATCGAAGAAAGTAACCGATTATCCACACTGAAACAAAGCTATTACGTTATTTTATTGGTAGCAGCATTCATTAGCCACCCTATATATGGTTAGAGAACGAAGCAGAGTAAGTTCAATGTCTTATTGTATTTTATGGAAGAAAATTCTCCCATCAAGGTAAAATCGGATATAAGGTCTTAATGGTCTTGATCTTAACAGTCCAAAATGTTCTTTGTATATGGCAAAACGGTCTAAAATCAAGGTAGTGTAAAGTCAAGAATATTAAAACTAAGTATATGTACCCGGTTTTACATTTTATATGACTTTATTCTAAAAGATCATAGCCTCTTAAAGTTAGGACAAACCCCTTATAATCAACTCAAGTCTATCAACATTTACATGTTACCCCAAACTGTTGTGGCAACTCTCGTACCATATTTATTTTCGTTAAAAATGTGACCTAATGTGACAATCGTTTTTGGCATTGAAATGCAATTTGCATTGCTGTCAAAAATCAGTCTCTGACATTTACCGGCCCCCACCACCGCCACCAATCTCTGATTGTTCGTTTTAGTAAAATTACATTATGTATTTAAGAAAATTATAAAATTTTGTTGTTTATTGAAAATTCAAGGTTTGGCCTCAACAAATAAATGCATAATTTTCTCTTGACAGTTTATGCAATTATTGGATGGCCAGGCGTTTGAAATGAAATTCGTGTTGTTTTTTTTTTCTCTTAATTTCCTTTTCCTAATCGTAATTGCAGTTTTCTAGCTCGTTTGGTACGAACGTTATGCATTGAAATTTTTTCTTTTCGTAATTTGCTAGTACGTACTTTCCCGTTACCAATTGAGTTTTACCATTTTCTGTTTAAATCGAAACACAGACAGCGCGCGTATACAAAAAAAAAAAAAAAAACCTACAAAATTGTTGAATATATAATTTCTAAAATGTCGACTGCAGACCCGATGGTAGCGTCTCTTATTTGATAGGATAGGTGTGTTCCGTCCATTGTGTTACGTCCCACCACACGCACTCTTCCACATGAACCACAAATCACCACTCCACTATACTTACTCACACACACACACACTGATACACACACTGACACACAACGAGAGAGTTTAGTCCAGGGGTGCCCAAAACGTGCTTGGGCACCCCTGGCTAAGTTATTTTCGAGTTACTAGCGTTGTCTTCTGCTGATTAGGGAACTAATATGAAAAATGGAGTTTTAATCTTAATTGAATTGATTTTTAAATGATTTAAGTTTTCTGTTTTAAGTTGAACTCTTTTGGTTTGTATGATGAAGAAGCATTCCGTCCAACGATATAAATATATATATATATATACTTCACATATAGTACAGCAGCCTTTGAAAAGTACAACGTTGCCCCCTTCTACGTTCCCCCATCAAATTGCTACAACTTACTAACCCAGCCCCCATTCCACGAAACGGATTTGAGAAACAGGCGCTCGGTGTTGTAACCATGTTTTTGTGTGTACCTACCCTGATTACTATTTACCCCCCCATCCACCCACATACTACAACATACTGTACTTACTTTTATCGTTGTGCTGTTGCTCAATCATGGTTCTCGACAAAGTCTCGATTATTCTTTACCGTTCACAGGTTATCGCAGTGATATCCATACTATTCATAGTCCTGTCTACCATAGCCCTGACGTTGAACACCCTACCACAACTGCAACACATTGACAACGGTACACCGCAGGATAATCCGCAATTGGCAATGGTTGAGGCCGTGTGTATCACGTGGTTCACCCTCGAGTACATACTTAGGTTTAGCGCCTCGCCGGACAAGTGGAAGTTCTTTAAGGGCGGCCTTAACATAATCGATCTATTGGCTATACTCCCATACTTTGTTTCGTTATTTTTATTGGAAACGAATAAGAATGCAACGGACCAGTTCCAGGATGTGCGCCGGGTGGTGCAAGTATTCCGCATCATGCGCATCCTGCGAATCCTTAAGCTGGCCCGTCACTCAACGGGCCTGCAGTCGTTAGGCTTTACGCTGCGTAACTCCTATAAGGAACTCGGTCTACTAATGCTGTTCCTGGCCATGGGCGTTCTCATATTTTCTTCGCTGGCATATTTTGCCGAAAAGGATGAAAAGGATACAAAATTCGTTTCAATACCGGAAACATTTTGGTGGGCGGGTATTACAATGACAACTGTTGGCTACGGGGACATCTATCCCACAACTCCACTGGGAAAGGTTATTGGTACTGTGTGTTGCATATGCGGTGTTCTGGTAATCGCTTTGCCTATTCCCATCATCGTTAACAATTTTGCTGAATTTTATAAGAATCAGATGCGACGCGAGAAGGCCCTCAAGCGGCGCGAGGCGCTCGATCGTGCCAAACGCGAGGGTAGCATTGTGTCCTTCCATCATATCAATCTGAAAGATGCGTTCGCCAAGTCCATGGATCTCATAGATGTGATTGTCGACACAGGTAAGTGCCAAATGCCAAATGCGTACGTATTTCTGTAGTAGCATGCAAAACTGCTTTTAATCCACCAGCGTTTCCCCCCGCCCCGTCTACTTTGCTTTGATTTTTACTTACTCATAGGCACAACTGATTTTTTCCGTTCTGCATGCCCTTTGTTGGCTTTTTCTCATATTATACAATTACAATACATAAAGAAGGCGTGTAAATACTACGGAATTACTTACTGCCGTAAAGATGATAGAAATTGTTGGAAACCTTAAATGCAATTGGTCAAATGTAAACTAGTTAAGCAAATTGAATTACTTTTAAGTTCAACTGTAGCCCTTCGGCCTTTCTCTCTTAAGCCCCACACACACACACACACACACACACACCACGACACTCAAAGCCACTTTATGGCCAATTAGGCAAATGCTTTTGTACTTAGCGCATTTAATGAGAAATTAGCGGGATTTTCCACTTTGTACAAAGCCAAGAAGCACCCCTCCTCCCCCTCCACCTGTACAAATCGAGCCTACTTACCAGCAATCTCTATTCAATTGTCTGACCACAACATCAAACTACCCTCCCCCTATGTTTAATTTTAGGCAAACAAACAAATGTCGTGCATCCGAAAGGTAAAAGACAAAGCACACCCAATATAGGCAGGCAGACCCTCGATGTGCAAAGCGCTCCAGGTGACTAATTACAAAACTAATCAAAACCCTAAAGCCTAAATACTCGTTCACACTCTGCCTTACTTTTGTAGTTACTCTTAAAAAAAAGTTGCAAAACGCTTCAAAGTAGGAACTACCCAACAGCCCCTCCACACACATACACTCACACACATAGAGTATAACAAAATACACGAGCTCAACATTTTAATATGCACACAAAAATTATATTTCAATCAGTTGTAAAAATCTATATAAAACTTTTAACTTTAAATGAAAAATTTGGATAACTGGAATTTTTATCCAAAAAAGTATGCTATACAAATTTGAGTGAGGGTCGATTTCTTGATGTCTAGAAGAGGTTCTGATTAATATTAGTAAATATGTTTAAATTCCTTATTTCTTACCGAATCCATCTAACTCACCAATTAATGCACATAAAAATCGCTAAAGCCAAGGGTTCGGTTTGGTTCATTTCATCGACTTTTTTTATAGGGAATAGTAGGCTATAATGTGTACAATAAAGTGAGAATTTTGCAATTTGTATTAGGAAAGTCAACTTAAGAAAATAAATTAAGTCTTTTAAGCCTCGTTGTCTAAGTGACACTGCTTATTAAAACTTAATAAGAATTAGATAAAAAAAAATTTTTAAAGACAAAATTTTGTTTTATAAAATCAATTTAATATTTTTATGTTAATAACAAACGATAAGTAATTCGTTTTTAATACTCAAAATTTGACAATCTTTTTATTTAAATGTGACAAAACAAATCAAAATGTATAGTTGAATCGTTGAATAAAAATACATGTATAAAGCAGTTTCGATTCGATCGATCTCGAAAACAGGAGCAACCATAATATGTCTGAATTGGTGGATTGAAATCTCTGTAAAACAGTAAACTGAACCAGTCCCAATTTCCAGTTGGTTTGCATTCCTGTTTCAAATTATAGCCATTTTTATACTCCGCACCAAAGGAACAAAAATATATTGAGTCTGAGGAAAGGGCCATAAATATTTTTCGAAATTTAAGAATATTAATATTTAATAAGCATTATTCTATAATCTAGAAATTTATTCTCTAAGTATAAGAAAAAATTTTATTTATGGTTAGCTTGAATTACGAAAATTTTCAAAAAATTTTTTTGGTTTACTTTTTTTAGAACGTAGAGAACAAATTTTTATAATTGTCTGTTTTTGCACTTATGCTACCTTGGGACTCCCAAACAGTTAAAGCAATGCTGAAATGAGAAGCCAGTTGTTGCCTTGCAAAAGTTGGTAAAAGAATACTGAAGATAGAATCGGTAGGTTCTTCAAACAGTCGACCAGCTTCCCTGGCTCTGTTTCTAAATACGTTATAAAAAATCTTAACTTTTATGATCTCGAACTTGATAGTTAAAGCAATAAATCAATTTATTTTAGTTCCAAAATGAGCACTATGTGTTTTATTGTGTCTAAAAATTACCCAAAATGAAACCAAAACGTTCCTAAAATGAGCACGAAGTGGTCTAAAAACGACAACAAAATGTTCGGAAAGCCCCAACGATTCCCAAATTGATCACAAAATGTTATTAACACATAAAAAATGAGTTCATGTAATGACACCCTAGTTTTTAGATTAAGGCCTATTCTCGGATGACATAAAAATGATTTTCGTCACAATGCTTTATATCAATAGAAACACGTTTGTAGAGCTTTGAAATCAGAATGCTTTTGAACAGCTGTCTTATTTCTATGAAGCATAGTGCCGAAAATAAAATTTATGTCATCTGATATCAGGCCTTTACAGAAAAAGGGATTACTCAACTTTTTTCAACAAATGTGTATCATTTCCGTGTTTTTATTGGTTGAACTTTATTTTTAACACTAAAGATTGTTGTTTCTATTCGTAGAGCTACCAATGCTGATCACGATAAATTTTTTTTTTTAATATATATACAATAAAATAAAAAATTTATTTTCGAAAGAAAACTAATTATTATTTTCGTTAAAGTGAATCGAGACTCGAAAGAGTAAATAAATAGCAAAATAGATATACATTTGATGTTTTCCGACCGAACATGATATTGTGTATAAAATGTATCTGTAGGTTGTAATATTGAAATCAATTAATTTAAATATCTTGAGAGTGTTTAAACTCACCGGTCTCCTTGTGCTACACAGCTAAATCTTAGAGAGAGAGAGACCATTAAGCTATATTTTTAAACAGAAGATATATCTTTATCACATCTTTAAGCAGATGCAAGGAAAATCGTTAACTTCCACATTTCAACTCGGTGTACATCACAATACAGAAAGCAGAGTAAATATCTAGCAGATTGTAGCTTTCGCTTATCTATGATAAGTATCAGGATATTTTATGAGAAATAAAGGTCTCGTCATATTACCCAATGGAGCGTTCTTCTTTTGTGTGGAAAACTTAAGGTCATACTGCCGTCCCTTTATTCGTAAGGAAAAAAATAAGTTCAAAAAGTGAAGTTTTAATGGGCGCGACAAGGCTCTAAAGTTTTTGTTATCACTGATGATAAAAAAAAATGGGATTCGATTCGAATTCGAAATTAAGACGCAGCTTAAATTCATATTTGAACAAAATCTCTAAGCAAAAAGGAAATATTTTGACTGATTTTAAAAATTCTTGAAATTATTAATGTGGCTTGCGTGGCGTATGAGTATTTTTAGATAAAACTAAATGTCCTCGTCGCACCCCCTAAAACTGAAAATTAAATTTATCTGTTTGACATTTTATTAACTATATAACAAAAAGAATCCTTTAAGAGAGTGGCCTTTGTGATTTTCCATTTTTGCATTAAAAAGAACGCTCTACTGCCCACTGTACAGTCGGTTTGGTCGATCAACATCATTTTCAGCAGTCTGTCAAGATAAAGGAAATCGGAGCCATTATTTTGGTTTGTCAAGGCGAGGTATTTCATGCATTTATTCAACAAGAACTTTGAGATTTTATACTCGAGACAGTGGCGCCTTATCATTCACTCTTTTTGTGATATTCAGTTAGTATTCACTTAACCAATTCATATGAATCTTGTGACACTGCTGCAGACCTGAAAATGGTAGCCTTGGTAAAGGGAATGAAATTCGGATAAAGTATCGCTTTAAGAGGTAAACAGTCAGACTTTTGCTTGTAAATAAGTCACATAATTCAGAAATGGCACTTATATATCCTGACAACTAAGGGTGATGTAAAAAAAAACTGATATAAGGTTCAGAATCAAGACACCCCAAAAATGATAGAGATATAAAAAACATTCTTAGGGGTCCAAAAATTTGGTTTTTGTTGCCTTATGTAATTGACTAACTGTGTCAGTGGTATATTAAAGTATCATCCGATGCTTGCATTGTATTTGATGAATTCCATTCACATCTTTTATCTAACATATATTTTTAATTGGTCTAAAACTGGATACAAAGAAATCGGCCCATGGAGATTTCCGAAACAGAAGTATTTGTATTTTGATTATTATTTTTTAATAATAAACAACTCACAGGTATAATTATAAACATAACGAAATATCAGGTTTTTTACATAAATATTTTTAAAGGCTATTCTATGCTAACTATGCTAATTTATCCATATTTGAACTTAGAAGTTCGGCAAAGAATGCAGTCTGTTAATGAGAGGTCCTCGAAATAGTTATGCAAATAACCTGCTATCACTTACCAAAAACACTTTGAAACATATCAAACACATCACTTAAAAATTAGACAACCTTTACCAAACACCTTTATAACTATATACATACTACACTTAGACTCGCAGCTGTGCTAAGGGCTTTTCTTGAGAACAAGTTAGAGTAAGGCGTCTGTAAATAAAGCCAACCCCAACCCACACCGAATATGATAGAAAACTGTGATTCAAACAACAAAACTCATTAATTACAAACTTTGTTGCATTATATGATTAGAGTTTGCTTTAAATGTAAATTTTGCTTACTTCATAAATTAGTTTCTAATTTGTTTCTGTTTGTTTTCTTTGGAAATTTTTGCCAAAATATGGAAAAACGCTTTCAAACTTAATTTCCATAGAATTTACATGCCCAGCTTGATTATTGAATTATTATCACAACTTTAGCAGATTTGAATGTTCCAACTAGAATTTCGATATCGAATTTTATTTACAAAAAAAAATTTAAAAACTTTTAGAAAAATTTTCAAGTGCTGATTACATATCAAAAAAATAAACCCTACATACATATGCATAAATTTATATACTCATTCCCTTAGACAATTAAATGTAGTTTGGTTATTTAGCAAAAGCAACAAAACTTAGTCAAACATTTAAGTCAAAGCTGTAATAAACAAAAGGGATGGCATTATAAGACCATCTCTCTCTCTATCTCTCTCTCTGCTGATAATCAATCTCTTAGCTACTTAAAGTACCTACAACTTGTTCTTTTCTCTGCTCTTCTTTTTCTACTCTTTTACACTGTTTTCTTTGAATTAAATTCAAACAATTTCACCTCAAACTCACACACACACACACAAACACCACACGAGCCCCCCCCACTTTGTACAATATGTTGCTAATCTCAAATCCAAAAAAAAAAAAAAAAAATACTCCCAGGCGAGAAGAACACTTTGATAGAGCCACCTCCCCTGCCCTCATTTGGTACGCCACGCCGACGAGCGCTCTCGGCACGCATACAGGAGCTCAATCGCAGTTTGCTGGAGGAGCGCGATGCCGGGCAGCAGAACAGCTCCAGCGACAATGAGGACAGCCGCTAAGGAGCAATCCACAGCAACAACAACCCAACCCAGCCACTCTTAGCATAACTAGCTATAAATAAATGAAACCAACTTGTTAATGTATATGTTAAATTAGGCAAAATGCAATTTGTTATAAACCCAAACACACACACACACACATACACATACACAACATTAACTCACACCCAAACACTCAGAGGGGATAACAAACCATAAACTTAGCCAAAGTCAAAATGAAAATGCAACAAAAAAAAAAAAACCCAAGTACTTCCCACATGTTAACCAACTGTAACTGTAACCGTAACTCCTGTTCACTGTTCATAGTTAGAGCTAGGACATTGGCTTCCTGTTTGCCATTTGCTTGATGAATTATGTACAATACTTCCGTTTTAGGCCAGGCCAACCGAAATTGAATGTTGTGATTAAACGTAAATCAGCTTTTAGGCATCATAAAAACACACACACACACACTCATACACGCACACACACACACACACAGCCGCTGCTTAATCAACTTAGAATTGACCCATTTTGACCCTCGTTATCTTGTATTGAAAGTTTTGCTAATGCCATCAGCACTTGAAAATATAGAAAAATATTACAAATTTATACAAAAAAACAAATTTGCTGATGTTCTGTGATTGATTGATATTTGTTAAGTTGCAAGTTTATCTGCCACAATTATATTTATTTGATTAACCCAAAATTATGCCTACCTTTAATGCTAATTACTAAGAGTTGAACTAAGCAAAACTTTCAAGATTCTTAGAGAGAGAGCACGCTGCGTGTGTTTATGTTTCCACGTTCCACTAAGCACATACTTAACATCAACTGATGAATTTTTTTTTTTTTTTGATACTGAAGTTGATTGATTTGACTTCGACTTGGCGGTGTTACATCTAAATGCGGGTATACACTATTCCTTATGAACTCATAAATGATAAATTATAAATTTAGTAAGAGAGCCTAGACTTTTAAAGGGGATGGCATCATTTATTAATACTAAAATTTTTATTTTTTTAGGCTTGTAAATAAACATAAGGAGGTGTTCTATTGAAGTGGCGGGGAGTGTATATGCATATATATTACAATGGTCTAGTGACATCATTTTCGGGTGGTACCAACGCAACTGAGGAAAAGGTAGAATGGCCGACTGTTGTAGGGGTCTCTTTTGAGAGTCCAAAACTATCGCATAAAAGCGCTAATGTGGTGTAGTTTTATTTAAAAGTGTTAAAAACAAGTTTTTATATTAGTGTAAAAATTTTGTTTTATTTTGAACCCATTTCATCTAAATTAGGGGAGCGCGCGTGATGTGTATTTAAACGTGTCAAGACATTTCACGACGTGATCGTAAGAAACACAGACTTTCGTGCGTGTGCATCCGTGATCCTCGTTTATACACTTAAAAAAATTTTCATGATAAATGCCCTTTAAAGTATGCTATGTCTATGAATAGGAATTATTAAGGAACATTTTTCTATCATATTTTCCTTTACACTCATTTATTTTGTATAACAATATGAACAAGTGCACAGTGTAAACTAAGTATGACTTTTCCATAATCGACTTGATCAAATTGATAATTATTAAAGCAAATAAAGTTGGCATACTTTTAAGGGCATTCATCACTATAATTTTATTGTGTATAATCGTAGTATGTGTTAACTATCGTGAATATAAGTCATGCAGTATTCACGAACTTTTTGTTCTATTATATTTGATTAATAATATTATTCAAAATACTTAGTTGCTTTTGGTTTCGCGCAGCAACTCTATACAAATGGCGCAGTGTGGCCATGAAAGCCATGATAGAATTAAGAACTCTCCACCTAAAAATTCGGGGTGGTTGAGCGTGCGAGATCATTCGTGACTTCTCTTTTAATCGTGCATGAATCGTGCGTGACGCAAAACGTTCAAAAAATTGTGAGCTTGAATCGTGCGTCAAGAGATTTTTATCGAGGGAAAAATCGCTCACGAGCGCACCTCTAATCTAAATCACTCACCATAACGGTTTTTTTTATACTCTGTACCGAAAGTACACAGAGTATATTGGGTTTGTGCAAATGTATGTAACAGCCAGAAGGAGGCATCTCCGACCCTATAAAGTATATATATTCTTGATCAGCATCAACAGCCGAGTCGATATAGCCATGTCCGTCTGTCCGTCTGTCTGTCCGTCTGTCCGTATGAACGAAGAGATCTCAGAGATGGTAAGAGATAGAGGTTTGAGGTGTATGGAACATATATTTCTTATACTTGCAGGCAGATCAAGTTTAGTTTTAATTTTTGCCACGCCCCCTGCCTCCCCCGCAAATTAAAAAAAACGAAATAACTCCCACAATTTTCAAGATAGATAGTTCGAACATTCTAGACATATATTCTACTACTTATTTTGAATCGACCCGCCATACATCGTTTTTAGATCAGATGAACGATATTAGAGCCATACGTAAAAGAAAATAAAAACCAACGTCAACAACAACACCACCACACAACTTACGAGAAAGAGAGAGCGAGAAGGCAATAGCTAACTGGTAATTTCCCAATTGGACCTTGCTATGAGAGGAGCGATGTAATTGAGATGGCCTGCGATCAGAAATCAAGCGTGATTCCCCCGTAACTAATATAGATACGTTTATGTTAATAGGAAATTATATACAAATTTTATAATTTTACGAGTTATGTACTAGGGTAATTCTACTCATCATTACTTATCGAGCTCCCATACATCGTTTTTCAACCAGATGAACGATAGTAGAAAGAGTTGCCACCCCCAGATTTTGAAAAAAACTCACACTTTAAAGTTATAAGTTACATACAAAAAGGTACAGAGTATATTACAGTCGGGCTTGACCGACTTTCTTACTTGTTTTTTTGCTGAATACGAAATATTTGACGAAGTTTTTTCTTTATGTATGTTTTACAATTTTCACATCTTGGCAAAAACAAAAAAGTTATAAGAATTTAGGTAGTGGCATATATCGAAAAATCGAGAATACCGTTCATCGAAAATATTTCGATAACAAGGTAAACGATGTGTTTTTTAAAGCAACTTTGTTGTGTTTAGCGGGCCAAAATACTTTAGAAACAGTAGGGTTTCTTCATTGGGAACAGATCATTTAATTGTCAGAGCCAGGGATGCAAACCGGTTCTGAACCGAACCGAACCGCTTATTTGTGCTCGTTAACCTAACCACGAACCAAATGTGTGTTTTTCGAAAATGATATACCAAACCGAAAACCGCCTATAAAAACTGTTCGGTTTGGTTTAGTTATCGATGAATTAAATAATGTAAAGCAGGAGTGCCCACTGAAACCATATAAAAGACCGGACACCCTAGATATGAAGAACCTCATTTATATTTTCAAAAGAAATCATTCATTGACTTGCACTTGCCAACAAACTGGTTCTTGTGTTCGAACAGCTTCAGCCATAAAAGAGAAAGATAAGGAACATAAGATATATCTCCCGCGTATGTGAGCTGACCAACAACAAAAGAGCCCTGCGAGTGTAGGCGTTGGGCAACACTAATGTAAAAATTACAATAATGAACATGTGAATATGTAAATTTTTCTAAGGTAGAGGAAGTGGTTCCTCGTTAATTCGTAAATTCCCTCAAGTTCTCTATTTAACGTTTATTGAGAGACAAAAGCGCGTTCTTCTTAGGACACCACTTATACTAGGCCATACGAAACCAAATGAGTTTCGTGAATCCAATATATACGCTCCGTTTTTGAAATGCTATAATTAAAATTGCATCTATATTTTAGGATCCCTCTGACTAAACCGTTCTGAGTACAGAACAGACTTAACTTGATAATAAATTTTTGAAAGGTCACTGCGAACGGTACGTCCACAATGTGTACATTTTCCAAAGAAGCTGATACGAAGTTCTTTCAATTCAATCTTTCGCTTCCAATAAGCAATTAAATTCTCATTACCCTAATAATTATTTTTAAAAAGAAATTCATTTAATTTCACGCTCTGAGTCTCAATAACCGCAAAGCGTAAACAAACAATGAAGAAATCTCGTGCGGTGCTTGTGGCGCCCGACTGTGACGTCAATGTGAATATGGTATAATCAAGCAATATTGAGTTCAAAAGTGATGCTATTCCTGAAAGCATTGTTTGAACATAAAAGTCAAATCGAGTTAAAATTAAATAAAGGTGTCCCAAATTAGATATTTTTATCTTTCATCGAAATTTTTGGAAATTATATTCAACTTTAAAAATAACTGTTTATTACAGCGGTGGGCAATAAAATTGAACGCAAGGGCACTGCAACCTTGTCTAAAACAACATTTGTTTGATTTTTTTTATAATATAAAAATTTTTTACACTTTTTTCAATATTTCAATGTCAGTGTGCTTTATGCTCTCTCTTCGATTTCATTTTGAAGCATCTGCTCCATGAGCATTTACTTGATGAAGTTTGCTTCGTGAAGTTCTATTTGAGCTCATGAATAAGGAAATTTTCCAAAAATCAACCCTTCATCAGCTCAAACAGATCAAAGCAAAAGGGAATTGTCAAAGTCCTGTCTTTATAAATAGGTCATAAAATTATGCCTGTTTCGACTACCCCTCTTACCCAGCAAGCATTTAATTAAATTTTCAATCACATTCGAGACATTTCGCTTTGGTCCTTTCCGAGTCCTCTTAATGATTAAAAAGAGATTAATTTCATGTGCGATTTTAAGAAGACTCAAAATGTGATTTACCTCCTCAAAATCTAGAGCTAGACGATGTAAATTGAGTCGAAACTGATCAGAAAAGTGGGTTATAAACGACCCTTCAAGAAAAGTCGCGGCTTGGGTACCATTTTCTCCCGAAGAAAGTATTATTTATGATCAGAAAATTAGTTAGAGGACTCGAATGAAATCATCAATTTTATAAAATGCTTGAGGACTTAAAATATGCTCAGTCACGTAGCTAGGCATGGGGGCTCTAGGGCAGAGTTCGCCATTGGGCAAATCACATGTATATGAGCTAATTGCTTGCCGAAGTTGTGCTTGACTGATAGGAAAGATAGTTCAACTCAACCTACTCTTCTGAGATAGCACGTCAATGTCGTTTTGCTACCAAGCATCACGTTAAAGTACACAGGGCAACAGCCATTTCGCTCTGGCCTTCTCGATGCCAAATTTTGTTCCTGTTCTTTGCCCTGATTCCAAAACGGATCTCGGTTTTTTTCCATCAGCTCTTGTTTTCGAGAAATCGCGGAAAAACCATTTTTAAATTTTTTCTCTTCTATTTTCTTGGCGAACCCTGCTTTAGGTACCAAACTTCAAACTATCTAGACTTGCTTACCTATTGAACTTCATTTAACTAACCCTCTTTGACCTTAAGCCGACCAAGAAAGACACTTCGATACATATCAAAAATATTGTAGTTCGACCTATGAAAAACAACAAAATATTCCTATTGGTAAACAAACCTGAACCCGTTTGCCATCAATTTAGGTATTACCTCTCAAGTATTGTATATTTTATGGTATTTTGTTAGCTGCTAATAATTCGCATAAAAATGCAGCGTCGACCAAATTATAAAAGGTCCCTAAGTGCCGTTTCTCATGTTCTTGTTTTTGAAAACTAGGTGCTTTTTGGGAAAAATTGTGTTGCCTACTTTTAGGCAGCTTATAAATGACAATGTTTGTGTCTACTACGACCCGAAAGTGATTTTAAAAGCGGCCTAAAAGTAGGCAAAATGGATTTTCTTAAAAAGCACCTAGTTTTTAAAAAACATGAAAATGAGAAAACGGTCCTAAATATAGTCGACGCTGCAACATGAAGAACACATATATTGGTCTTCTTGGGGCAAAGTTCAACTTTGTGCTGAAGCCGATTTGTAAAGCAATTTGACACTTTAATTACTCATCTTCTCATCTTCACGGTTTTCAAATACAGGAGCTTTTTCAGAAAAAGTATGTTGCCTATGTTTAGGCTGCGTTTAAATTCCTACTCTGGTCGTTGTAGACACAAACAAAGATATTTTTAAAACTACCTAAAAGTAGGCAACATATATTTGATCAAAAAGCACCTAGATTTGAAAAACGTAAAGATGAGAAAACGGCCCTAAATATGACATAATTAGATTTTATAGAGAAATTAAGCAATTATACAAAATTCAAAATTTGAGGAACTGATGTTATGTTTTTTATATACAAAGTATAGTAATCAAATGAGTAACAATTTTAAAAATTTTAGCTAGACTGTAAAACATTTTGTTTAAATTTTTAAAATAATTTTAAATTCTAAATTGAAATGCCTTAAATCAAGTGAATTTTCTATTCCATTATTTGTGATTCAGTGGAATTGCATGTGTCTGTGTGTGTGCCTGCGTGTGGGTGTGTGTTTATACTCCAGGATTTGCTCTTCCATTATCAAGCTAACAAAAATGCCACAAAAAAAACAAGAAATCAAAAAAAAAAAAAAAACAATCCGCGTAAGCACAATTTTGATTTAGTCTTTAAACTTAGCTATAAATTAGGCCTATGCTTTTATACTAAAAAAAAAACCAAGGCATTTATTGAGCATATTAGGAAGCAAAAAAAAATTAAACAAAACAAAAAAATATCCCTCCAAAGTTGAAGATATAAATTACTGTAGTACTGAGCCAGCTCAATGTCACAAAACCAAAAAAAAAAAAACGAAGTCAGCCTTATTTATGAAATTAGTTGTGGTAGCTGAGAGAGAATAAGCTTAGTTTTTAATTTTAGTGAGCGCATCAAACAAAATATATACACAACATATAATTAGGTATGTATATTCCAAATATACTCGTTCCATATAGCGACAGCAGAAACGTTCCTAAAACGCAAAAAAAAAAACAAAATGACAAAATGCCTTATTTAAAAACAAACGCGCTTAGTTTGCAACAACAACAAAAAAAAACCACTTGATTTAAACTAAGACTATAGTCATAACTGAAGGAAGAGCAGTTCAAAATGTGTAATATTATATACGAAAAAATATATATCTGTATATTAAACTGAAAATGTATTGGTTTTTTGATTCCTCATTTTATGTGAAATTGACAAATTTTGTTATGATTTGCATTTGGTTTCATGTTGATGTTAAAAAATTAAAACAAAAACATTTCTATCATTGTGCTGCAGAAAGAATCAAAAATCAGTTGGGAAGTTAAAACAAAAAAAAAAAGCCTTTACGTGCCTTTTACCATATTTTTTCGAACCACATTTTGTTACTATGTGTGTGTGTCCTTTCTTCTTTTATTTTTCGTCTTCATTTCCTATTGTTGCATGCCGTCAAATCTTAAATCAAACTAATAACTACATTTTAATGTAGCAACTGTACGCTCTTTACGCTCAATGTCATGTATGAAAAAACCCAAAACATATTCGTATATAATTACTATCCCCCCCTCCCTCCTCCCAAACAACTAACTTTGTGTACTTAAACTGTAAACCAAACAACTTTTGTGTGTCTGTGAAATTAGCAATAAAAACAAAAACCTAAAAACGCTGTAAAACTCTTTCGATATTTATGCCAAACCTTAACTATCCTAAACGTAATTCAATGATGTCCAGAATTTAATTTGCTTTAGTTGTGCGCCTTTTGTCAAGCCTTGAACAGGTAAAAAACTAACGACATAATTTAAGTCAAATGAAGCAAAAGGAACAAAACGGAACAATTTAATGCTCTCCCATTTAGTTATGTTCCCCCATCCATATTTCACTTACTAAATAATTGATACATGAGTTGCATAAATCACCATGAAATGTGCTTTTGTTCATTCAGTCAGCTAACTGTCCCCATATACATGTATGGGCCAATACGTGCCTGTTCTTGTTTCGTACATTTGTTTTGCCGAGTTTGTTAGAGCAAATCATTAAAAAACAACCAACACTTTTTTTCATCATAGTTCATTCTATCGAGTCATTATTTTGTACGTTATACATATACGTTTATGCTTCTGTAGAAAGAGTTTGCTTACAAATGTTCCTTTAACATAACATTTCTATTCTTACTTATACCGAAATGGAACGAGAACATATATTAATATAAGAATCCATTTTAAGCCCAACTTGATCTTTAAATATTAGGTAAGCAGTTTGAGGATAACTTATCCATCTCGAAAGGTCAACTACCCACCCGAAATGTAAAGGCTTTCTTCTTTTGGTTTTAAAGGGATTCCTAGCGACGCGTCGCATACCGATTCCACCAAATGATTGTCCTGTATGTTTCTTGTCTTCCTCCTCAAAATCAAAAATTTTAAAGCATCGAATCCAAACTTGGCAGGTCACATATTCTTTCAAGTGCAATTGATTATTCTCCACGGAAGTTTTCTTTAAATGAAAACAAAAAAAGCAACGTATCCCTCAAATTGTGTTTTGTTGGCACAGATCAGATCGTTAGATCAGTCAAAAAAAAAGGTATGAGTGTGGTTAAGACTCACAAGACTTCTGATGTAAAACATGTTAATTGAAAAGAGTTTATATATTGTGAGAAATGAAACGGATGGCCAGGCGATTGCTTGAAAAACAGTTTTGGAATAGAGTGTTATAAAATAGTTCTGGAAAATAGTGTAGGAAAACAGTATTAAAAAGTTATATTGCGAAGTTCTAAACAGTGTTGGAAACAGTGTTTTTTGAATAGTGTTGGAAAGCAGTGTTGACTAACAGTGTTGAATAACAGTGTTGACTAACAGTGTTGACTAACAGTGTTGACTAACAGTGTTGACTAAAGTGTTGACTAACAGTGTTGACTAACAGTGTTGACTAACAGTGTTGACTAACAGTGTTGAAAAACAGTAAGGGTGTTCAGTAGGTGAGGCATTTGGGCATATTGTGCACTGCTTGCCTGACCCAGACCCTTGACTAAGGGCTGTTGGGATAACTAAAAAATTCGACTGCGGGTAGACTGAGTAGCCCGCAATCCACTCTGTCTCCCGTAAAAACTCGACGAGGGTATGCAGTTCTTATAAACTTTAGAATCGTGGCAACTGCCCGGACTTTCTACTACGGCATCTTGTATGTCTAGCTTGTAGCCACCCACTACTTGCAGTTTTTCTGAGTAGATACGTTGGCGGAAAAAATATACTGTCAAACACGGGTACTTATTCATCCATCTCGTAGACAGACCAAGCTAGATGGTCCAAATTAGTCCCATAACAGAATATTTGCTGTCAGCATGGATGATTGGCCTGTTGGTAGCCAAGACCTGAATCCCTTGAACTACAAACTGTGGTCCATTCTCTAGACTATGGCTTGCTCTACTCGACACCCAAATATTGAGTCTTTGTAGCGCGCCCTTGTCCGAGCAGTGGACATTTTCCCAATGCATGAGGTGCGCACTTTGATCGATAAGTGACCAGAGAGACTTCGGTGTTGCTGGAATGCACAAGGCGGACATTTTGAATAAGTTGTTCTAAGATTTGAAACTATTGAGAGATCGAATAAAAAGAAGAACAAAGTTTTAAAAAATATTAATTCGTTTTCATTTTATGACCAAAATACCGTGTACCAAAATAATTACAGAATTGTTTTTATATTCGGAAAAGCCATTAAGCCATTTCTTTCCCCGATTTCAACATGCGCAATGTTACCAACCATGTAAGTAACGATGGTCTTCGAAGGACTAGGATATTGTTCGTCCTGTATCTTTGACAATTATGTTACTCTGTGTTTGAAGCACTAATACCGTGGAGTGAGCAAGCAATTTTATACATTTAAATGTTTTGGTGAATGTTTTACCTTAAATAAATGTTCATCTTTAGCCCCAACACAGAAGCACAGTGACCCATTGTAAGCGATTACTCGGCTTCTACTTTCGTGATATTAAAAAAATGTTCCTTTAATTCTGTATTTAACAATCTATCGATTTTCCAACTCACACCATCTAAGAATTACTCAAGAATAGAATTCTCCTGTAAGCAAACTCACTCTTTGAGAGTCATGCCCAAATATGTGCAAGAGAAAATGTAAGAAATTCGGACATCTCTTCTTCTCACCTTCAATTTAGATTTTCCAACATAATATCAAGACAGCTGCCATATACTCTATACTATTAACTATAATCACTAACTCTATGTTGTATGTTTAACTAACAAATTCAAAAAGTTAACCATAGTTATTCTATATAAAACTTAGTCTTTCACCAATAAAACTAATTTAAATGTTGTTATTACTCACTCTAGCCAAATATATCAAAAATCTTAAACTTTAGCAGTATTCTTAACATACTAAATAACTTACTGTGATCCCTCATACTGTTGACCATTCAATGTTGTTTCACTGTAACTATCAAACTTAAACTACAAAACGTTGTCGTCGTCGTCCATCGTCGTGATATCGTCGTACAATTATTAACAATAAATAAGCAACACATTTTCGTATAACGACATTCATGAAATTCATATTTCTTTCTTTTATTCCTTATTTATTTAAAAAAAAAAAAAAAAAAACAATACAAAAACCGTTTCACCAATACCCGCTCTAACTCTTTGATTAAATATCTAACTGATGACTGTCGGCTAAACAAATGCGAATTGAAAATGGCGACAAAATGTGCATTCCATGGCTTTTTTGCAAACGAACACGAACCCACCCCCCCAAAAAAATGCCAACGTAATCTAAATAACCTATCCAATCCATATAAACAACACTCATATACCAAAATACACAAAACACACACACACACACACTCAACCTAATGCCAAGCAGAAAAGCGTGAGAGTCACACAAGATCACTCAAAAATTGGCACCGTTTAACCCACGCGATACGCGGATCGCCCACAGGACACAATCTCTCCCAAACGGATGGCAACAGTACGGAAGGTGAATCGGAAGGCGGTCGAAATCCGGCAACAACGGGAACTGGATGTTACAAGAACTACGAGCATGTTGCGAATATGCGAAACTCAAATATTACACAAGTAAGTGAGGGGAGGGGTAAGGGGAAAGTCGGTAAGCCATTTAACCAGGAAAAAGAAGGGTGTTATGTAGAGAACCGGCGGTACTTACCTACAAAGACCGAGTTGAAAAGATTTTTTGAAATTTTGGATAAAGCATGAATGTATTTTACGAGATTCCTTTTTTCAAAATTTTTTATCTCGCTCTAACCACAGGAGAAAAGTATCTACATAGAGCTCCCTTTCTTTAAGTGAACACGTACCGCCGGACCTTGTTTCGTAAAGTGTTTTATGCTAAACCATTTGCTCACTTATTTCCATTTACTTTAGCGTCGCGGTTCTAGCTCTGAGCAGGATGCAGTGCCACCTTACAGCTTTGATAATCCCAATGCCAGGCAAACCTCAATGATGGCCATGGAGAGCTATCGGCGTGAGCAGCTGGCGCTGCTTCAGGCACAACAACAGCAGAAACCACAGACCTCACACCTGCCATCCGCTGCAGCTGGTGGAGTGGCCAATAATCTGGCCATGGTGGCCGCCTCAAGTGCGGTTACCGCTGTGGCCACGGCCAGCAGCAGCAGTGCACCGGAAGTAGCAGCCGGTGATGGCGAAGGAGAGGATGCAGAGACCATTGCCTCAAATCAGAAGGGTCTGCCCATACAAATGATGATTACGCCCGGGGTAAGTGTGTGTCCAACTGTGTGTAGTCCAACCCACAAAACAAAACATAAATCTTGAATATATATCTTAATGTTTTCAAAGTTTTTTTAAACCGTAACTATATATATATATACATGTAACTATTAGTAAATGTGAAGCCGTTAACTGGATCTAAACATAATTATTTTGTCACACTCTGTAACCCACTTTTGCGTCTGGTTTACCCACCAAAATCTGGTAAGCCGGACTGGCCTTTTGAGTTCCACCCGCTCTAGTATATTGTACTACAAATACATATTTCGAATCGGTAGACTCTTCTATTTTGCTTCACCTTCTCGTTTCATTTGTATTTATTGTATTCACTAGACAAACCCAAAACTCTTTTTAAACAAAGCTAATTAAGCTAAACACACATTTCAACCTTTTAGATTTTACGGGGACGCAGTAAGGAGGTACATTCAAAGTATACACAAAGAACTCAACCTACTCTCTCTACTCTATCTACTCGAATGCATTACAAACTAATACTTGCCACTATTTGCTACTAATTTATAAATATGCATTAATATTTGATTCCATTTGATTGAGATTGGATTTTCAGTGGCTGCGCAAAATGCTAACATTTTCATTTGAATACAAAAAAAAAAAAAAAGGCAGCCACCAAATTTGCATTTGCAGAATGTCTGAGTATTTTCCCCCTACCCGCCCTTAAGGAGATGATGAATGTGAATCGAAGCATTAAGCTGATGAGAATGCTGCTGCAAACTATTTTTGCCTACAAACATATATTACTTTTAACCTCATGTTGTGGATACATATTTGTCTTTATTTTAATATGTTTTATTCTGTTTTTTTAGCCTCTTAGCTTGTTTAAGTTAATATTCATTAAGTTGGCTTGCTGCAAAAATCATAACAAAAGGCCTTAAGCTGCCAAAAAGAAAGTTTATTTGTCGTCAAACTAGTTTATGAGCATCCTAGCAATAAAACAAGATCCTGATGTCCGTGGTCTGAAGTTTGACCAACAACAATCACTGTCCCATTAAATTTGAAATAGTTTTAGAGGTCTTAAGCAAAGAGCATTGAGTTAGGTTCGTTGTATTATATTTAAACAAAAATTTAAAGCATCCATTAAAACTCCTTTTTCTATAGAAAACATTAAAAAAAATAGTTATGAACCGAAACACGTTTTTAATATTTTGCTTCGGTTCAGGTTCGGGCAATAAAAATAAATCTAATAAAATAATCTCAGACTTCCAGAAAACTCCGACTTTGAAGCGGTTCGAATTAGCACCGGTTTGCTGCACTGTTTGAAACCATTTGCAGTATAAGTGGCTGTAAAAGAAGAAACACATCAAAATTAAATTCACAAATGCTTTAAAGCTTAAAAAAGTGTCGTCTGCCTAGCCAATATACTTGCATGCCGTTCTTTGTTTCAGACTATCAATGAAAATGCAAAAATGCGTTGACTTACAATCGGGGAATTAATCCGAATCGTATTTCGGTTCTGGTACGTTCCGAAACTTCGGTAAAATGTTCTGTTTAGGTTCTACTTAATTTCGAGTTTCGGTTCCATATTGGTACCTTGATATTTATTTTGGTATTCTAGTACGTACCGGAAAAATTTGAAAAATCTTTTAAATCCAAAAACTTGACAGTGTGGATAGACCATCTACTCATATGTACGTTTTTATTTGAAAATATCTAACAGAAAGTTGTAACAAAGTAGATAATTTTACCTAATTAAATTTTACTCCGAAAAGCTAATTAGCTCACTTGTGGAACAGCAAGAATAAATTAGTCAGATGGGTAAGATTTATTGGTACTAACTTATTTTTTCGATAAAATATAGAAGTACGATTGGTAATATTTATTTGGAAAGATCCGATTTTTATCAAATTTTGCAGAAAATATTGGTTCCGGTTTAAGTTATATGTTAGGGTTTTGGGTCGGATTCTAGTTTAATTCAGGGATGCAAGCCGGCTCTGAACCGAACCAAACCGTACCGAACCGCTTTTTTGAGCTCGTAACCCGAACCAAGAACCGAACCGGTGTTCTATAAAAAATGCTGAACCGAACCGAAAACCGCCTACAAAAACGGTTCGGTTCGGTTCAGTTTATACATGAGTCTAACGATGTAAACACTACAAAATTGTACCTTAACGATGTAAACACTACAAAATTGTACCTTAACAATTTTTCTAAGTTAGTGTTTCCTCGTTAATTTGAATTTAGCTTTTGCAGTACCTATGTGTTCTCTATTTTATTTTTAGATGGAGACTATTATGCGTTCCTTTCCTTCAGTAGAACATCGCTTCCTTTAGCTAGGTTTTAGCTGGTAAGCTAATTGATACGCACCGTTTTCCAAATGCTATAGTATATATTGAATTTTGTTGACCTTATGGACGCCGCCTTCAAATTCGTCTTTTTATATTAAGTACATTTAAAATATGATCAGATCAGCAAGGTAATAATTTGTTATATCGACGATACCTGATTGCTATCTATATAGTTAATATATTGAGATTTGGAATCGAAGTTATTTAAATGCATTTTTAAAAATAGATTTAAAAAACAAATGGAAATATGGTAAATTTCATCAGATCAGGCGTGTTACTATATTAACCTTGAACCACTGTACCGAACCAAAACCGCGGTTCGAATAGCAACAAAAACCATATTATAAACCGAACCATTGTTTTAAAAACTCAGTGAAACATAGAACCGAACCACTAATTATTTCCGAACGCTTTGCATTCCTGGTTTAATTCCCTGCATAGAATTCTCAACTTGTTTTTCTGGACATTGGCTATATATAAGGGCAAACTGGCATTGAGTAGAGGAGCTACACCGGCTATAGGGATTCTGATTATAGTTTTGATAATCTCGATAATGTCTTGTAACTCCACCCAATCAGTTTCTTAACTATCATCATGCGTAACGGCCATACAATTGAATGTCGAGGAAATTTTTAGCGATTGCAATAAAGCAATAATCGATTGTTGTTAAGTTCATCTTTTGATTCGTCACCTTAACCCTGAACCCGTTCATGGTCAAACTAGCGAGGTCCGTCTTTGTGGTACTTTCTTACCCTAGTATATTTGTATGAAAATCTATCAAAATCAAATGGATTTTTTCACTAAAGTGAATTTGAATGTGGTACACAAACACTTTTCTAATAAACGATCAAGGTAATCGGTATCAAACCTTAAATTTTAAATTAATTTTAATATGACAGACTCGACTTTAAAAGCTTCAATATGATTCACTAAATTTTCGAAAAATGAGGCAGGCCTAATAATTTCGTTTTACAAAAAAAAAAGGCATAAAAACTACCACAATTATTAAGGACGTTAAAATAGATTTAAATACGTCCTCTTTTCGCGAAAAATTAATTTTGTAAGCAGCAGCTATTGAATTTTAATTAGCCAAAAACAGCCAGAGTGTCGCTTCTCAAATGTTTCTGAGGCACTGACCACCAGACAGCACTAACTGTTTAAACTGGGGTACAATTTTACCCCAAAGACCTACGGCGAATAATTTAGCATTTTGATCGCTGTAAGAAATATATTTATAGAATTACTACTGACTTATAAAATGTTCGAATATTCCTAATTTTTTTTTGGGGTTCAAATATACCCCAAGAACGGTTCTAGGGCTAATTTCTAAAAAATATCCCCTCTTTGTATCTACGATCTAATCTACTAATATCTAATTTGTAAAATTGATTGGATTCGATGGCATATCTGGTCGTCATTACTATAAAGCTGAAAACCAAATTGAAAGCCAATTCCTTGAGGTCAGTGCATCCTAAGAACGAACCCTGAATGAAAGCTAGAATCCCAATTTTTTTTTCTGATAAATTTCGGAGGCTTCAAGGTTTTGATTAAAAAAATGTTTAATATTTTACTGCAGCAAGCTAACTTAAATCCAGCATTTGCATAAACCCCATACAATCACACACACACACACACACACATTACCATATGCATACATATATTTATAAGAGAGAAAAATGCGTTCAAACACAAAACTAAGAAAATCGTAAAAAAATATAATTTACATAGTCCAAATTCCAATTAGGTGTAGTCCATGTTCAAATAACGATCGACATTCCCATTAGCTTTTGCACTTGACGGTTGAACTTCTTCTGCGGAATAGCCATTCACCGCCAGCTGCTGCTGCTGCTGCTGTTGGATGGCATACTGTGGCGGCTGGGTCATTATCACCGGTACCGGCGTCGGTCTATCAAATTGCTGCAGTGGCTGCTTCAGTTTCTCCAACAGAGCATGCAGATCCACAGTTAGCTTGGGCTGTACAATACCCTCGGCCGCCTGTAGTCCAACCATTTGAGAGGACAAAGCATCCACATCCTGACGGGCGGCAAAGAGCAGCTGATCATGCGCCGCCAACTGAAGCTGAGCTATTTGTGCTCGTATGGCCGAGGCAGCCACCTCCTGCTGGGCACTGTGCAGCGAGGCGGTGATGCTTCGCACATGATTTGCCGACTCCTCCAGAGTGGCCTGCGCCGTGGCGGCCACCGCCTGAGCTTTTTGTATTTCGGTTGCCTCCAGCTGAACTCTGGCCTGAGCCACATACAAATGTTGGACCAGAGTGCGCAGCTCTTTGCTCCGCAGTTCACCCTCATCAGTCTCGCCTAATGCCAAGGAGCTACTATGCAGTTCTCGAGACGCCTGTGGTTGTTGCTGCTGCTGCTGCTGCTGATTGGGATCCGACTGGGCGTTCATGAAGTTTCGTTCGCACGTTATAACGGTGGTGGAGTCAGCTGGAGGTGGCTCGCATGTGGTAGATACGGGAATTGAGGTCGTTGCAGGTGGCACAGGTCGCGGTCCATTGTTGCTAGGCAAGCAGGTGGTTTGCCCATCAGGCAAGGGACTAGGCGGCGGTGGCGGTTCGCAGTCGGGATTAAAGGTAACAGAGCCTGGGCCTGGAAAGTCTGGGTCACCATTCGCCGCCGCTTCCTGTAGACTACTGTCATCGAAATTTTCAGCATTGAGATTGCCATTATCCGCATATGCGTAGTCGTAGTCGCTATTCAGATTCGAATCTTTGTCGAGGCCACTCATCATGGGATGTGGTTGACTATTCAATGCACGTAAAATGATAGACAATACGACTAAAGGAGCAAAAGTATGAAATGAAACACTAGCCTAGAGGTATTTCTTCCTACTCACCGATCCAGAGCAGATTGCTTAGGCGCATTTAGAGCACATTTAGACCAGGGTTCAGGTTCGCCGAATTCATTGAGCTGGCAAAATATATCGGAACAAATGTCTCGAAATTTTCACTCAAACAAAGTTGACTGAAAGGAAAAAGATTACTAAAAAAAATAAACATAGGGCGGATGGGAAAAGAAACAGGAGCAAAACCGTAATCTATGAAGATTCTAAGACAATTTTTACCAATTAACGTAGGCTCTAAAATAATAAGTAAGTTTCCGTCGGCCCGTTTTTTGTCTTTTTCCATCACTTTTTTGAGTGTTTCGGGTTGAATGGCATGACCTCCAAACTTCGTCTGGTAAGCGGTTTATTCCGTCGAGTTTTTAAAAAAAAATATCGGGTAAAAACATAAGATACACCCTGTACTAAAATTTCTACTGTTTAAGTACGGAATTCTAAATTTTTTTCAGAGTGTCCGAACTTTTTGACATAGCTTGGATAGAATTTTTTAGAAGTTCTTTAACACATGGTAGTTGACAGGAGCAGTGTTGCATTTAAAGTTAGTGTTAACAAGTGTTAAACTCAAAAGCCACTTATTTATGAAATTGAACTCGTGTCATATGGGGTGGCTGAAGAATGCTGCTACCAAAAAAGAAGTAATAGCTTTAGTTCTGTGTTAATCGGTTACTTACTTTATTTGGATTTCATAGACTGATTTTGTAATTGAATTGCCTCCAACTCTTAAAGTAATTTAAAAATTTAAAAAAGGTTTTTTAAGTTTTTTTAATGTAGCAGCATTCATCAGCCACCCTATATAAGGTTGACTGATGTCTCATTTCTTTAAATTTATAGTATTCTGTGTCAAATCAAAGTATTATTGCCGTTAATTTGGTAACAGGGAAGAGAAGTTCAACCTCAAAATATAGCAAGATCATGTTTATATACTCATTTAGTCATGCTTCCACTCTTACTTGCTTTTTGATGCCATATCAATCAATTGGCTTAGACAATATCAAATACTTACACCACACTATATATATATTACACACCTGACACATTATCACGTTGATCCATGCTTTACACACACTTTAATAATCCAGCATGCGAACCATATTTATGTCTGTTTTTTAACTTATTTAACCATATCTAACTCAAAATTTTGTTGTATGCACTGCATGAAGGTTTTTTGTGGTGACTTTTTTTATGTACATATTCCTGGTTTATACTGTAAATATTTTTCAAGAAACAAGAAAATGAATGAAAACGCCTTTTGAGAACATTTACATGATGCCAAAAATCCCAAAACATTATTTATAGGAAGTGGCTGAGTTGCGGCGCCAGGTGGCGCTGGAGAATCTGCAGAATCAACGTATGGATAATCTGGAGCAGGATGTGCCCGTGGAATTTGAATGCTGTTTCTGCACAACTAAGGTAAAATCGATCAACGACATTCGACCAAACACCTTGTCCCATTTTGGATTGATGCTCGTTTTGAGATTGCTTTCTGTGTTAGTGGCATGCTTTTCTTTCCCCAGTTTGTATATGCACTTACTTTTTTTTTTTTTGGTTCTTATGTGTTTTTGCGTTAAACTAAACCGACTAAAATATATTGTCTAATAAAACAAAATTGGAACTTATTGAGATATGTAGTATATATTAAGCTTTCTAGGTCCTGTACCAGGCGTCCCGTAATCGTAAATAATACATAGTGTTGGGAAAAACTGGTTATTTGAGTGATCAGAGTCGGTTGCTCACTTTTTAGTGAGTGAACAAACTGAGTAACTCTGTTCAGTTGTTCACTTTGCTTGCTTATTTTTGTTCAGTTGTTCAATTGCTCACTCACTTGTTTTTTATTATGCAGTTACTCACTCATTAGTTATTTTTTGAATGAATATAAAACTACCAGAGAGTGAGTAACTGAACAACTGAATAAATACGAGCAAGTGAGTGAGCAACTGAACAAAAAAGAGCAAGTGAGTGAGCAACTGAATAAAAAGCGAGATCAAAGAAGAACTTGTTTACTCATTATTGTTCACTTACTCATGTACCACCCAACACTAGTACATAACTTCAAGTAGTAACTCCCCCCCTATATGGATTTATAGATCATTGTTACTTAATCATAATATCTCCTATGTGTGTGTGTGTATATATATAAATATTTCAGGATCGCATTTGTGTGTTCCACGACAGGGAGTATAGCATCAAGCGACTGGCGCGACCGCCGCCTTCGCCCAAAAATTATCTGGCTCTCAAGCGTATGATCGAACAGGGCATTGTTGATATCTATTATCTATGAGATGGTAAACCTGCACCTCGTCTTCGTCCTTGTATTTTGTCCCTCCCCTTTCCCCAAAAAACACACAGAGAATTGGGCAAGAAATTGGCATATTTTTTATGTTGACTTTGTTTCTTTTTTTCATTTCTTTTTCTTAAAGGGTTTGCCAGGATGTCAAGGCGAGTGTATTCCATTGCGCGCGAATAGCGTTTAGACAGCTTTTCCACTAGCCCGACGAATTATACATATTGTCATTAAACTCGAACTCAAAACGGAAATTACCTAACATAACTAGCTTTAATCTATACACAAACTAAAATCTATTCTCGTGCGTGACGTGAAAGCTAAAGAAAGACATAGCAAATTCTAAGAATTTAAATAATTTAATTAATTTACCTAAGAACAAACCAAAAGCAGCATGTGTTATTATTTACGGTGTATTTCAAGTGTGTGTTTAAGCTTAAGACCTTGATGAAAGTCTAAATCGATTCTGTTATTATTTTTTTTTTACACTAAGCACGTAATTACAATTAGCTTTAAATCTGTATCGTATTTACGTATAACCTTAGCTAAATCATCGATCAACTCTATTATTATTATTATAGCAAACAAAACAAATAAACAAAAATACTTGTTTAGTTATTTGAACCAATGTTAAAATGCTCTCCTTATTTTACAACAACAACAACAAATATTTGCAATAAAACAACTACAACAATTATTTTAAAACATTTATTAGCACTCAAACTCAATTGGCGCACAACTTTATACTATTCAACTATGTTTCTCTCTGTATTGCTCGCCTAGAATGTTTCGATTATTTTTTTGATTTCGATTAGCAATTATTATGATTTGTACGATTGAGCTAACTAACGAGCCACACTCGAGAGGCGACAGCTTGTGGTGGTGGACCATTTAGGGGTAAGTACGAAAACATAAGCATACTTCTATTTTTCTGTTGATCAAACGTTATCTTAACTCGAAAGGAAACATCAGCGATTAGACTATGCAACAAAAACATTATTGTACCAAAAGCTTAAGACAGTGCGTTTGAGTGATTGAACTACGCAAAATCAGCAAGTGGGGAAACTTGGATCGAAATATTTCAATTGATAAAAATGGCGGCGGGAAAGTGTGTTATCACTCAGAGTTAACAATTGTTTTATGAGGTTTAAAATAATCGGAGTAGAACCTCTTCAGTGCCTCTGTACCGAACCTGAACCCAAGCAGGTTAATTTTTACTGACTGAATCCTTGCTTAAAACAAAGCAGGGGACGACCTATAATAATAGTTCTCTAACTACATAAGTACTTGTTTCAATATACATTCACTCAGATTAGAAGTCGCATTAAAACAGTGTTCAGCGCGTCCATATATCATGTGCATAGCAATAATTCGCAGCAGCAGCGACGTCAATACACCGACAGTATACGCACGTAGCGCAACTGTCAATTCGTATTAGTTGCCTCGCACATGTACATAGCTAAAATGTGATTGTATTGCTTGGCGACCACTGCTTTAAAACGGCCGAAATCAAGCACATTCGCTGACAAAAGCAGGGGAATCCTACTCTTTTTATAAACCATGAATAGGGGTGCCTGCTGTTAGATCTTCATAAACGTTTCGGTTATATGTTCATAACATATTCTTCTCAATGTAGTAACATGTTAAGGTTATTTTTCAAACATTCGGGCTTCTTTAAAAATATTTTGTTTCATTGTGTGAAAATTTTGATTTTAATTAGGAACCATTTTTAAAAAATTTTTTTTTTTATATGTGGTACATTTAGTGCTTCCTTTAGGAACATGATGGTCTTATTTTGGATAGTTTTTGATTATATTAGAAATATTTTTTGGTCATTTTGAACTATTTCGTGATTAGCATGGCTCCATCGACTTAGGGAAATCAAATACAAACGATTTTTAAATCCAGCATAGTGTGGTGGAAGGACCAGAGTCATTGAAATACGTCTGCTTGACTGGCGCGTAACTCTAATGGCCGTTTTCATGTTTTGCTAACAAAATTGGAGGCTACTTAATCTTGCCGCTAAGAGGTATTTCGTTTTTTTAGGTCAACTTTAGCTTGTCACTGGGTGCTTACTTAGTTAACTTTTTAATTTTTTTTAAATTTAAAAAAAAAACTTTTATTTGAAGTTCTAAGGAGGAGTCCAACCCAGGCGTCCCGTACTGAACGCAAATATGCTATACATTGCACCACTACCGACCAAATAATCTGGTGCTCACACTGGCAATCTTTCCGACATATTCTGCTCGCATTGGCAACTCGCTCCAAAGCTTTAGCAAGGATTCGCCAAGTTTTCACAAAAGCTTAGTATTTTGCTAACATCAAAAATATATTCCGAGGATGTTTTTCAAAATCTGATAAAAAAAATCTTTGAAAAACTCGCTTTTGGGGACCCAATTTTCTGTTTTAAAAGTGCTTACAAAATTGGTAATATGATAAAACGTTGTGGGTATGATAATAGATAAACATGTCAAGATTTCCAATAAAAATGTTAAATCAAACCTGGCCTCACTATAAACTACGACATTTAGAAGTAATCTAAATCAAAGTTAATCCCCCATACCGCCTGCCCGACGAACACAATTGGGAATTCAAATAGTCAGGAGCCCTTTGCCAAGAGAGTAAGCAAATCAGCAAAACCAATCAGTCGCTGGATAGCGATCAATGAAGTAGGTCAAAGCCGCTTTGATTCGGATTATATTTGCACACCAATACACTCTCACTTTTTCGCCTTGCTTTTCTTGACAAACGCTGATCTAAATCGAACTTCAGAATGCAGGCTTTCTTTCCAAAGAGAATTTAAAAAAAACGAGAAGGCAAAGCTAACTTCGACTGTGCCGAAGTTTTAATACACTTGAAAAACTTTACTCCAACTGATTTAACCAGTAAAATATATATAGGATATAGATATCAGATATTTTAAAATTTTTAATTATTGATAATAAAAATTTGATATCATAAAAAAACTTTTCTCAGTAAAACACATTATTCGACCGATCGGTCCTATGGCAGCTATATGCTATAGTCATCCGATTTTGATACAATCTTCCAGAATTGTGTTGACGCATATAAAACTAATCTATACCAAGATTGGTGACGCTACGATGGAAAATAAAAATGTTTTTCCTACTAGAACTAGTTTTTGACCGACCGTTTATATGGCAGCTATATGCTATATTCATCCGATTTCGATAAATTTTTCCGCAAATATGTAAAATCATCTAAAACTAATAAATACCAAGATTGGTGACGCTACAATGGAAAATAAAAAAGTTTTTCTCACTAAGACTTATTTTCCGACCGATCGTTCCTATGGCAGCTATAAGATATAGTCGTCCGATCCGGCCGGTTCCGACATATTAGTTGCGTGCAGTAAAAAGAAGACTCTGTGCAAAATTTCAGCTCGATAGGTTTAAAACTGAGAGACAGACGGACAGACGGACGGACGGACAGACGGACAGAAAGACGGACGGACGGACAAGCGGAAATGAACTCGGCTTGTCGTCCTGATCAAGAATATATATAGTTTATGGGGTCGGAAATGAATATTTCTATGCGTTACAAACTTCTGGGCAAAATTAATATACACTTTTCAAGTGTATAAAAATGTCTTTTAGCTAAATTAAGTTCAATCATGAAGATAACCATTTAACGCACACAGAATAGGGATATGCCTGAAACTAATTTGATTTCGATCGTGGATCAGCTTAAGATGAAATTATTACTGGTGCGGCGGTCGCTCTAAGATTCCAGTTCATTCTTTACATATTGTCGGTCTCTCTCACTATAGCGCATTATCATAAAATGTTAGTGTTAACATATAGCATTCCCATTTTATGTTAACATAAACTTTCTCTGTTAAGATTAACATAAAGTTTGCACAGTGGGATCACTGTATAAAAAAATTTTAAAAATAAATTATAAATTATGTCTCCGCCAAATATTATCCGATCTTTCTGAAAATTTCACAGAAGATGCAGAAGATCTATAAAATTGTAACAGTTATTCAACATTTTCTATTGCGGGGGCGGCAGACTGTCTACACTGATGAAATGGTAGCTTTAGCTCCTTTAGTCTCTGAGATCTAGGTGTTTAGGTGATCTAGGCTGTTGATGCTGATCAAAAAAATATATATACTTTATGGGATCGGAAAAGCTTCCTTCAGACTGCACCTTTTGTATGTAGCTGTTTAGTTTCAAGTCTTCCCTTTGTTTCATAGTCTAATTCCAGTTGAGATCACGCTTTGAAGTTTTATTTTTAAGATTTTGTCACTTTAAGTGTTTGAAAGCAATTAGCGCTGCACGTTTAAGTTCTACTTAAAGCCTTCTAAATAGTTGCATGTTCCTAATGGTCTTGACAAAGCAGTTTTGCAATAATTTCCAGTCGCTGTCATGCACACGTTATGTTAAACACAAAAGCGCGCAGGTACCACTAGCAAATGTTGTTATTTTTTTAATTGCTTGAGTCTCACCTGGTGCCTGCCTCCCATCGTTACAGGACTTCAAGGAGTACACGGATGCAGAGGGTGTAATTTCGCTTCCAACTTCCGACTTCCATCATCCCATTTGCCTGGAGATGCGTATGGCGGCCGCCAATCGTCAGGTGCAACAATTTGGTCTATTGGCACCACCGATTGCGGTGCAGGGACCCATGTTGGCCCTGCCACCGCCACCACCGCTCTCCGCTGTGCTACTGCCGGCATATACCAGCAGTGCCAGTGTAATGCCCATTATATCGCAATCTTCGTCCGCATCCTCATCGTATGGCACCACCACATCAACGACAATTGCACTGCCACCGGAAACACCGCTTAGATTTGGAGCTGCCATCTCCAGTTCGAATTTCAATCATAATTTCAATAATAATTTCAATACCACAACTGTGGGAGCGGGCGGAGGAGCCAATGGTCTGCTGCTGTTTGGTGGCAACTATCATACCAATTATGGAGGTGGCAGTAATAACAATAACAATGCGGATCTGGCCAGTGTGGATAGCTCGGACACATATGCCAGCTGCCAGACACATCCGTTTCTGTCGCAGGGCGATCTTACTTCTGCCGACTTCAATGATGAGGCCTGTGCCCTGGACATTGATATGGACAATCTGTATATAAATCCCCTGGAAAGGGAGGCCATCAGCAGCTCGACGGGCTTTATTGTCAGCCTGCCGCCCACTGTCTCTGCCACGGGTGTGCGTGCCCAGGTGAAGAAGAGTGCCTCTGGGGATACGGCTCTGCGTAATCTGGCCGCTGCTGGTGGAGGAATCAGTCCACTGGATGATGTATATCAGAATTTCGATGTACAGGAGCGTGGCAGTCACATTAGCCTGGAGGACAACTCAGTGCCAAAGCATCGTAAGACGCGTTTCCAGCAAAGTTTCACCGCCCTAAGACCCAGCGCGAGTAGCTCGAAGCCCAGGGCACGCTTCGAGGATACCAAACTGGATGACGATGTGGGAGGATTGGAGGCTTTAGCTCCAAGCAGCAGCCAGAAAAAGAAACGCTCGGTGTTTATGCCGGGCAAGAGTATAGCCACTGCCACCAAACTGATTAATCAGCGTTTGTTTGGCATACAAAATGTGGGCTCTAAAGGTAAGATTGATCTCCAGATCTGTATACATATTAACTGTCCCCTCCTTTGTCCGTACAGCCAAATTCGAGAGCAAGCATTCCTCATCGATAGATTCGATTGACGCCTCGCCTAATCTGGAGCATCACAGGCGCTCCAAATCGATACTGAAAAACAAGTCTGATATTTCACGCGTCCTGTCCGATCCGGAAAGTGAACGTCTGTTGGCGGACAATATGTCCGGATCAGGCGTGTCCGATAATGGCACTGTCATGGTGAGTTTTAAAAAATTTACAACTCTGAATTAATCTACTTATAATTTTCTTTGCAGGGCGAATCCGGCAGCGATTACTCACCGAATAAATTACCTCATTCAGTTTTAGCTAAATCTATATCCCCACCACCCCTCAGACATCGAACCCTCATACAACAACGCTCAGGACCCGCAACGTTGCAATCGAAACCAACTAAATTCCAAACACCTCGCTATCCCGAGGAGCAAGCCTTGCGTCAGGTGAAACCTCTGCTTTCGCGCTCATCCCACGCCCAGGCCCAAACCCAATCGTCCGTTGTCGATGGACCACACACCAGGGACAGCAGCCTAGGTAGGTTGAGTGAGGCATGAACGCTTTGTGGCTAGCTAACATTCCAAATGGAGTACATCACTGAGTAATCCAGACTTTTGGCTGTGATCCATCCAAAAACAACAATTTTGTTTCTCTTTCTCTCCCCCTCTATATCTCGGTCCTGCTTCCCTAGTAACTAACTTCGATGCTGCATTCTAAACCCACCCACCCCAAAACATCCAACTCCCTAACCACAGACACATAAAAAAGCTGCATTTTGGATACTGCAATTTGTTAGTATGCAACTGAAGAATACCAAAGTCGTAGGGGATGACACTATCCGATTTTATCCACCAGCACTCCCTTACCAGCAATATGTCTAAACGTTGTATTTGTTGTACAAGTATTTAAGACCCTACAAAAAGCACCTCCTAATGAGTCAAGTGCGATTGTTGTTCCCCTAACCAATCGATATCGATGTGCAGCTGTAGCTTTTGGGCCTTTCAACACGCAAAACTCTTCCCACAATCACCCACACACACACACACGCAGCTTTCTGTATAGCATTGAATTCTTTGTAGCACTATTTTATGCCCTTGCAGAAATCTGAAAAATACCCAAAGATAAGCCTAGAACATAGCTTAAATTGAACTATGTTTTTTTTAAAGGGGTAAACAGGCCGTTTTCTTATGTTACTGTTACACCAAAAGGCAACATATAAGCGGGTGACAGTATGAACTCAAAAATTTGATACAACTGAATTGCGCACTTAGAGTCACACTAGAAATTTATGTGGACGCTAAATATCTAAAGGAAATTTTCCACACATCTGAGAACAGGCCTTAACAATTTTATTCAATAAAAATATAAAAAAACAAAGTGTGAAAAAGCTGCAGTAACGTATTCTAACCTGAAACGAGAAGGCAAAGCTAACTTCGACTGTGTCGAAGTTTTAATACACTTGAAAAACTTTTCTCCAACTGATTTAACCGGTAAAATATATATAGGATATAGATACCAAATATTTAAAATGTTTGAATCATTGATAATAAAAATTTGATACCATAAAAAAAAATTTTCTTAGTAAAAAAAATTTTCCGAACGATCGGTCCGATGGCAGTTATATGCTATAGTCATCCGATTTTGATCAATTTTTTCAAAATTATGTGAAAGCATATAAAACTAATATAAACCAAGATTGGGGACGCTACGATAGAAAACAAACAAGTTTTTCTCACTAGACGTAGTTTTTTGAACGACCGTTTCTATGGGATCTACATAATATAGTCATCCGATTTTGATAAATTTTTCCTGTACTATGTTAAAGCATATACAACTATCATATACCAAGATTGGGGACGCTACAATAGAAAACAAAAAAGTTTTTCTCACTAGAATTAATTTTTTGACCGACCGTTTATATGGCAGCTATATGCTATAGTGATCCGATTTTGATCAATTTTTTCAGAATTGTGTGGAAACATATAAAACTAATATATGCTACGATTGGAGACGCTACGATAGAAATCAAAAAAGTTTTTCTCACAAAGACTTATTTTTCGACCGATCGTTCCTATGGCAGCTATATGATATAGTCATCCGATCCGGCCGGCTCCGACATATTAGTTGCGTGCAGTAAAAAGAAGACTCTGTGCAAAATTTCAGCTCGAAAGCTTTAAAACTGAGAGACTAGTTCGCGTAGAAACAGACAGACAGACGGACAGACAGACAGACAGACAGACGGACGGACGGACAGACGGAATTGAACTCAGCTCGTCGTCCTGATCAAGAATATATATAGTTTATGGGGTCGGAAATTAATATTTCTATGCGTTACAAACTTCTGGGCAAAATTAATATACACTTTTCAAGTGTATAAAAATTAAGATGTTCGTACTTATTTAAAGTAATAACTAGACATCGGACTTACATTTTTTTTTCCTGGTCTTCAAAATTTGTGACATATAAAAAAATAAAAATTTGAAATTTTTTAAAATGATTAAAACCAAAATAAGTTTTTATTTAAGGTAAAAGCAAATGCTTATTTAGGTTAAAATAGGTTAAAAATTGTCAACATATGCTTTTCATATTCACGAATTTGTTTTATATTTTTAAGGAGAACTTTTCATTATAATATAGTTAGAAATTAGTTGTAATTTCGTTTGCAACTGATTTGCAACAATTAAGTTAAAATTGGCTGTTACAGCCCCCAATGGGGCCAAGCCGAGCTTCTCTCAATCTCTTGGCTAGTATTGTAAATTATTTTTTGGCATGAGATAAAGGCCTTGAACGTCGTTGGTTTATTTGGTCGTTGTATTTATTTAACCATATAGGAGTTTTTGAGAATACTTTCCTTGGGACAAATATATATTTATGAATGTCAGGATATGAAACACGCTTCGCAATTCTGCAAAAAACATGATTGTAGCACAACTTTCAAGTTTTTTGTATCTATTTTCAAAAAAACTAAATATTTAATTTGGACTATAAGGTTTGCTATAATTTGTATGGTCATTCAGTCATTCCCAATAGACACAAGGCATTTAGATTTGCAGATGCCTACTTAAGAGCAAATATTTACTTTCAGAAAATGTAGAAGCATATGTCATATTCCAAAATAGGTTGAAATAGGATAAAAAAGTTTAGCATATTCTTAAATATGTAGGTCGAATATGTAAAACATGCAAAACGAATGAGAACTATTCATAAAAAAAAATTGTATGCAATCAGAAATATAATTGGAACGCCTATTTAAAATATGATTTCAACTAAAATTCGATGTCTAGTAATAACAATGTCAATAATGGACACTACGAAAATACTTGGTCAAAGTAAGGCAAGGGCTCTTAGAGATCCTCAAACTGAACCATGAACAGAACCTTTTAAATTAATGTTTTTTCTAACTAGAGCCCAAATCAAACCTTTTCTATTTGGAAAAGTCTTCGACTCTAAAAATAATTTTAAGTTCAAATTTAGAATTTCAATTTTTGGAAAATTCAATTATGGTTTAAATCCCATGTCTGCCGAAAAAATGAAATACCACAAAATTTTTTCTATAGACTTTAATGTGTACACTCAGAAAAAAACCGCAGCCAGCGTTTTAACACGAACGGAATTGAATTTATACCGTTTTGTACTTACAATTTTAATCACAATTTGTACTTGGTTGTACTTAAACTAAGTACGAATCATTCTTAAGTTTTAAATTTATCCAAAATGTTCCCAAAATGAGAATAAAACTCTTAAATAAAGTACGAAATACTTAAATCAAGAATTTTTTAACTGAAACGCTCTAGAACGAACGAGATAGAATTTATACTGTTTTTACTTTAAATATTAGATAGGATTCGTTCTAGGGTATATTCGAATTAAGTACTTATCAATCTAATAAGGTTTAAAAATCCTTGGAATAGCCCAAAATGTACTTAATGCATCCCCAAACTGTCGAAAATGAAGTATTTCTTGATTGAAAAATCGTACACTAAGAGAAAAAATCGAGCAGATCGTGCTTGATATCAAGCAGATTTCGTGTCAGAAGTTCGGCAAGACAGAATCTTCTTGGATCCAAAAAGAAAATACTGAAAAATAAGCATGAATTTTGAAGCTCGATCTGCTCGGTTTTAAATTTAGTCGGCTTAATTTCAAGCATGATTTATTCTCGAATTCAAGAATAGACCTTCTTGAATGTAAGCATTTTAGAACAAAGTTGCCAGAGAGCGAGAGAAAGAAATGCTCTCGTTTTGAACGCCTCACCTCTCTTGCTACCAAACGCAAATCGAGCGCACAAGTCTTCTCGATTTCAAGCAGATTTCTTCTTGAAAATTCAAGACGAATAAAAACTAAATTGAAGCCGATTTTAGTCTTGCCTAATCGTGCTAGATTTCTCTGGGTGTACTTAATCCAAATATTTTGTGCTTTTATCAATTTTTGTCGTATTTGGGGTACTATAGGTACCGTTTGTACTTGATTTAAGTACAAAATTATCGGTTTTATTTGAGTGTTCCGTTTAAAAATTGATCGACGTGTCAAAAATATTGTGTAAAGCAGCGGTGGGCAAGCCGTTGCTCCCAACTGTTCCCTTTGCTCCGAGAGGTTTTTTTTTGGCAACTGCCGCCACCTTGTCGTAAACGCTATTGCGTCGTTTCGGAAAGCATAACAAAGACAAGATCATCTGGCGGCAGATCACGTAAGCAGACGACAACAAAAACAAGATACACGCAGTGTGCGCGACCGAGACTTCGGCTGACGGACGGCTGCTCGAACCGAGCCTCGCTTAAAAGGGTCTATTTATATTCTAATAATATTGAGTATCTTGAAAAGGGCAGAAAGACCTCCGACGAATATTAAAATCCATAATTGATATTGGGGTCCCAGTTATTTCTTTATGAATCGTTGTAACTACGTAATAAAGTATATTTACCTATAGCCAGTTTTTTTAGCCTAGAGAGCTCTATTTTTCGTTTACAGTGTTCTGTTCTTTTAGCAATAGCAAATATCTTTAAAAACCTTCTCAGACTTTGATTTCTCTGCAAGGGTATGCAAGCTTCGGTCAACCGAAAAAATGTTTAATATATTTAAACCTACATATTTTAATAGAATACTAATATTTCGCACTCTCTCCAAATTAAACACAGACTCCGAGACAACTTTCACATCGCCTGTAAGCAGTCGAGCCACTGAGGAGGCTGCCAGCTCCAGTGCTGTGGCTGCTGCCGAGATCGAAGATCGTGATGGTGAGGGCGAGGGTGAGGCTGAGGCTAACGATGAACAGCGAGCCCTATTGCAACCACGAGATGGTGATAAAAAGAAGGGTGCCGATGATTGTCCGGGGGGTGAGGCCACGTAGCAATAAGCGAACATCCACACACTCATACACCATACCAAGAGCGCTAAGTACTTAGTTATTGTATAAAACCTATTCCTATGGAAACCAAAACAAAAACAAAACAAACAAAATAACCACACAAAAACTCAAAGTGATAGCAAAGTTAGCAAAAATGGAATGTGAATTATATAAAAGCAATGAACAGTATCCTAGTCTAAATGGAGTTAGCAAGTTGAATATTTTTACAAAACTCGAAAAAAATAAACAACAACAACAGCAACCACAAAATTCGATACTTAACTTACAAACTTATTGTATATGTAAATAGAAAAGCCCTAAGCGATTGCTAATCTATTGTACAGAGCCACATTTATTTACAGCCTACAAAATAATGCAAAATAGTCAAAATCACCAGAAAAGCCTAACAAATTGTCAAAAGAAAAATAATATTCATATTTTAAATGCAAATTATATATACACAAAAATATTGAAAATATACACACAATTTGCAATTACAATTCGCGGCATATTTACATATATATATATATTATATACACACACACACTCATAAATATATATATGAATATAACTCCAAACTATTTTTCAAATCACGCGCCACTTTACATATAAAGGAGACAATGCCCACACCCATTTATGTATGTAAATCCTACAAGAATCGTTCAAAACTCATACAAAGTAGTTAAACAAAAATCGTTACGCAAAAAAGTTCGTTTATACAAGTAGTAGTATGTACGTTATGTACGTGTAAGAAGCTTTGCCTTCCACAGTTGGAAAGAGGCTTAGACACACACACACACACCATTTTTTTGTTCGCTTGAAGCCTAAGAAGGTAATTTGTTATTGTGTAGTTTGAATATGTTAGTATAAGGGTCGTTCATTGAGTAAGTTAGCGAAAATTACTTCTATTCGATCTTCGAAATAAAATACAAAAAGTTTTGAAAATTTTATAAAACTGCGTAGATTTCTCACATCTTTTAAGAAATTCGCTCTTAAAGAATATCCTGAATCATATTCTCTTTTCAAGATATATAAGATATAGAAAAAAAATTTCTAAAAAGCGGAAAATCTTTTTATTGGTAAATTTTAACCCTCTAATTAAATGAAAAGGATTTCTAAGTCTTAAAAAAATTCTTCCTTGACTAAAGAAATGTTAGAAGAATCATAATATAAATTTAAGAAATGAAGATTCTGGATTTTAATGAAAAAACTCTGTTTTAATGTTTTGAAAGATTTCGCAGATTTTATGA
Organism: Lordiphosa mommai; assembly: GCA_018904225.1. Taxonomy (NCBI): domain Eukaryota; kingdom Metazoa; phylum Arthropoda; class Insecta; order Diptera; family Drosophilidae; genus Lordiphosa; species Lordiphosa mommai. Next base: position 78,181 of record JAEIFT010000625.1, on the reverse strand, counting down.
TTTAATCTGTTTTTGTGTTTTTGAGAGCTGATCTACCCCTTTGAGTATTTTACCAGCGTATTATGAGCTATATTTGACCGTAGTCTTATAGTATGGGTTTAAATCTATTAAAATTGCTAAAGATATCTATTTTTAACGGATATACGACAAATTTTAGAGCGGATTATTTCGAACCATTATTAAGAAATATTTGTCAACTTTATGAGTCGAGATTGTCTGTGCGTCATAAGAATAGAAAATTTCTTAATTCTATGACTGGAAATCGGTATATTTTAAAAAAAAAGTTTTCAAATGGCACATTCTTAGAAACATTTTTTTTAGTTCTATTACATCCATTAATTTTTTGGATATCTTGAAATAATTTAAAATTTTTAATATTAAAAAATATTATACTGAAAAATATTATCTGAGTACCGAATCTGAACCGAAAATCGAAATAAACTGAAACCCGAAAACCGATATTCTTATTTTGGTAAATACCGGAACCGGTACCGGAACCGATATTCGTTTCGATATTCGTTTCCCTGCTAAAGACCCATTTTAGAATATTACCTGAATATGCTTATAACTCAGAAAATTATCGACCTATGATGATTTATGGATTCGTTATTTCTTAGCTGATCTTTATATACGTTCATATTTTACTTATTCACTTATGAACTAAAGCGTTACTATAAAACAGAGTTCAAATCATTTACATAGTTTGCTATCGCTCTGGGAACTTTCTGTTTGCTGAATGCTGGGGCATGGAGTAATAAGTATAAGAGATCAAATATGCGCTGCCTCTAAATTTTGGGTGATATCCAAGCAATATTACGGCCAAATGTAGAGGTCAAAAAAATGTGGTGGTGTTGGTGCGCTCTACAGCCGAAATCCGACTCACTTGCAAAATCAAGTATTTCTGTGCTCACCGATTCCCCAAGCCATGACTTCGGCTTGCGACTGTGTGTAAAAATCGAATGCCGTGGCAAGGTCTCATGTATATACTTAACGGTGGTTAAAGCTAGAAGTGGAGAACTATCGATAGCACTATCGGCACTATGGATGGTTGGACTACTATCGAGTCGCCATCGATAGATGCCCAGCACTATCGATAGTTTTAGATAGTTTTTCACTAAATAGGTAGCTCTTAAAAATAAAAAGTAATACTATGCGCCTAATAACATTATTTACCAAATTCATACTCTTCAGAGTTGATAAGTCAAAGTTTTCCTTTTAAACCAACTCGAAACTTTTTTCCCCGATCTTTAAACGTTGAATGAGCCGTTTCGTATCCATTGTGCTGATTCCAACAAAATCTTAGATTCTCTAGAATCTCATCCTGATATCAAAACCTCGTTTTGAACGTATTTAGCCAGTAGTTTGCCTTAATTTAGTGTTTTTATACGCGATTTCGAATCACACGTTAGGTTGGACGGAAGGTGGGCTGCTATTTTACTTAAGGTTCGCGCGTAACAACCTTCGGCTTGGTGTCGCTTGGGCCACTTGAACGTACAGCGCAATGTAAGTCAACGGTCGAACAAAAAAAAAAAAGGTCCCCGAATTTGAACCCTAGGTTCAAAAAATGCGGTTTTCTGAATTATTTGAATCATCAGAGTTTCTAAAAAATGATAAAAAAAATATCTATATGGTATATATATCTCAAGTGAAGGAAACAATTTTTAATCAATTTTTAAACATGATCGATTAAATTAACATACTATCGAAAACTATCGTTGACTATCGATTGTATTCAAAAAACTATCGTTGACTATCGATAGTTCTCCACCTCTAACTCAGAGCGAAGCGGACACCCGTTGCAATTTTCCCTTAAACCTGACTCAATGAACGACCCTTAAAGTTAATATGAATGCAATTGTTTCGGTGTCGTAGTCTAGCGTTTTGTTGATATATATGTATAGAGTGATATTTTTGTGTGTTCGTTAGCCGCAGCTTTCAGTAAATATGTTTGTGTGTGTGTGCAGCTGTGTGTTTTAGGTGAGTTAGTTAGAACTACTCGAATTTACTTTGTGTTATTGTATGCTATTTTTTGTACTCGTTTCCGTTTCGAATACGTAAGCAATAAAATTGAAAACTTAAAGTTTTAGGTAATAATTTCACTGAGTTTCTTTTTGTCAATTATTGTGTGTGTTAAAAATAAATTTGTGTGTGTTTCTATGTGAGCCTCTGCTACTCCTTCGCCGCGTAAGTTGTGCCGTTACATTCCATTTTTGTTAAGGTATGATAAAAAGGCATTTGATTGAAATTCTCAGCAAAATCTGCATTAGTATTTATGCAAGCGAATCAATAAATTCAAGCATTTATTAACAAATTAAAAACCAAGTAATCCTAAACAACAAGAAACTTAAGCATATACATTACATATATATATATATAAATATAGGTAAATTGTTAAGCCGCTTTTGAGAGCAAGCCTTGAACTGTCCAGCGTAAAATTTTGTTCATTGTTCCATCGCCTGCATAAATATGTGAGAGCTTGCCGCCAAGAAGGAAGTCAAATGCTTAATAGCCTCTTAGAAACATATCAGTGAGAGAAGACGAAGAACAACAACACACACACACGCACACTCACACCTTACACCACCACAAATAAACAAACATACACTGTAAATTCAAATTCAAGTTTTATTATGAGATGCTTACAAATCTCAACGTCCGCTTTTCGAATTGAACACACAAAACTAAGATTAAAGCCAAACACAAAATGCATTAGAAAAATATGTGAATGTACGTACTATTTTAGTATAATTAAATGCTTGATGAATTTTCTACACAGTTTTTGTGAGCGCTGCGCCACATTCCAACTTACCCCGTAACACTTTTGTAAATACTTATTTAAACCGGCTTTTTAGTTCCGTAATCCAAATGAAAAACAAAGGCACTGCAAAACATTTTTATACAACAACAAGTTATTCTCATTTCGAAATTGTTACTATTTTTCTAAATTATTTTTACCAGCTACAAACCAAAAAAAGGAACACGCAAAATGTTATTAATATTAATTATAATATTAAAAAATTATTTACTAAACGATATGTACATTTTAATGTAGTCTGTCAGTGACGAATGTAAATCAGCAAAAAAAAAAAACAAAAAAATGAAAACCAAATTAAATCGTTGACAAACATGCAAAACAAAAATTTTAACATTTATTTCAAAAGGTCAGGGAAATATACACCAAATCGACGTTTTTTTAAAAATGTCGAACCGAACCAAAAACAGCAAATGATAAGGGTTCGGTTCATTTCATGAACGAGTTTCATATCGTAAAGCGCCTACTTCAAGACAAAAATGATTGTAAATTTAGGACATTTGATTATGAAAATCAACGATACAAAATCCTTGTTTAATTCTAGCTTTGTAGGGTTTTTCGAACTACCTTTTAAAGAAGTGCAAGTTGTCGGGTCGCAATCGGGTGTCCACTTTGTCTGATTTTGTTCATCTCCTGCAATTGGAAGTTTCCTAAATTCTATATAAACTTCAGTTGGTGGTGTAACTAAATCTCACTTAAGCAAGGAATATACTTTCTAAGGCACTTCTTAAATTTTCCCAGTCACCAACTTTACTAGGGTATCCGACATTTTGCTTCCATCGATGTGGCTAAGAATCCAATTGGAACACACCGTTCTCAAGGTGATAACGATATTTTCTGCATTCCTGCTCCCCTACTTTCTTATCAGCTAGAATGGTGCTCGAAAATAGAGAGTGAACCACTGAACCGAACCGAAACCGTGTTTTGGCTTGCTCCAAAAACCAGGTTGTAAACCGGTGGTATAATACATCCATGAACCACTGAACCGAACCTGCTTAAAATAAATAGAATGATGTGTCCACGCAGTACGCCATCGCACACGCGTGTAGGCAATCGCTTAAGAGACTAATTTCATATTTTTATACACTTGAAAAGTGTGTATTAATTTTGCCCAAAAGTTTGTAACGCATAGAAATATTCATTCCCGACCCCATAAACTATATATATTCTTGATCAGGACGGCGAGATGAGTTCATTTCCGCTTGTCCGTCCGTCTGTCTGTCCGTCTGTCTGTCCGTCTATCTGTCCGTTTGTCTGTCCGTCTGTCCGTCTGTCTGTCCGTTCGTCTGTCTGTCTGAAATTTTGCACAGAGCCTTCTTTTTACTTCACGCAACTAATATGTCGGAATCGACCGGATCGGATGACTATATCATATAGCTGCCATAGAAACGGTCGGTCAAAAAACTAGTTCTAGTGAGAAAAACTTTTTTGTTTTCCATCGTATCGGCACCAATCTTAGTAAATGTTAGTTTCATATGCTTTCACATAATACAGGAAAAATTAATCAAAATCGGATGACTATATTATACAGCTCCCATAGAAACGGTCGTCAATAAACTACTTCTAGTGAGAAAAACTTTTTTGTTTTCTATCGTAGCGTCCCCAATCTTGGTATATATTAGTTTTGTATGCTTCCACATAATTCGGGAAAAATTTATTAAAATCGGATAACTATAGCATATAGCTGCCATAGGACCTATCGGTCGGAAAACGTGTTTTACTAAGAAAAATTTTTTTTATGGTATCAAGTTTTTATTATCAATGATTTAAAAATTTCAAATATCTGATATCTATATATTTTTTGTCATATTTTCACATATTTCCTTTACAAAGCTGACAGAAAATTTTTTATACTGGCTGTAAAAAATTTCCTAAAAGTGAAATTTTAGGCAAATTTATTTTTTTAGGATCTATTAAAATTTAAGTCCAATCAACTTTTTTTATTTCTTTATTGATTAAAAACAACATAATTTTCATCCATTTGCTTTGCCTGAAAAATAAAATTAGTTTTAATCATTAAAGGCAAAAATTCACCATATATAACTTACCTCCTCTGGGGTTAATGCCTTCACATCTGGCATTTCCAAACGCAGTGGCTTTTGTTGTACCGCATTCCGTACCGATTTGATTGCCTTAAAAGCCTCCACTATAAAACTATCGGGCATTTTGGAGCCAATGCGTAGAAATTGTAATTTTTTAGCAGAGCGTAAAATTTTTAAGCAAGCTGCGGAAAAATCGGCGGAGCCATTAAGCTTTAGGCTTAGTTTACGAAGTTCGGTGAGTTGTGCCAACATTTCAACTGCTTTGGGTTCATCAAATGCAAGTTGCAACTCTCTAAGAGAACTTATTTGTACTATCTCAGTAGTTTCTTCCATATTGATCTCAGTCTCTATAGTTTTTAGGCAGTGAAGCGACTTTAGTGCTCCCAAAAGTTTTGCTAAGTTGCCTTGCTCTTGAAGGTTCCTTATGATTAAGGTTTTTAGTTTAGGCAACTCGGCTAGTTGTAGGTAACTCTCACTACTTTGTTGCGTGCGGAAAGATATTTCTTCTAGTTGTGCACAAAAAGGTACAATATCGCACAGACGTCCAAGTATTCTGGTATTAAGTAGCGAAAGAGCGCGTAGTCTAGTGTTGGACTTGCAGTATTCCACCAGAACCTCCACTTTAATTTCACCGTCTATTTGTAGCTTTTCAATGTTTTTCACTTGGCATAAGGTTTGCGGATCAACATCTATAAATTGGGTAAGTATTAGCTACTAAAAGAAACTGAAGTAACAAGCATTATACTTACCCTGTTTGGTTGAAAGATGAAGGCTTCTCAGCTTGGGTAAATCCTTAAGTGCCAGTATGGTTTCGTTAATGATTTTTAAATTGGGTATATTGAAAAATGACACCTTTCTTATGGTGCAACTTTCCAATATTTCCATTTTTCTTATTGTATCGGAGAACCTTTGACAGGGTATAAGTTCAGCTGGTTCCTCTTCCATTTTACGATATTTATTGAAATACTTTTGATTGACCTCTTCGAACACCAATTGATCGTCCAGCAAACACTCTTGTGTACTTTTATATAGATGATAGTTGGCATGATTAATGTTTACCACAAGATCTTTGATATTTTCACTTATAATCTCAAACAATATCAACTGTTGCCTGAAGTAATCCACATCAAATTCTTCGTTGACAATTTCGTTGATATAAAAAGTTGGATAAATCACATGTGACCAGTCTTTGACAGCATAGCGTAGTCTTGTGCAGACTTGAGCCAAATTGATATGATCTTTTAGTTTTAGATACTTCAATATTAGACCCAGGCAGTCGTCATTTAGTTGAAGAATATTAATTGTATCCATATCGTGTGCACTTCTTTGGAGGGTCAGATTAGAACTGATTTCAAAGCGTATTGTTATGAGTCACTATCGCTTAGTTTTGTGTGTTTTTAATAATCATAACAAACGCCGAAAAAGCTAAGCAAGTTGTAGTGTCGACCTGATGACACCCCTTGGTAAACGTTTTTACCTATTATTTATAGGCTAAAACATATGTTACCTACACTACCTAAAACAGATATGCCTTCTAATGGTTGTAAAAGGTGTTAAGTTGCTTTTTAAAAGCTCCATTAGTGTTGTTAAACGAATAAATTGTGGAGACAAAGTGATTCTACAGAACCAACTTTTATGACTAAATAAAATTCATTCATCATTAAAGAAACCTTTTTTTAAATAGATATTTAAGTCCACAACTTTATCTGTTAACTCAATTTGAATGTAGTCGGAAAGAGATTGTTCGCTATTCTCTACATGACCGAGAGCTTTATTAAAAGCTTTCATTTGTGCAACTTTTTGTAGTGGTTTCTTTCTTGACTAAAGCTTTGCGAAAGAAATCATTCATGTAGAATGCGTGTAGAATGTAAAGTGACACCAAACGTTAGGGTAACCCAAGAAATTGTTAAAATTTTAAAAAACCAAATTTTATAACGAATAAAATAAATTAGTTAAATTAAACAACTGATTAGCTCTCAAAGTATACATTAAAAAGTATAATGGAATTCCCAACAAGAATTAGGACAGAAAAAACAAGGATTGTCAAAAAAGGGAAAACATATATACACCCAGAGAAATCTTGCACGATTAGGCAAGACTGAAATTGGCTTCAATTTAGTTTTTTTTCGTCTTGAATTTTCAAGAATAAATCTGCTTAGAATCGAGAAGACTTTTGCGCTCGATGTTGAGTTTGGTAGCAAGGAAGGTGTGGCGTTCGCATTGCGGAGAGCGAACGAAAAAATCGAGCTTGAAAATTCATGCTTGATTTCAGTAGTTTCTTCTTGAATCCAAGAAAATTCTGTCTTGCCGAACTTCTGCTTGATATTAAGCACGATCTGCTCACTTTTTTCTCTGAGTGTACGAAACCAATAACACTATGCAATTGAGTTGGAAATTCTTGTTCATTTTAAAGACCTAGTTCATTAGTCTTGTAACCAATTCACCTATTCTCCAGACACTTTTTACTATTCATCCGTACAGGCAGACAAGTGGACAGATAAATGTAATGTACAGGCCTGGCTATAACTACTCGGCACGCTAAGTTGACCAAGAATTTGAATAAAGAGTGTTAAAAGTAAATTGGTTATGCAATTAACTATGGTTCAAAAATTAACTTAGTTCATTTATGAAAGTATGACTAGATCTTAAAAAAGCTCCAGTTCATAAAAAGACCCATAGTTCGTAAAAAGAGCTCAGGTTCATAAAAAGAACCATAGTTCATAAAAAAAAGCTCTAGTTCATAAAAAAGAACAATAGTTCAATAAATGAGCCAAGTTCATAAAAAGTGCTATATATCAAAAAAGTTAATAGTTCAAAAAAACCGAGATCTAGTTCATTCGTTCATTATAATGAGAAGTTCAATAAACTAATTCATTAAAGTCGGCGCAACTCTACGGTGTAACACTAAAAATTTGATTACATCGGGACCAAGAAAATCTTAAAAGGGCATGAAGGTAAAATATAAACCATAAATTATTTTTAAAATATGGTTTAAAAAACTTCTAAAAATAGAGGGAAATCTTAAAGTATTTTTATATTTTTGTAATTTAGCTAATAAAAATTTAATTTTTTTGATTTGTATAATATAAATGTTTTGTAGGCCAAAGCAAGAGCTACAACTTCGGGGCAGACAACAATGCGAAATTCCGAATAGTTTACGAGATATGGAGTTCTCAAATCCAAAAATACGCTAAAAACTTAAAGTACACTTTAAAAGAAACAGCAGCTAACCAGGTCAGACCAGCCAGAGATTTTATTCTACTATTATACCCTTTCAGATTTATTTTGGCCACGGCTTGAATAACTTTTTTGAATCTAAAAAGATAAATAAGGAAAATCGAGATGGCAAAACTTACTACTACTGTACCGAAGTTTTTATACACTTGCAATAGCTCTCTTCAACTGATTGAACCAAAGGAATATATATATATAGGATATAGATGTGTGGAATCAATAAATTCAAAATCATTAAGAATCTGATTGTGTACATTGCTTGGACTTGAGTTTTCAAATATTTATAATTTCATCGGTATGTCCCGGTAAACCGAAATAAAAATTAAGGTTTCAATGCCGGATTCTAAAAGTCTGAAATAATTGGAGTTAAAAATTTCTGAGAATTGAATTCAAAAAATGTGAACTATTATTCTGTGGGTGTTTTGACATGCCATTGCCATCAAAAAGTGGGAATTTTTTTTTAATTGGGTAGGGCCCGAAAAAAAGTATGTGTTGATGATAAAAATCGTTATTAAAAATTCAGGGTTGGTACTAGAAGTATGAAATAAATCACAAAGTTTCTTTCTGATGCTAAACTTTAATTATCCTAAAAGTTATATTTTTAATAAGTTTTTGGGTATTCGAGATATGGAAAGGTGTAGCTACAAGGATTGACTTTTATATTTTGAAAATGTACAACATAAGAAGCCATTTTTTCAAATCTAGGTGGAAATACAAAAAATTTATACTTTTTGCAGAGCGATATATTTATTTGCAGTTTCTTTTAAACTTCCTTCAGTAAGTTTCTCACCTCTTTCGGAAATTTGAAGTAAACCAACTAATCGAACTTTTTTCCCATTCCAGTATCAAACCATTTCGAAATCAGCCCTCCAAATGAGTCCTTGTTCACAATGACTACCACTTAATTGGTTTCAGGCAAAAGGGGTATCCCGACATTTGCACCTTAATGAATCATTAGTCTACCAATTGAAGCCTAAAAAATTGTGTTCAATAATTAACTGTAACGCTGCTCACGTAATGGGGCGTGACACTAAACTGCTTGCCTCGTGTCCTGGCTGCTGCATAATTAATCCAAAAAAACACGCCCCTCTAATAAGTTTATAAATGGCTGATTAACTCAATTAGCTGTCAATTACCCAACATGTATTCACCGGAAGAGGCTGTCGTGCTCAAGAAACGTAACTATCGCAACGTCAGGGAGATGATTCGTCTGTCGTACACGGTGGGCTTTAATCTGATGAAGCCATCGCGTTGTGGACAGGCGTTAAGCATGTACGTATTCGCATATTTTTTTTTTTTTTTATGTAAAACTCACGAATGACGGCAGCTGGACCCTGGTGCTCAGCTTGAGCAGCCTGGCCTCCCTCTATGGCCATTGGCAGATGTTTGTGCGCTACGCTGAGGACATTCCACGCATTGTGGAGGTGAGTCATCATCAACGCCGGCACAGATAATGCACGCATACAAATTGTATAATTTTTTTGCAGACCATTAGCACAGCCCTCCAGTTCCTCACGTCCATAGCAAAAATGTGGTACTATCTCTTTGCCCAGCATAAGCTATACGTGCTGTTCCGGCAAGCTCGTGGCCACGAGCTGTTGCAGGAGTGCGAGGTCTTTGCGACCGTATCGGGTGAGTAAGCAAGGATTTGAGGCCACCAAATTGAGTATATCTATGCCCTTAGATCTGCCCATTGGCGCTGTGCTGCGTCAGCAAGTGGAGAATATAATGCAACGCTATTGGAGGAGCACACGTCGCCAGCTGCTGATCTATCTGTATAGCTGCACTTGCATTACGGCCAACTATTTTATCAGCTCATTTGCGGTGAATCTGTATCGGTATTTCACACAACCCGCGGGAAGCTTTGACATTCTATTGCGTGCGTTTTTGTGTGATAATTTTAAATGGAATTGAATTCAATTTCCATTTCCATTTGCATTTGCAGCGTTGCCCTCGCTCTATCCTGCCTGGGAGCATAAGGGATTGTCATTTCCGTATTATCACATACAAATGTACTTGGAGAGCTGTTCCCTGTATATCTGCGGCATGTGTGGGTATTTACTTTAAGCTTTCAAATGTGGAGAAATTACATTTAGAGGGAAGCTGCAAAATAGAGCAGACTTTCAACTGATGAATTGCTACCTAAATTCGCAACTCACAGTTGTGAAATAGTTCAAAATAATACTCATCAATAAAAGCCATATTTTGCTTAATTTACCGCATCCAGTTGTTAAATAGTTTTAAACAAAATTAAAGCTCAATCTGTTTGCAATAAGTTTTACGCAAGTTTGTGCTTAGTTTAAGTAATATAATTGATACCCTCCTTATTTCCAGGCGCCGTTAGTTTTGATGGCGTATTCATTGTGCTTTGCTTGCACTGCATTGGTCTGATGAAGTCGCTCAACTATATGATTGAAACCTCCACCTCTCCCCTGGTGCCACCAAAGCGTCGTTTGCTGTATCTGCGCTGCTGTATCTATCAATATCAACGAGTCGCCCAGTAAGTTGGTTGACTTTAAGCAGACACTTTCAGCTGACCGCCACTTCCACTTCTCTTTCAGTTTTGCCGCAGAGATCAATAATTGCTTTCGTCACATCACCATTATACAGTTTTTGCTCAGTCTGTTCAATTGGGGTTTGGCGCTGTTTCAGATGAGCATTGGTTTGGTAGGGTCAATGGAAAATTGAATTTTAATTTATATTTTTATATTTTTTTTTACACAGGGCTCGATTCTGACTTCGGTGCGCATGGTTATGTACCTGGTGGCGGCTGGCTATCAAATTTTGGTCTACTGCTATAATGGTCAACGATTCAGCACAGCTGTAGGTGGTTTTTTGCATTTTTATACACTTGAAAAGTGTATATTAATTTTGCCCAGAAGTTTGTAACGCATAGAAATATTCTTTTTCGACCCCATAAACTATATATATTCTTGATCAGGACGACGAGCTGAGTTCATTTCCGCTTGTCTGTCCGTCCGTCTGTCCGTCTGTCTGTCTGTCTGTCTGTCTGTCTGTCTGTTTCTACGCGAACTAGTCCCTCAGTTTTAAAGCTATCAAGCTGAAATTTTGCGCAAAATCTTCTTTTTACTGCACGCAACTAATATGTCGGAACCGGCCGGATCGGATGACTATATCATATAGCTGCCATAGGAACGATCGGTCTAAGAACTAGTTCTAGTTGGAAAAACTTTTTTGTTTTCCATCTTAGCGTCACTAATCTCGGTATATGTTAGTTTTATATGCTTCCACATGATTCTGGAAAAATGTATCAAAATCGGATCACTATAGCATATAGCTGCCATAGGACCGATCGGTCGAAAAATAAGTCTTTGTGAGAAAAACTTTTTTGATTTCCATCGTAGCGTCTCCAATCGTAGTATATATTTGTTTTATATGTTTTCACACAATTCTGAAAAATTTTTATCAAAATCGGATGACTATAGCGTATAGCTGCCATATAAACGGTCGGTCAAAAAACTACTTCTAGTGAGAAAAACTTTTATGTTTTCTATCGTAGCGTCCCCCATCTTGGTATATATTAGTTTTATATGCTTTCACATAATTTTGAAAAAAATTATCAAAATCGGATGACTATAGCATATAGCTGCCATAGGTCCGATCGGTCGGAAAATGTGTTTTACTAAGAAAAGTTTTTTTTATGGTATCAAATTTTTATTATCAATGATCTAAAAATTTTAAATATCTGATATCTATATCCTATATATATTTTGCCAGTTAAATCAGTTGGAGTAAAGTTTTTCAAGTGTATTTAAACTTCGGCACAGTCGAAGTTAGCTTTGCCTTCTCGTTTTTATATACCCTGTATCAAAGGTTTATATGGGTGTAATAAGTTTGTGCCCATAACAGACAAAAGGAAACTTTTTCGAGCGAATTTCATGCACGTTTAAGCACGTTTCGCGCACACCATTTTTGGAAAGTTTCACGTCACGCACGATTTATGCACGTTTTAAGGTGACTTCACGATTGATCACTCACTATTAAATATTTAACAAAATATTTCCCACACTTTTGTTCATTTTGTTTTGTTCTTTCTCCAATTAATAACTTTCATTTCCATTCATTAGTTGTTATTTTATTCCGCTATTTTTGTCAGTCTCACATCATTAAAATTTCACATATTCTGCAATTGACAATAGCTAATTTCATGATAAAAGTCCATGAATTTAAGTGTGACCTGGGATTATTCCCGAAACGAATATCGGTTCCGGCAACGGTTCCGGTACGTACTGAAATGAGAAATTCGGTTAAAGGTTCTATTTTGGTTTTCAGTTTATTTCGGTATTCAGTTCCGATACGGTACTCAGATTTTTATTTCGGTATACCGGCACGTACCGTTACTAGTATAATTTTTTTTTAATATTAAAAAATTTAAATTATTTCAAGACATCCAAAAAATTAGGGGAGTAATACAACTACAAAATTGTGTTCTATGAGTACGCCACATAAAAAAGGTTTTTTTTAATATACCGATTTCTACACTCAGAAATTTTTTTTTCCAAATTTTAGAAAATCGACCTAAAATAGAAATCGCTATAAAACTTAGAAAAAATTTTTAAAATTACGAAAATGTTTTCAGAAATATATTATATAATCCATAAAAATCGATTTTTTAGAAAATACTTATCTGAAATTCAGAAAGGATTTGTCCATTTTTCTGTTGTTTTGCCAATTAATAACTTTCATTTTCATTCATTAGTTGATTTTTTAAATCCTTTTTGGGCAGTCTCAAATTTTTAGAATTTCAATTTTCTGCAAAAGGTTTTGATAAGACTATTCATAATTTTTGAATTAAACATGCATTTTAGTCATTGGGGTTGCAGTTGCAGTGAAAGTTCTTGAATTTAAGTGTGACCGTAACATTTTTCTAGATAATAATAGGCACATAACTTTCTTGAGATGAAGTCATTTCTTTTAAATATTAATACGTATTAATCAAATACAAATGCACAAAAATTCGTGAATACTGCAAGACTTATACAGGGGCTGCTATTTATATTTTTGACCTAACAATGAAAAAAAAAAATAACTTTGGTGGTTAAAAACGGTTATATTGTTTTTGAAAATATTCTTCTTTTGCATTCTTTTGAACCAGTTTGTCCAGTCCTACGGAGAAAACTCCGAAACATGCATTTTGAATGCATTAACTGCTTTTTCTTGTATCGAAAATCGTTGACCACGTGGTTTATTCTTGATGTTAGGGAACAAACAGAAGTCATTGGACAGGACTGTACTGCGGATGGCCCATCAATTTCACGATTTGGTCGCAAAAAAACCCTTTTGTCAGTGTTGATGTGTGAGAGCTCGCATTGTCTTGGTAAAGGATGATTTGTCTCTTTTTGTTCATTTAGCAAATTATGACAAACAAATGGTTTTGCACAAATCAGAATTAACTGTTTTACGTTGCTTTAATGCCACAGTAGACACATGTCCATTAATGAAAAAACAGGCGACCATTTGCTTCGCGAATGAACAACTTTTGTTAGATTTGGCTCATCTTGGAACATCCAAACAGTCGATAATTGTTTAGTTTCCGTCTCCATGACTGGTCAGCTTTTGAAGCACCAGGATTTTTTGAGCATTTTATTACACCAATCGACACGAGCCTTTTTTTGTCGATTTTAAAATTGATGCTCATTATAGTAATGCCTAAAGATTACTCAATCTCACGGTATGTAACATGACGATCTTCCTCAATCATTTCACGCTCAGAATCGATATTTTGTGGCACCACAACTGATTTTGAAAGACCTTCACGGAATATTCATCATAACAGTTTTTACTCTGCTTAAAGATGGTGCTTTCGAAGCATTCTTGTCTACTTAAACCACGCTAAAAATTTTAAAAAATAATCGCACGAAAATGTTCACGACTTAATTCCATAATTCTGCTGAGATGAATTTTGAAAATCAATTTAAGCAATAATTAGAGTGACCATACGACCAAGAGTTATATGTAGGCTTATTGCTGAAAATATCAATATTTTTAAGCAAGTGACAATTGGGTCCCAATAAAACTAAATGTGACCTAGGCCAGAAATATAAATAGCAACTCAAGTATTCACAATCGGGGCTGGTCCCCTTTTTTAATTTCGATCAAATCATGCGTAATCGGAATTAGTAAATCTTTCCGTGTCCAAAATCCGATTTTGTGATTGGGTGATTAACTTCATATTTCCATTTATCTTTATTTCGACTGTCTTGATAAAAAAATTAATTAACCAAATTCTCTAATCGTTTCTTGAAAATAAGAACCTTTACCCATTCCGATTGTTCGAATCCGGAAACGAGAACAGGCCTGAGATTATGATTATGAAATTCGATCATGTCCTCACATATCGCAACACTTTCAAATGCACTCCACCATAAAGAACGTTTGGGCACCCCTGAACCATATAAACTTAAATTAACTGTAAGCATATTTAAGGTACAGGGTATATTACAGTCTGGCTCGACCGACTTTCTTACTTGATTTTCTTTTTTTCTTTAATTGCTAACCAAAAAAACCCCTTTTAGAGTGAGGAAATACCAAATGCCTTCTATCAGTGTGCCTGGTATGAGGAATGTCAGGAATTTAGGCAACTCATTAAAATGATGATAATGCGTACGAATCGTTCCTTTAGACTGGATGTCTCTTGGTTTACCCAAATGTCGCTGCCTACGATGATGTCGGTGAGTGGAGAAATTGGGGAATGAATATAAAATGATTTCACATGAATGATTTACAGATGGTCCGAACAAGTGGGCAATATTTTCTGTTGCTGCAAAATGTCAATCAGAAATAGAACTACAAATTCAAATAAACTAAAATAAAATGGGTAAATGGGTAAATGGCGTTTGCTTTTCCTCTTTTCTATGTGTCAATCAATATTTCAATATGCCAGTCAGTCAGTGGCATTGTCGTTAGTTTATATAGCCTCCGCTTGGCTGATAATAATTCATTGGGCGCATTAAGTTAATGAAATGGCCAGCTGATAACGGGAGGCTAGCTTTGTCTAAATGATTATGTTTATTTATCCAAATCTAGCGACAGTCTCCTGACATGCTTTAAATGGCTTTTCTTCTCCTGTGCTCAGTCTAAGCCCTAATTGTTAGTCTTATGTCCCCGGGCGAGAAGCTGCCTTTGGTTTTTTTTTGCTTCTTGCAATATTTTTAATGCATATTTGCTGTTTGCTTTCCCTTTGTTTGCCTCTTTTTCTCTGTCTTCTTTTTTTTATCTCTCTCGCTTCACTTTAATGCCTTTTTTTTGTGCTCTGTGTTAAAGAATGGCAAGAGAAAGGACATCTTTTCTTTACGGTTTATTGAGGCACATGAATATTCTCCAGCTGCTTGTGTGCAGGGGGTGGATGGTTGGGTGTGTGTGCTTGTGTGTGTGAGTGTGTATACATAACTTACATTTTAGCAGCACTTTTTGGGCATTATGTTTTTTTTATTTGTTCAAGGACAACAATTCTTTATGCATTGGAAGCTGTTATCCATTTTTTGTGATGCCTTTTGTTATGGCTAACAAGTAAAATATATATATTAGTACAAGTCGGCTACACTTTTTGAAAGGTTCTAAAATAAACAAAAAATATCGTTTTTTTTGTACGAAATCGAAATATTTTTTTAAAGGCTTAATGAGCCATTTTATAACCAGCTGATGTAATCATTATCGCTCACAGACAATAAGTCGCTCTTTAATTTTCATAATTATCTGCCCCATCATTCCTGTTAAACAAATGCTTTTAATTGGCTAATTAAGAACACAAATGCATAACAGCAAGTTTAGGTGTCAGCCATTTCGTTGCAATGCAGAGTTCAACAATAGAATTCTTTTGAATACGTTTTTCTCGAAACAAAGGAAGCCAGATGATGACATGACTAATTAGCTGCACACGAGTGCACACGTGAGACGATTTCCCGACCCCCAATTCGATTTCCCATTATCTCAACTCGTTCGAGATGTGAGAAGTCATTTTCGCTGGCTGTGCAACAAACAGACAATGTCTATCAGTGTCATTTGTAACGATGATAAATTCACGGCACGACACGACACGCATTTGTGTAGGCATCCATTAGCTTTAGTCTCTAGAGTCGATTCGATTGCCAAAGCATTGTTCAAGTTAACATTTTGTTAAACATAAACACTCGTTATCTATCAGAAAACAATAGCACAATAAATAGTTGCACAAATTTCAATATTTTCGTTCATTTCTTTTTCTAAAAATAAATCAAACTGCCCCTTTGTTGATCAACATAATTTAATCTTATTTACTTCAGTTTGCTACATTTACATTTTACTTAGTTGTCCTTCTGTTTGTTTGCTCACGTAGCCGGTCAACTATTGACATATTGGCAAACAATATTGTTTGTATGTATTTGCCTTCACAAATATTTGTCCCATTGGAATTGCAAGTGGCTCCGGTTTTCTTATGCTTTTTTTCGCAATTTGCTTATGCCTTGTGTGTATTCTGTGTATGTATGTACGTATGTCCCCATGACATTTGATGCGTAATCAGTAGCACACAAAAAAAAATCCATCTATGTTCGGAATGTTGACAAATCTGCCTGCGTGTCGCATTAGAACTGAAAGCACAAACCCAAAAGAGGAGCTGCTGCTGCTGTTGCTTCTGCTGCTGCTGCTCCTTTCGACTCTATTAGCAGGATTGTTTTGGCCATAATGGAGTTAATATGTTTGTGCCGTCGTCTTTGATCCAAAACAAAACTTGGGGAAGGCGTGCACGTGATAGCCAAATATGTGGCTATTTGGTATTTGCTGACTCTGTTATGCTCAGTAGGGAAAAGGGTATTAGGAGTATATGAGGCATAAAATTATCTAACCTGCCCTAACTAAACCTAATCTAATCTAAACCTAAACTGACCTACACAGGGTTGAAGTCGGAAAATGAGCTCTTGAAATGGTCATGGATAAAAAATATTTTTGGTAACAATTTTTAGTCATTGGTTCGGATTTTCAAAAGTTTAAAAAAAACCGTTGGTAATATTTGGTTATGTACAGCTTTAAAAAAAATTTGTTTTGAGCTGATCGGAGGAATATTAGAAGAAATTTCCGCCAATTTTACAACGTTATTATTTTTGTATTTTTTTTATCTTATAATTTTAAAGTCATTTTTATTATCTCTAATCATAATGGCCTTATTTTGAATCTGATTTTTGTAGGCTACCCGAGTGATATAAATAGTGCCTTATCAGTTCCAGAACATCTTTATCACACGACACTTCGACTTTCTATCAATGGCTTAGATCCTTGTCCAAAAGCTATTAGTACCCCTCGACGTAGGCGTTTTTTTTTTCAAAATGCTAATTTTTCAGGGTTAATGGACTCTTTATCACTTGTTGACTGGTTCTGTCTCGATGACCTTAATCTTTATTATTATTTTTAACCTTCTATAAAGAATATTTGATGAGCATGTTCTTATCCCTATTGCCAAATCTTCTAATAGACGTGATTCTCTCCGAGACCTGATAATTTTAACAATCTTTACCATATATAGTCGATTCATTGCTCCGTCATACCAATTTCTGTAATTATTTTATAAATTTTTTGTAAATGTGAAAAGGGGCACATCGTAAAAAAGTTCTCTTAACTTGGTCGGTGCAGTCGATAACACTAGTTTACAAAAATAAATAAAAATAAAGACCCATTGAAGCTGTTATTTTTTTATGATGTACTTTAGCATGCTGAGCTCAAAAATTATATTCAAAAATTTTTGTATGGAAACGTTTTTGAGTTAGAATTTTTTCAGTTTTTTCGGTAGGTACCCTTACATTTTATGACATATCTCGAGCTAGACACTTTAGATGTCGTCAAGAAAGGTATTAATCTAAAGGGTATGCAATTTTCAATAATCTAGTTGAAGATCATTTTCCAATCGGTTTAGTAGTTAAAATGCTACAAGCAAAAATATTTCGAAAAAATTTTTTTTTTCAAAAACGTGCAAATTTGGTTTTCCTAAAATCTGTAAAAGGTTGAAACTGATAAAAATAAATTGTTTTTTTCTTTTGTTCTTACGAATAGCTCTTCTACGAAGAAAATAAGGCATTGGTAAAGAATATCTATGGATAAATAAAGGAGCTGTGAGCAATTGAGTACAAATACTAACAGTCAAATTTCTGTGTTTTGTGTATTTATTAGAAAATATTTTTATTTTTTCTTCGTTTTTGGCCTTGCTCTTAATTTTTTTCTGTGATTTGGATTCTATTGGAACTCTTACATTGAGCAAAAAGCAAAGTAAAAAAAAAAATTTTTTTAATGAACACGTAAAATAGTTAAATTTGACCCCTAGTTGTTTCACACAATTGCTTACAACTTCGCTATTAATCCACTGATTTTTGTCATCAACGCCTTATTTTCTTCGTAATAAGGCAATTTGTAAGAAAAAAAAAAAACAATTTTTTGATTTTTATTTTCAACCATTTACAGATTTTAGAAAATCAAATTTTTCACGTTTTTGAGAAAAAAAATAATTTTTCGAAATATTTGTGCTTCTTACTTTTAAACTACTAAACCGATTGGAAAATGTTCTTTGACTAGATTATTGGGAATTGCAAAACCTTTTGATTAATCCCTTGCTTGACTTCATCTAAAGTTTGTAACTCGAGATATGGCTTAAAAGGTATGGGTACATACCGAAAAACTAAAAAAAAATTCTAACTCAAAAACATATCCACACCCAAAAAAATTCGTATCAATATTAATTTGATAAGCGTTGTCTCAAATTGAAACTACAACCAGTATCTTTATTTTTGTATCAATATAATTCAAGAAAGTATCAAATTAATATTAGAGGTGTTAACTTGAACATATGCCTATTAAATTGTTACGTAAAAGTATCAATTCGAAACTCACACATTTTCGATGTTATCGAGTACTAGTTCGATGTTATCGAGTACTAGTTCGAAAAATCGAACTGTCATACTCGATTCTCTCTACCAAGCAAATTGCATAAATGCTGGCACTTGTAATTCTCAAGTTGTTATTCAGCTCATTGATGATATAAATAGGGCACTTGATAGTGAGCGACAAATGCGCAGCAGCAAGAAGGAGTCTAATGAGAGATACGGCAAACTTGGAACAGTCTGTATAACTCTCAACAATTTGCCCTTGCCTTGCCGTCTTGCGATTGAGCCGTTAAACACACGCTATTGTTTGTTTGTGTATGCCTGCTAAATTATCGCAACAAAAATTCAGAAAAATAACAATGTACGATATTTTTTATTTATTATTGCCAAATTGTTAAAGGCTAGTTTCAAAATGATACAGAAAAGTTTCAAATTGATACTTTAAAATTAATGCAAAGAAATGTCATTCTTATACAAATTACTATCATTTTGATAACATCGAAAATATTATTTTGATACTATCGAATTATCAACTTGATACTTTGAGTATTGAGCATAATTCGATACTCAATAGTTTCAAATTAATGACTAAATTGTGTCATTTTGATGATTACTTTTTTTTGGGTGCATACAACATTTTTTCAAATTCATTTTTGAGTTCAGCATTCCAAAATACATCATTAAAAAATAATGGCTTCAATGGGACTTTTTCGCTGTAAACTAGAGTAATTAGTTCTATAATTTTTCCTGCAAAATTTGTAATTATTATTATTAACAAGATGTCCAATGCTTTTCAAATAACCAAACAAACCATCAAAATTTAGCTTTTTGGGGCAGATTTCTTAAAATTTTAAAGTGACATATGTATTAAAATTGTTTGTATGTGTAGCTTAAAAAAAAGGGTTTAAACTTATCGCTTGGAAACTAAACTTTTACCTGTAACTTTCATCTCTATTCATCTTGCTGTTTTGAATTTATTAATATCTGGCATCTATTTATATCCCATATATTATCTTGTTCTTAATACAAGGTATTAACCAATCGTGCCGCAAAGTTTTGGTCTTTTTCAACTACGTTTCTCGTTTGTTTCTTAAAAATGATTCCACAAAATCTTTCAACTTTTCATTTGAACAAATTAAATAAAATTTGTCTTGAGGTCCAGCTGCTACTGTTTGGGTGGTCAATCAAGCATGACTTATTTGTTGTGTCTCTGAACACAGGACAAGTTAATCAAACCCAGATAAGATGGCCAACAACATCAATCGGAAAAATCGGAAAAAAAATGGAGTTTAATTCGGCGATGGCTTTGACCAAAACACTCAAAAGGCTTAGTCCAAAAGTGAAGAGAAAATCCTTTTTGTGTTAAGGATTTGGTGTCAAGGCAAATGCCATTCAAATCAAATTTAAAGCAAGCTAAACTATGCACACACACACACAGAGTTTCGAATGCATGAAATTCCATTCAGGAAGTTGGCAAAAATTTCCATGCATTTTGTGTGCGAGAAGCGTGTGTAATTGCTAGAAAGGAAGGCGTTTGGCCAACTGACTTACTAACCGAAAGGCCTACAAAATGGCACCCAAGAATACGCCAATCGGAAGTGCCAGGCTATGGGGCTGTGAAACTAGACCATTGTTAGTTGGCTGAAATGGAAGCCACTTACTTGCGCAAGCCGCAAGAAAATGTACAGCACAAAAGTAAATTAAATTTGCTGCACTTTAAACTGGTGGCGACGCAAAGGGCGTCTTCTGGCAGCATTTCATTTTATTTTTCTCGCGTAAGTTTTCTTGCAGTTTCTTTTTTAATTTCGCGCAACTTACTCATGCGAAATGGCACTTGATGCCCCTTAGTTATGTGTGCCAGTGCCTGCGAGTTTCAGTTTGTGTGTGTGCGGTAGTAACTGACTCTGCACATCCATTTTGGCTTCCTTGGGAATTAACGCTAAGCTGCTGGAGCCGCGTTCTCATCCCCGTCGCCTCCCCCCCACTTGCAGTGCAAATGAAGAGCGAGACTAACAACAGCAACAACTCAATTGTAATTTCCAACCGGATGCTAACCAGAAGGTAATGCAAATTCTTGGCATCTTCGTCGACGCCACATGTCCTACAGACAAAACGAAAACTTTTGCTCACTTAACTTATACGCAGAGTGAAAGACAGAAAAACGGAATTGCAAATTTTACATTCATTTCTTCGATGGAAACTATTTCAACAATTGTTCAAGACATGAAAATAGTTCTTTGTCAAATGTCGAATTATGTGTCGTGACAATCTGAAAGTCGGTTAAGAGGTATAACAAGACTGCACGCCATTTGCATAGAGTAAGTTGGTGGCACGGTTAAAGGAAAGCTTCGAAATAAAGGAAATTTTTTTTAATGAATCATAGCGAAAAACTTGTAATAATGTCCCTAAAAGTATACAAGGTAATATATTCTATAATAAAAATTATGGATAATTTAATTTTGTTTTAAATTGTCATTTGATGAAATTACATAATATTTATCCAACGTTTCTATTGTTTTCTTCGCCGTTTTGCCTCTCAAATAATAATATCAAATAAGAGAACGAAAATTGTCTTTCTTCCCATATTAAACATGATGCCAAACACGTCAACAACAATCAGCTGTCAAAACCAAACTAAGGACTGCATCGCGCAAAATAATATTTTTAGCTATAGCAGCGCACTCTGGCGCTCATGGAGAATACTTTTCTCCCCACTTGGTATAACCTGGAACGATTTTAGTAAGTTATGTCTTAAATGACGACTAATTGGTGCCTATTTGGGACAAAATTAGCAGGTAAATTTTTAACCCATTTTACGCCGAGCTGGAAAAAGTTTTTCCTAAAGGCCTATTCTCAGATGACATAAAAACTATTTTCATCACAATGCTTCATATGAATAGAAACACTTTTGTAGAGCTTACACATCAGAATGCCTTTGAACAGCTGTGTTATTTATATGAAGTATTGTACCGAAAATAAAATAAATGTCATCTGAGAATAGGCCTTAATGGTGAAAGTTACTTTTCTTGGGTAATTAGAACTTATTAAACGCGAATCCGATTTTAAAAAAATTCTACCTATTATAATTTCGCCAGGTGAGACTGTTCGACTAGTCGAACAACGGCGGTAGAGGACAATTCGAAACACATCCTTAGATTCTGTACTTAGAGGCCAAACATATGAAAATATTGTACTAATACGTGACTTTTCTTCGTTAATATTTATCGATCACTAAGACAGCGATGAAGCACAGAGCATTAATGTTAGAGAGAACGATTGCTCGGTCGCCACAAACTTAACAGAGAAACAAGTAAGAAAGTCGGTCAAGCCCGACTGTAATATACTCTGTACCTGTTTGTATGTAACTGATAACTTTAAAGTGTGAGGTTTTTCAAAATCTGGGGGTGGCAACTCTTTTGACTATCGTTTATCTGGTTGGAAAACGATGTATGGGGGCTCGATAAATAATAATGAGTAGAATTATCCTAGTACATAACTCGTAAAATTATAAAATTTGTATATAATTTCCTATTAACATAAACGTATTTATATTAGTCACTCGGGAATCACGCGTGATTTCTGACCGCAGGCCATCTCAATTACATCGCTCTCTCATATGGTCTTGCCTCCTAAAAAATATCTATGTGAAAGAAGGGAGGGCGGAAACTATAAGCGGCAGTCCAATTGGGAAATTACCAGTAAGCTATTGCCCTCTCGCTCTCACTTTCTCGTTCTACCAATCGCTGCGGTGTTGTTGTTGTCGTTGCTTTGAATTTTCTTTTACGTATTGCTCTTATATCGTTCATCTGATCGAAAAACGATGTATGGCGGGTCGATAAATAATGAATAGTAGAATATATGTCTAGAATGTTCGAACTATCTATCTTCAAAATTGTAGGAGTTATTACGTTTTTTTTTTTAATTTGCGGGGGAGGCTGGGGGCGTGGCAAAAATTAAAAATAAACTTGATCTGCCTGCAGGTAATAGAATTATATGTTCCATACACTTCAAACCTCTAACTCTTACCATCTCTGAGATCTGTTTGTTCATACGGACAGACAGACAGGCTGTTGCATACATTTGCACAAACCCAATATACTCTGTGTACCTTCGGTAAAGAGTATAATAATCAGCTGTTCTTTGTTATTGATACTCTTTGAGTACAGTCAAGACAATGTCCGTCTCGCTCTAACCACCGTGTTTCCTAGGTCAACAACAATTAGAGCAAAAACTATCCCAATTTGACTGCTACCGCCTTTGTTCGACTAGTCGAACAGTCACTTTCGCAGGTGTGAGATATACTACGTCAATGCACAAATGCTAAATCATGATATTTGCCCTTCCAAGTATGCTATTTATTTTTAGGAGCCGTAACAAAAATAATTTTTGTAAACCTTTAACTAGTCCTACAATCTGAGTGAATGCACAATGTGTGCAATATGTGTGATGCTGCCATAACTGACATTAAATTATCTCCGACAAATAAAGGAAATTAAGTTTGCATTCTTTCAGGGGCAATACCATAAGCGTAGTAATAGTCACCCAGTGATACTTTTTCCATAGTTTGATTTATTTCTTACAATTTTCGACCTTTCCCTACAATTTTAAATGTCAGTCGAATAGAACAAAAATTATAGTTATATTTTTTGAAGCTTGTAGAAAAGAGGTCTTCATGTAAGGATTTTTTAAACATTTCAACATTTTTTTAATGATGGGGGTGATGGTCATATTTTTTGTCTGAATCATAATGAAATTTACCTAAACAATTGGCTTTACTATGTCTTAAAGAAAAATTTTATAAAATAGGTAATTTTGCTGTTCGACTAGTCGAACAGTGGCGTAAAATGGGTTGAAGTCCACATTTCGCAAAAATATACAAAGTGATATTTTCTACTGAGTAGTTCCTTAACTATTGATTATATTTGTATAATTTTCAGCGAAATCTTAGCCTAAAACAACATCTAATCAAAACCCCAAATCAAAAGCCTATTTCTTGAAAATGAGAATTAAAATCATCAACGAACTTTATAAATTTATAAACTCAATTTATTAGCGTTTAGGCACTGATTCGCCACATATTTACCTCGTCTATGCTGCCCGAGGGGCCACACAAATAACTGTCTGGCATAAATGTTTAGCACATTTTCCACATTTGTCTGTTGTCTGACATCAAATGGCATGTAAATAATTTAATAATCGGTTGCATTCAGAGGCATTCCAGTCAGTCAGTCAGATTGATAGATAGTTTGGCCCCGGTACTTGACAACTGTCTCTGAATGCCATCCAATTTGCATGCCACGTGTCTCGTCTGTCCTGTCTATGTGTGAGTAAGAAGTTGCCACTGAGCTGCAATCGACGAGTCAGTGTAAAGTAAATAAACATGCAAAAGCATCTGTGCAGGAAGAACCCAGGAAGCGGTAAACATGCAAATAAATACATGACCAAGCCAATCACGTAAACCCTCAGAACGGATGAACTGTACTCCTCCAGTCCTCGGGTGCTGAATACGAAATTCGAAATAAAACCAATTTTTTGCGCATCTTTTATTTTATGGCATTTCAATTTGTTGTATTTCGACTTGTCGTTTACTTTTGCAGGAAATTAAGTTGTACTCGAATGCACAACAAATATAGCACAAAAAAAAAACATGGAATGCAATTCGTTTGAAATGTGCCAAATAAAAGAGGGAAACCATCCGAATAAATAAAATTTGTCTCTATAGAAAAAAATTGGAATTTATTTTTATAAATATAAACAATTTGTAATTTGCTTGTGGCACAAATTTGAAATATGCATAAATATGTCAGCGAATTATGGTGAAGGGATTATGGTGAAAGGACAAAGTAGGATGCAAAAATAAAAAAATTTATTCAATTTATTTAATTTATTCAAATATGCAACCCTTAATAAAATGCGATTTTTATTTTAGAAGATGCCATCCGTCAAAGTAGACCTATTTTTAGTTTATAAAACAACACAATCTTTTAAGGTAATTTGGTCCGCTTTCAGCTAAAATATCTCGAAAACTAGGTAACATATCGTCATAAAATTTTTTTGTACGGATTGATGTATTTATTAAGAGTATATTACAAAAAAATATTTACTGTTTGCTTGGTATTTCTTCTAGTAAATCGATATTTACCAACTGTCCATTTTTTCAGTATTTTTCAACTTTGATGAAAAATATAAAAAATTAGGGTATTCACGACATATATTTGCCATATTTTTAAAATACGTTCTTTGATTATTCCTTTTAGTAATTAAAAAAGTTCCAGCTACCTTCCGCTGCCTATTCGACTGCTAGAGGTAAAATAGGTAAAAAAGACATGGCAAAATGAGGGCCTGTTCAACACTTTTTCACCTCTGCGGCATGCGAAGTCACGAACAGGGTTCGAATCCACTAGTTTTAGTTAAAAAATGATTAATATATAAGAGAAACCTTGTCTTATGAATAGTAAAAATTGTTTTGGTAAAAACTTTTAGAAAATGAAAAAAAATTCGAAAACATTATATATTTTTTAACATTTTTGGGGTAATAATTTAAAAAAAAATTAAACATTAATAAAGAAGCAAAAAGCAATAAAAAATTGTTAAATATATATATTTTTTTTTGTTACCAAAAAACTGATTTTTCCTCAAATTTTGACTTTGATAGCCCATAGGTAAGCCTCTAGTAGTCGTAGCACCCTTTTCAAACACTTATTTTATAGGTTGAACAATTATCCAACATATGTCATTTAAATTATGAACAAATCCCATTTTGTTCAAAAGTTAGAATTTTTGCCTCGAAAAAACTCAAATGGCGCCACTGCACTATGGTGAAAAGTTGGCATTAACTCTAAAAATAAAGCTAGACCTCTACAACTTTGCACAAATGTTCTTTAGACTAAATTAAAAATTTAAAAAAAAAAATTTTGTCGATTGGACCACGCCTTCCTTCTGCCTATTTCGCATTTATTATAATAAATTTGTTTATATAATAAATTATGCTGATTATCCTTTAAAAATTATCAGAGCTTGAAAAAACATATATTTTTAGGTTATATTTATATTTTTTTTGGCTAACGTATTTCTTATGTGTTTGTACATACATATGTTTAAATACAAGAATTATTAGTTTGATTTTATGTATTAACTTATAAGCTTTAATACTTTTTAATTGTGTAATTATTTGTTAACAACATTCAACTAGAACCTTGGTGATTCGTTGTGCTATATAAAAGCAATTTTCCACAGAACACACGCACGTTTGTTAGTATACGCCTAAAAATAAACACAAACAACACATGGGACGATTCAATATCAACATACATCCATCGAAAAGCATGTATCAACTACACTCAACAAATTTTGTTTTCTAAATTTAAGAAATTCTTCCCTAAAAATTGAATTTTTCTTAATTTAACTAAAATTTCTAGACTTAAGACAATTTTTTTTTAAATTAAGAAAGCATTACATGTAAATAAAATATTTTAGAAAATGTTTTCTTAAATTTAAAAACTACTTTTTTTTCTTAAATTCAAGGTTTTTTTCTAAATAATTTTCTAAAAATTTTCTTAAAATAAGGGCAGATTTGCCTTTGATTTAAAAAAAAATTACATAGCGCTCATTCTAAACACAAAGGCGGAACCATTAGAATAAGTAAAACGCCTTTATTTTAAGTAACACCTTTCTTAAATTGAGGAAAATTGGATTAGAAATTCGCCCTAATATTAAGAAAAATTAATTTAGAAATTCGCCCTAAAATTTAGAAAAAAGAAAGAGACAGAAGAACAAAAATATGTATACCCAAATGCTTCTGTCTAATTGTTGTTTGTTTTATGCCGAAGCTTTACGGCGAAGTTTCGCATTGTTGTTGCAACATTCGTTCGCTTCGTTTGACTTTGTGAGCAGCTGCACGTGCATTTTTCGGCAAGCCGAGGTGCGTTGCTGTCATAAGAGTTCCTTCCGTTATTCCTGCAACACGCTACACACGCGCTCTGTGAGTTAACAATTTGTATTTTTTGTGCAAAAAGTGATATTCTACTCAAATCTGCAATTTATTCTAAAGCTTTCAGCAACCCATCTACACAATTTCACATTTGGATAACAACATTAAACCAAGTTCTTAATTTTAAGTCATATATAATACAAAATTATGAAAATAAAAAATAAATTCATATATATATAAATATAAAAATTTCTTGACTTAAGAAAATATATTTTTTGTAGGAAAACGCTTTTCGTAATTTAGGGAATGTTTTCTAATTTTTAGAAAGAATTTTTATATTTTTCAGAAAAATGTTTTGTTCTACTAAGGAAAGACTTTCTATAAATAAGAAAAATCTCGTTTAATTTAAGAAAGTTTTTGTCCTGTTTTTAGAAAGTTATTTTCATAAAATTATGGCGAATCGCCTTTGACCCCGTTTTCAGTGCGAATTTGTAAATTTACGGGCGATTTTGACCGTTTTTATTTTTGAGTGTATGAATTTACATACCTTGACCTACATTTTCATATTAAATTTTAAGTTTATATTTGGAATAGAGTTACCATTGAAGCTGCAAGTTGATCAATATTTCCCGCTCTTTTTGACAATTCTTTGACTCCGTAAAAATGTTTTAAAAATATTTTAATGTTGTCTTGATATTAAGGAACCAAAAAATTAAAACCGTTTTAAACCGTTTAACACAAAAAAAAATTACAATTATTCCAAATTTTTCGACTTGTTTCCCACAGTGCACTGTGCGTCGTAAGCGTCGGCAGCGTGTGTATGTGTATATATGCGTATAAAAACACATAAGAATAAGAATAACTTGTTTTACGAATTTTAATTTTATTTTAATAACTTTATCATTTGATTCTTAATTAAAGAATAATTCATAATGATTAAAGTGCACCAAAAAACGTATGTTTATTTATAAATCTGATGAACGTCTTATTTTTCTAAGTGTATTGTGCCTTTTAACTCAAATAGTTTACTTTAAAGTAAACACATTTTATTAAAATACTTCCTTTTGCCCCATTTATTTGCAATCAACTAACCAACTCAAGCGTTTGCAAATGGCTTTGGTTTGCAGTCAATTTGTAATTGATTTGCCATAGTCCGGCTTTAGTAGGATTTCCAGAGCTCTCATTCATGAACAACGCCGTTCATTTGCATTCATTGCGGTGGATTGTCCAAACTTACGACCAAGCCAGGGACGATTTTGACGTCAGTCAAACGAGTTTCTCTTCAATAAACCGCCTTCCTGCATGCGCGAAAATAGTGAAAATATTTTGAATGCTTATACCAACAAAAATGACGCATACCATTGGTTTGGGCGTATTTTTTTCAATGGCCAAACAACGACTGACGCAAATGGCCAGCCATTTTGTTATTTCCACTGAGCAGCGAATTTTTTTTGTCATAATTTATGTGAACGTGATTTATTTTGCCACATTTCCGCTCGTTTCGATTTCATTACGATTGCCGTATAACAGGCCATTAGGCCCCCCCTATATACCTAAAGAAACACCGGAATGCTTCGTCTTGATTAATGGACGTTCGCACGACATATGTGAAAAGTGTTGCCTACTTTCGAGGGCAATGCACTCAACTTGTTAATTGCTGACCATAAAATTCGCCAAAATGCCCGCTGGCACGCAAACAGAAAACAACAACAACAGCTTACAATTCAATCTGCTTGATGGCAGACGGCTGCCAAAAAAAAATTCTTGTAATTATGTGACCTTGAAGACAACCCAAGCCCAAGCCCAAGGTCCTGGCATTAAAGAAGCGCCACTCGTGAGCGCTCCCTGAGCCGTGAAAAATTGAATTTACAACAAACAAAAGTTACATGTCGTCTCATGAAGTTCAGTTCACATGTCGGCTCCGCTTCCTGGGGTTGCTCCACGGAGACTGGGCGATGACTTTATAGCAATTTAATGTGCCTCTTGTTCGTGAAAAATGATTTCACTTTGCCGCTGCTTGCTAGGCACGCAAAGGCAATCTTTCGAGCCCAGTCGAAAAAAAAACACAACACAACAATTTGTCTGGCCCTCAAGAAAAATTATCATCAAAATGGTGTGTTTGTGTAGGAAGACGAAAGCGTTGATATGCCTCGCCAAGAAAAAAAAACTAAATTCGACATAATTTACACGCATTCTTTTAAATGTACATTAGACTGAGTATATACTTTATGTGGAAAAGTTAAGGTAAGGAAATTAAGATTTAATGGCTTCCAAATTTTTGATATCACTCATACGTAGTGTTGCCTTTGAAATGATTATAAAAAATTAGATAAAGCGAACCATCGTTTTCCATAGATTCCCCTAGAATATTCATTAGTTGAGACTCAGCATAAATTTATACTTAAACAAATTCTCTAAAGAAATCCAAAATAATTTGCCAGATTTCAAAAATTGACAAACAAAACAATTTTGAAATGTTGATATCGCATACGAAGCGTATGCGTAACTTTTTGTTTGAAGTTTGTGGCCTCGCCCCATAAAATCAAAAATTAAAAATTTTGTGGCTGAGGCATCTTCAAAACACTTTTTAATTCATTCTAAATCAATGGAGCTCAAACGTTTAATTTGACAGTGGAAACTTCAAGACATATAACAAGAAAAATTATTTTTTAAAAGGTTCTTAAGGGGGTTTCTACCTTTGAAAAAACATTTATTTTAATTTTTTTGTTTTGCCTTATTATTATAACTTAGACATTCCCCTTTCATCCCTCTTAAACCATTTTCAAGAATTCGAAATAGTTTAGCAGATATTGCCATTTTAGTGGAGCAATGTTCTTACTAAAGTGAGTATTTTCAACGTTGCTCAAACTTTAAGCGCGTTTTTCTCGAAACCACGTTTTTTGATCTGGTAGCCATGATTGGGACAGTTCTACGGACCAGATTTTGAACAGTCATATTGCAATCGATGCAGAATAGATGTAATTCTGGCCCGTACCTCAATCAAGAGGAAAAACATTTTTTTACCCCCCACCTCTACAACTTTTTTTTTGAGACTTTAATTGGCAGGCCGACAACTTTTTGAACAGTCCTCGAAATCCTAACTTTTTTTTATATTTTATTATATAGTTAATTAGTAAATAGTGGAAAAACTCTTATAATTTTCTCTCCAGAAATTAAAAAAAAAACACTCATAAAACACTGTCCAAAGGTAGAAGACTCCCTTAAAGTGTCGTTCCTTTGTTTTACTAAAGTAAAGTCGTTCTCGAAATTAACATACATTTTTATTATTTTCAACCATTTTTTCAGTAAAGTAAAAAATTTTTAAGAAGATGAAAATTATTCAACGAATCTAACGTTTGATAACATTTTTCTCACTTGCCTTACTCATGGTACATAAGTTACCTTTCAATAAAGTTTTCAAATATATTATTACATTTTGTCACAATAATTTATATGAATAGAATCACTTTTAAACAGCTCATGAGTATCAAAGCAATGTCAAAGTGTTTCTATTTGGATGATGTATTGTGACAAAATAAAATATTTATCGATCGGCTTATGGGGTTGCTTGATACTTGATGCAAAAGATTGTGTCCACGCTGCTCGCCAGCTTGTTTGCATACCAAATTTGTCTCACTTTCGTGCTCATTCTCGCGCTGTTAGAAAAGCTCACCTATTCACTAGGAAATTAAACAAAGTTATTCTATGACTATATATCCGTCTCGCTCTAACCACCGTGATTTTATCTTACTTTACTTGAATTTCGAATAAAGTATCTCGCTGTGTACTTCCTTTAACTTCATTCAAAATTGAAAGGCAGTGCAAAATTTGTCTTTAATACAAATTCCTCCATGTATAATATATATCTCCTCCTAATATATATAATTCAGTGTTGAAAAGTGCATCCTTGTATATTTAATATTTTCAACTTCAAAACTGATAAACAGCTTAAGCTTTTCATAAACTCTTTAGGTGCTAATCCCACAAAACAATAATCTCATTTAAGGACAATTTCTCATGTTAATGACCTCTACGTGATGTGTTGCTTTGCCCATTTTGTCAACCTCTCAATCATTCACCCCATTAAGAGGGGTTTCTAGAGGCATCGCATCCTGCATTTCATGGCATATCAATAAACTCTAAGCTGCTGCCAGCAATGAAATGAACTGAACCACATTGAACCTAGACATTGTTTACTCTCGGGGTTCCTCTAGTGCCACACATACTTGGGGGCTCCCACAGCGTCTGCTGTGATTGCAGTGGATGTCGCATATTAATTATGCTGCCGGTCATCTTTTGTCTATTGACCATAAATTTAAGTAACCAGTAATGAAAGTTCAGTGTCCACTAAATTTGGGCAATTATTTTCATTATTCATGTTTCGTTTAGAAATTATGGCAATTAACATGCAGTCACGCCCTCACACCTCACCCACTAATTTGGGGCGGCCCAAAATGATTTACATATTCATTATTGCGCAATTTTCAAGACGAGCTGGCTCAAAAGACACCACCAAGTGGGCGTGGAAATGGTGGAGCCTAATCTGCCAGCTTTATTTGTCATGTACGCCCAGTAAGTAAAAAATTAAATTTAAATTTATTTCAAATGTCTGCCAGGCAGACAACAAGTTGGAATTTTTATTCTGCTTACATTTGAGTTCACATTTTAATCTTTTGGTGGCGCAGTCGAGCATATCGATGATGATGATGATGACGATGATGGTGGAAAATGGGTCATGTTTCCTTTTTCTTAATATACATTTGTAAGTATGTATATGGTTATGCATGTCAGTGAATTCTGCTGACGCATCTATGCAAATCTTTGTCTAACATTTAAGCCCCAAGCACTTTTAAGGAAAATGGAAAATGCCTGTTTACTCTTCCACCTGGACACCCTTTGCTGTTTCCTGTCCCATCAAAAGCGACTCACAAATCGACTTATTTACCCAACCATTCGATGCCAATTTTCGGCTACACAAACGTATCCCAAAAACCCAGCCCCTAAACCAATTTTCGACCTTTTCATTTTGCGCGTGCAGGAATTTGGTCAAAAGTTTTATGGTCTTTAGAAAAACAATTCTTGATTTTCCATACCAGCATAGAAAAAAGAAAAAAGCGAAAAACAAAACATTTACACATCTGGCGGAAACTGTTGAAAATTTCAACATCAACCAAAGTGTCAACAGGCAGCGAATTTTTCTGCTAATGAGCTTGCAGTTTGTAACAGCTTTTTTTAACTTTTTTTTATAATTTCATTTGTTTTCTTTTGAATTAAATTAAGCCTCGCCACGAGGCAACTTTTGTTTTGAGTGGACATTCATTAAGAATATCAAAGCACAAATTTTTAATTTGTATATTTGCCCTACAACCATTCTAAGGTATGCGAAATAAGTCACCTTATAAAGCTTATGATGTTATTATTATTTGCGCTCAATTGATGAGAAAATATATATTTGGATATCTCACATGGTTATCAATGTGATTACTGGGATATTGGATCCCATAATCAAGTTATAGTGCATCGCAATTATAAAGGTGAGTTGCTGATGGCGAGGGACGAATATAAGGCTGACCCTTGGACATTCAACAGTACAATCCTGCATCCACGTTAACAAAAATCGAGAAGGCAAAGCTAACTTCGACTGTGTCGAAGTTTTAATACACTTGAAAAACATTACTCCAACTGATTTAACCGGTAAAATATATATAGGATATAGATATCAGATATTTAAATTTTTTAAATCATTGATAATAAAAATTTGATACCATAAAAAAAAACTTTTCTTAGTAAATCACATTTTTCGACCGATCGGTCCTATGGCAGCTATATGCTATAGTCATCCGATTTTGATAAAATCTTCCAGAATTGTGTTGACTCATATAACACTAAAATATACCAAGATTGGTGACGCTACGATGGAAAATAAAAAAGTTGTTCCCACTAGAACTAGTTTTTTGACCCACCATTTATATGGCAGCTATATGCTATAGTCATCCGATTTTGATAAATTTTTCCACAAATATGTGAAATCATCTAAAACTAATATATACTAAGAATGGTGACACTACAATGGAAAATAAAAAAGTTTTTCTCACAATGACTTATTTTCTGACCGATCGTTCCTATGGCAGCTATAAGATATAGTCATCCGATCCGGCCGGTTCCGACATATTAGTTGCGTGCAGTAAAAAGAAGATTATGTGCAAAATTTCAGCTCGATAGCTTTAAAACTGAGAGACTAGTTCGCGTAGAAACAGACAGACAGACAGACAGACGGACAGACAGACAGACAGACGGACAGACGGACGGACGGACAAGCGGAAATGAACTCGTCGTCCTGATCAAGAATATATATAGTTTATGGGGTCGGAAATGAATATTTCTATGCGTTACAAACTTCTGGGCAAAATTAATATACACTTTTCAAGTGTATAAAAACAATATTCTGAAGAACAAAAACTGATGTATCCCGCCAAAAGTTCAGATCATTTCTAATAATATTATATACTATTTTAAACTTTACTCTAAATTATGAAAATTATGCTTGTTATGTGACTTATTTCGCATAGCTTTTATATAGTTATGCTTATTCTTCTAAAAAGCCCTATATGGAACTTCGAAGTAAGTAATTTTGCTTACTTCGACATATATTCTGTCAAGGTGAAACTTTACTAAAGTAACATTTCAACATTCTTTGCAGATCAATAACAACTCTAGAAAATTTCGCAATGCTCACGGCCTATTAACATAGGTTCCAAAACAACAGAATGACGGAGCAACGAAACAACAGATCAACGGAACAAGAGTCACGGAACAACGGAGCGATCAGAGTGAGTTGACTCACTTAAAAAAAAAGGAACAAGTGAACAAGTTCCCTGAAAGGAACAACCTTTACCCAAAACTACTTTTCAGCAATGTATGGGCAAAATGTAAAGGGTAAAAAAAATGATCAATTCTGCATTTTCTATATACAATTTTTGTAAGAAAGTTCTCGTTACTTCACAGAATCGTGAAAAAGATTTAACCTATGATATTAATTTATTAAATTAAATTTGATAAACTAATAAGGTATACAGAAAAAATTTAGTTTTAAAGGAGTTTCCATATAGAGCTTTCAAAATGATGTGAATCCGTACGAATGAAACATTACACAGGCCAACAGCCATTTTGCTCCAGCCTTCCCGATGTAAAATTCTATTCCAGTTTTGTGCACTGATTCCAAAACTAGTGTCGGTTTTTCTCTATCAGCTCTTGCTTTCAAGAAATCGCGGAAAATCCATTTTGCAAAATTTTTAGCTTCTGGAAAAGCACATATTTGTAGATTTATGAGTTTTAGGCGACACTACATATATCAATGCAGCCTTAAAAAATAAAGTTTGCCGCATCAGAAAACCCGTAAGTGACTAAATTGGACCTTGAAGATAATTTTCTCTCTATACGAGTCCGTACATTATGAATGCAAAGAAGAAAAAAAACAAATGTGTGCTTGGTGTGACCTCCATAATTTTTCATAAGCTAAAAATACTGCAAAATGGATTTTCCGCGATTTCTTGAAAACAAGAGCTTTAAAAATAAATTCGAGTTAATCGTTAGGAACCCAAACCGCATGTCCCAGCATGAAACAGAATTGCCCATTTTTTATAAAACTGAATAAATCAACGAATAATTGAAGAAAATTCTCAAAAATTTGCGTAAACCCTTAAGCTGGCTGAGTTGTGTCAATGCCTTGGCGATATATCTTCAAATTTTGGCCAAAAACGAAGCAATAACAATTACCCATCGATTTGTCCGTTTCACAAGGTGTTCAAGTGCTTAAGCGTACTTTCACCTTTCTCACACGGAGGGGCAACTCTGACGCGGACTTTGGCCCATAGATAAACACATTTTTGTATGCATTTGCAAAGGCTGTGGAGGAGTGGAGAGCAAAGGCTTTTGGGGGTCATGTTTATTTGTTTGTTTGCCGCTGTCTGCGATTTGGCTTTGGTCGGTCAAGTGCTTCATTGACTTGGGGCCAGGTGTGTCAAATAAATAATCGGTACTCACTAAAATTAGAAGGGCGCAAGGCGAAATGCAAATTTGCATAAAAATTTTATGCTTTGTGGAATTTAACGAGCAGCCTTTGGCGCTATCGATTGGCTCTGCGGAGCCGCCACAGACCATAAAACTTTCGACCCGCAATACTTCAAATTAAGCCAAAAGCGTGAGCGGGATGGGGGGTGTCAGCGGAGCAATTTAGCCCACAGCTTCAGTTCCATTTATGTATATTATTTGCATAAAAGCCAAAGTCGCGCCCAACCGGATGCGGATGCGGATGCCGATGCGGATGGGTTGCAGTGTAATTGGCCAAAGTGAAATTGCGTTAATATTTAACAAGGCAACGAAAGTGCAAAAGTGAAGCGCAATAATACGAAGCAGATAACTCTGAGCCAGAACGGATGCACACACACACACACACAGCCTTGGGGCAGAGCGGCAAAATTGTGCGAAAAATTACACAGAAGTTGGGATGGCGGGGGGAGGCCCCCTTGAGTTATGAAGGGCGTGCAAGCGCTTAAGGCAGCTTAAATGTTAAACGTTAGCCATAAGGTCAGATTATCGCCCCTGTGAATTAATATGTAATGCGGTATACGGATGAATAAGCAAATTAACTGCCCTGAAATGAGCCAAATGAAATGGGGGGGGGGCCAGGCAAATTGATTGCTGTGCAAATTTCCATTCACACTTGGAAACGAAACAATTTGATTGCCTTTATGCGATTTAATCAGGTTAAATCATTCTGAAGGCGCATTTAATTTTTGCGTTTTTTTTTCTGCGGCTAAAAGATAAAAATTTAAATTCAATTCTCGTTCGATTAATTAAAATTATTTAAAATGGTGACATATCAAAATTCATTTCAATAAATAAGCAAAAATTGCAAATCAAGGTTAATACTCTTTAAAAGTTGAAATTTCAGCCATTTTTTGATGCTTAAATATAATTTGGGCTGTATTAGGATTTTTATTGAGGAATTTCTTGAGTCCTATTAATTAAAGTAAAAACTTTAAAATGATAAATGAATCTGTCAGCCCAAGTCTCGATCGCGCACATAGAGTGTATTTTGTTTTTGCTGCCGTCTGCTTGTGTGATCTGCGGCCGGAATTGCATGCATTTTGTTATAGTTATTCTTTCCGAAGCGACGAAATTGCCAGAGCCAGAAGCGCCATCTCTGGGTAGATACACTTACAGTTTGCTATCTGGAAGATGGGAGATCGAGTCTAAGTTAAGAAAAATTATATTTTCTGTATTTTGCCAGTAGACTTATATAGTATATAAGCAAAAAATTGGCGATGCCGAGCTGGAGATTCCACAGCTTAAGAACTGCCTAAAAAAAAATAACAATTGAATGAAAGCATATTGCTCTTACAAAGCAAAAATGTATGTGATATAAAAGCACACATAAGGGAAATGTTGAATTCACCTAATCAACTGAAAAATCTATTTTTCTATTTTGCATCAGAGACGTCACAGAAGGAGGCTTCTTTGTTTCCGATTGTGCAATTAACCTTATAGATTGCCTAACCAATTTGAGTGTACATCGTTTTAGTCAAACCCAAATCAAACTTCATCGTTCAAAATGTATAAACGTGATCAAAAATTATATAACAGATTCTGGTCGAAACCCATTTTTTTTTGTGGGCATGGACTTCTTATAGAGGACCATTTTTTTCTGAATTTTTTGTGATAAAAAATATTTTTTGAAGAATTTTAAAATTTTCCATTTTTTATTAAGTCTATTTTTGCTCAGTAATCCTATACCGATTTGAAATTATAATGTACGGAATCGCTGCCAATAAATAAGCCTTAAAATAAGACAAAAACTTTATTCTTAAAGTTAATCTTTTTCGAGGTATTTAAATTTTTTACATAATTTTGACTTTAAAAACTCACTTAAATTCTAAAAAAAATTTAAAGTAGTTCATTTTCTTTCTTGATCATAGTAGTACATAAATATACGTTACATTACATTTTTAAATCCATTTAGAATATCGGAACATGAAACCACTGATTAAAAAGGGATTCAATAAAAAACGGAAATTAAAAAATTCTTCATAAATAATTTGAATTTTATTTTCTTCTATATTTTCTTCGCATATCTATCGAAAAAAAATTGGCTTCAGTCGATGTTGGCATTTTGAGTCATCAACAGTTGGCAACACTGACCACCACCAAATTAAGCTGTAGGTGGGGCTATAACAGCCAGATTTACATTTATGGGTAAGGCTGCAAGTCGGTATGGAAGCGAACGCCTTCGAACACCAAATACTACCATATAACAGCATTATCAAAACATAAAGAAATGGCTTGGAGGAAAACGATTTTATTTATATG
The DNA here is from genome assembly GCA_018904225.1 of Lordiphosa mommai. Taxonomy (NCBI): domain Eukaryota; kingdom Metazoa; phylum Arthropoda; class Insecta; order Diptera; family Drosophilidae; genus Lordiphosa; species Lordiphosa mommai. Next base: position 40,930 of record JAEIFT010000625.1, on the reverse strand, counting down.
ATCTGTGAAAAGAATGCACATTTTAAATAGCTTTACAAATCTGATTTTTGAAATGACATGCATTAAATAATATTACAAAAAATCCGATTTCATACCTAAACTGATTACTTATTAACCGCCCCAATAATGCCTGTGGGGATTTCTAAATATAAAGAATGTGTGTGTTTTTAACAATTTTTTTTTGCGAATTTTAGAAAATTTGTATGAAAGCATCGTTATAACTCAAAAAAGTAATGATGCAGTTCGATTCCTAAGGCACGAATTAGGGGAAACCCGTTCAAGTTGGTCATGTCTTTTTTTTTAAAAAAAGCTATCACTGTGTAAATTTTAAAATGTAAAACTAATAAATAATAAATACATCTTTTATTTTTATATCAGAAATAAATAAATAAAATTAATAAAACATTGCTTAAATTGTAATTAATAAAATAATACCTCATAATGCTGACGATGTTTGCTTAAAATAAACCAATATAACAATAACAATTTTTTAAATTAAGCGCCAATTCCTCTCAAGCATTATCGTTATCAGCTTGCCTATCGCACTTGTGCGATACATCGATAACTGATCAGCTGTGATCTACGTGAAATACTAAAAAAATACCGCACAGCTGTTGCATGGCCCGTTTGTTGTTGTTTTTGTTGTTCTTATAGTTGCTGCTGGCTGGACTTTGATACGTTGCGTTTAGTTTTTTTGTGTGTAATCCATTTAAATAAACAAAAAAAAGTTAGCTTATTATGCTTAAACTCAAAGTGCAACGAAATGCTGCTCAGGGTTTGGCCTTGATCTCGGCCCGGTCAGCGACCACAACGACAACGCATGGCCAGCATTATCAGTATCTGCAGTGCTCCAAGCTGCCCACCTTATATTTCCAGCGTTCGTTGCCGCGTCTGCCCATTCCATTGCTGGAGAACACTTGCCAACGATTTCTGGCCGCTGTGCAGCCCATTCTGTCCGCCGAGGAGTATGGCAGGACGCAGCAAGTGGTGGAGCAATTCCGTCAGGGTGTGGGCATGGAATTGCATGCCCAGCTGAAGAGCCGGGATGAGTCCAATAAACAGACGAGTTATATATCTCAACCCTGGTTTGATATGTACCTGGCCGATCGTGCTCCCCTGCCACTCAACTATAATCCACTGCTGGTAATGAAGAATGATCCGCGTCCAGAATACCGAGAACAGGCGGTGAGAGCCACAAATTTGATCATCAGCTCGCTACGATTTTGGCGTTCACTAAAAGCGGATCTGCTCGAACCGGAGGTGTATCATATGAATGCCAGGAAGAGCGATACGCCCGGCTATAGACGTTGGATGAAGGTGGCACCCAAAGTGCTGGCCACCTATGCCTCGTATGCCTTCAAGGCTTTTCCTTTGGATATGAGTCAGTATGGTCGGCTATTTGGCACCTCACGTATACCTCAACTGGGCAAAGATGTGCTGGTGCAGTCACCCGAGTCCAAGCATATTCTAGTTATGCGACGTGGTCATATGTATGCGGTTAATGTATTGGATACCAGTGGCTGCATTGAAAGTCCCAGTGTTATACTGGGCAGACTGAAGGCGGTGCTGCAAATGGACAAGCAAAGGGAAGCTGCTGGTGTACCCTTGGGTGTGCTGACAGCCTCGCAGCGGGATGAATGGGCACAGGCCAGAGCGCAGCTGGTAAGGAATCCACAAAATGCCCAACTACTGCAGCAGGAAGTGGATGCAGCCTTGTTTTGTGTGTGTTTGGATGCGGCAGAGGATGGTGTCCTAAACGAAGAGGATCAGGTGCCCTTGCTTAAGCATCTGCTGGCGGGAAAGGCTACAAATCGCTGGTTCGATAAGTCCATTTCCCTGCTCATCAGTGCAGATGGCACCTCAGCCATCAATTTTGAGCACTCTTGGGGCGATGGGGTGGCTGTCCTACGCCTGTTTAATGAACTCTACAAGGATACACTGCAACAGCCGTTTGTATCCCACACCACGGTGCCCACACCCGCCCAAGATGATGCCATTAATGTGCGTCCACTCAACTTTGCTGTGGATGATCAAATCAAATCTTTGGTGGCACAAGCTTCGGAAAAGAATTCACGCATAGTGGACAGCCTGGATATGCATATGCTCAAGTATCCGCATATCAATAAAGTGGCCTGCAAGCAGTATGGACTGAGTCCCGATTCCATTATACAATTATCCTTTCAGCTGGCCTATCGTCAAGCTTTCGAGGGTTATGTGGGCACCTATGAATCCTGCAGCACTTCAGCCTTTCGTCATGGACGCACTGAGACCATGAGACCCTGCACCATGGCCACCAAAACATTCTGCGAGGCGGTGCTTAAGCCAGAAAACTCTAGGCCCAGTGCTCAGGAGCTGAGAGCCATGATTGACAAGTGCAGTCAGGTGCATGGTCAGCTGACCAAAGAGGCAGCCATGGGTCAGGGCTTTGATCGTCATTTGTTTGCCCTGAAACACACGGCTCAGTTGGAGGGTGTGCCTCAGCCTGAACTCTATGAAACGGAGGCTTATAGACGCATTAATAATAACATTATAAGCACTTCAACTCTGGGCTCGGATGCTCTGCTAGCCGGCTCCTTTGGCCCTGTGGTCAAGAATGGTCTGGGCATTGGGTAAGTCGTTTACTTATACACATGCTTACAACTAATTTCTATGTAAATGTTTTAGGTATTCCATTCAAAGTGAATTTGCTGGCGCCATTGTCACCACATATCGAAATCAGGCACCGGGCAAGGTGTTTATTGATAGCCTGGAGTCGGCATTTGATAAAATATGCGCTGTCATCGAGCAAAGCAGCAGCAGCAGCCATAAGAAATAGCCAGCTCAGCTGAGGCTCAGCTCTTCATCCCCTTTTCCCCCAACCCAGCCTAAGCACAGCAAGAGATTTATTTTGATGCGTTTGTTTGTTTGCCATTGTGTGTAAAATGCAATATCTTATTCCATTTGTAAAATTTATAGATTATACACTGAAAACATTTTTTCCCCACTTTTGCCAGCTGTGTTTCGTGTCTTTGGGGACAATTTTATGGCCTTTTTGGTTTGAATTGGAGAATAAATCTTTTTACAGTTTGTAAGAAAAGGGAGAGGAACCTACAAGTCTTTAACAACTTAACATATTTATGCTACAAGAACAAATAAACTGATTTTCAGCATCGATCGAAATTTGAACATTATCACCAGTTAAAGGCGATTAGCGATTGGCAGTTAAGTCTGCAATCATAAATCAATAATCGCAAATCGAAATTATATGCTGAATGGGGTCAATAATTTGACAAATTAAGTCATAAAATTTTATCAATTAAGGACCGATATGTGTCAGAAAAATGGAAAATTTACTGTTATAGGTAAGTTTATGTAAGAGATAGCGCTATGGAGAAGATAAGAAATCAGTCCTTGGAATACCTTTTGATTTTCCTTTTTCACTTTCAGTAAATTTTTTAAGTCTGAACCAGGGACCGTAACGATTATAATTTATATTGTATAATATAATACTTATTTCTTAATTTTTCCATTTACTCATAAAAATAACGATTAATTTTTAACAATATTAAAAAACTTAAGAAATAACGATTATTTTTTGAGCATATAAATAAAAATCTTAACTAAGAGTTACATATGGGGCATTCTTTCTCAAACGCCCCAGTAAAAAAATGAAAATTGTTGGATTGGCTTTATACTTTGGTGAATGGTTATCCTATATGAAGGTAATGAATTCCCAAAATATTAACTCATTAAAAAAAATTTTTAAAAATTTAGTGACAATGGTATTTTTAAAATCGTATAACTATGACAAAACTTTAACGATTTGAAATTGTGAATATGCCATTTTAAAGCATTTTTCGTGTACTTTTTGAAAAAATAACAAAAATAAAAAAAAAATAAAATTCACCCCCTATTTTTCAAAATTAACCGTTATTTTTCAATTTTGTCCCAAATGGGTATTTCAAAAAAAAAAATTATGTTTTTTGATAAGCTAAGGTTATTTCCTATAAAATGTGTAAATATGATAGTGGGACAACAATAAGTTGAGGAAATATTGAATTAATAATAATAATTTAAAAAAATAAACGTTACCGATTTTAAATTGTGAATATGTAATTTTAAAGCATTTTTCGTGTACTTTTTGAAAATAATAACAAAAATAAAAAAAAATTAAAATTCACCCCCTATTTTTCAAAATTAACCGTTATTTTTAAATTTTGACCCAAATGGGTATTTAAAAAAAAAAACAAATTTATTTTTTTTGGAAAATCTTAGGTTATTTTCTATAAATGTGTAAATATGGGACTTTTGAGAAAGAATGCCCCATATGAATTTTAAAATAAAACTTACAAAATACCGATTATTTATGGATCAAAAAAAAAAAAATTTTAAAATATAACTCATGAAATAATTACACTAGTTTACAGCGAAAAAGACCCATTGAAGCCATTATTTTTTAATGATGCTGAACTCAAAAATGAATTTCAAAAAATTTTGTATGGATACGTTTTTGAGTTAGAATATTTTTTTAGTTTTTCGGTAGGTACCCATACCTTTTAAGCCATATCTCGAGTTACAAACTTTAGATGAAGTCAAGCAAGGGATTAATCAAAAGGTTATGCAATTTCCAATAATCTAGTAACATTTTCCAATCGGTTTAGTAGTTTAAAAGTTAGAAGCAATAATATTTCAAAAAAAAATGATTTTTTCTCAAAAACGTGAAAAATTTGATTTTCTAAAATCTGTAAATGGTTGAAAATAAAAATCAAAAAATTGTTTTTTCTTTTATTCTTGCAAATTGCCCTATTACGAAGAAAGTAAGGCGTTGATGACAAAAATCTGTGGATAAATAGCGAAGTTGTAAGCAATTGTGTGAAACAACTAGGGGTCAAATTTGACTATTTCACGTGTTCATTAAAAAAAATTTTTTTTGTTTACTTTGCTTTTGTTGCCAAGTAAGAGTTCCAATAGAAGCCAAATCACAGAAAAAAATTTAGAGCAAGGCCAAAACCGAAGAAAAAATAAAAATTTTTTAAGTTTAGTGCGGGGGGGGTGGGGGGGGGGGGGGGGGTAATAAATACATAAAACAATGAAATTTGACTGTTAGTACTTGTACTGAATTGCTCACAGCTCCTTTATTTATCCATAGATATTCATTACCAATGCCTTATTTTCTTCGTAGAAGTGCTATTCGTAAGAACAAAAGAAAAAAACAATTTATTTTTATCAGTTTCAACCTTTTACAGATTTTAGGAAAACAAAATTTGCACGTTATTGAGAAAAAAATCGATTTTTCTAAATATTTTAGCTTGTAGCATTTTAACTACTAAACCAATTGGAAAATGATCTTCAGCTAGATTATTGAAAATTGCATACCCTTTAGATTAATACCTTGCTTGATGACATCTACAGTTTCTATCTCGAGATATGTCATAAAATGTAAGGGTACCTACCGAAAAAACTGAAAAAAATCTAACTCAAAAACGTATCCATACAAAAATATTTGAATTTAATTTTTGAGCTCAGCATTCCAAAGTACATCATTAAAAAATAACAGCTTTAATGGGCCTTTATTTTTTTATTTTTGTAAACTAGTGTTATCATTATGTTTTGAGTAATGCTTTTTAATTTTGCTTTAATTTTTATTTTTATATAAGGCTTAAAAAAACGATTATTTTTGAGTAAAAAAATAAAAATAGAGATATTTATGGATTTTTATATAAAGCTTACAAAAAAACGATTATTTTTTGAGTTAAAAAATAAAAATCTAATATAAGAGTTTTATAAAGATTTTTAAATAAAGCTGAAAAAATAAATATTATTTTTAGAATAAAAAATTAAAAATCTTAAATAAATGATATAAAATGATTTTTATTTGTTCACTCAAAATCAAAATCGAATTTTCAAATAACGGCTTTTATATGGGGATATAAGTGATCATTGTTGCATTAAGTTATAAACTGAAGGTAGAGCCAAGCCAAGCCAACATTTCAAAAACAAATTTTGCTTATAAAATATTTTTTAAAATTTAGTATTACAATTTTAACCAACCTGGCTTCCGCCTAAGCAAATACGCACCAATGATTTGTTTTAAAGTTTATTTGCTTTAAATTTATAGAGTGACTTTACTTGCCCATTAACCGTTAACCGTTTTAATAGGAACCGAAAAATCCGGAACCATACCGAAACGCAAATACCAGTACTGTTTCGATTTCATATTATTTATCTTACTGATTGATGATAATTTCAGAAATAAAGTATTACATTTTAGAAATTTTACCCTTAAAGATAAACCAGAATCAAATTTTTTTTTTAGATATACAAGACAAGGGGAAAATGTTTTCAAAAGCGAAAAAAGTTTTCTTTGGTAAATCAAATCCGTCTAATTAAATGTAAACGATTTCTAAGTCCTACTTCCTGCAATATAGAAATGTGGAAAAATTTTGTTTATATCAATTTAAGAAGGTTTTAAAGTTTCTTAATTTAAGTCAGGTTTCGCCATCATTTAGAAATATTATTTTATTATTTTAGGAAAGTTTTTTTTTAATATTAAGAAAAATGTAATGTATGGGAAATCTTAGGCAGATTTTATTTTTTATTATTATTTTATGTTTTTTTTATCTGATATACCCCTTTGAGTATTTTACCAGCGTATTATGGGCTATATTGGACAGTAGTCTTATGGTAGAGGTTCAAATCGATCCAAATGGCAAAAGATCTCTATTTTTGAACCATAATTAGGAAATATTTTTCTGCTTTTTAGAGTTTGTCATCAGAATCAAATAAAAGTTTATCTGACTTTTAGATTGAAGATGAGAAATTGGTCCTAAGAAAGATAAACTTATAATTTACTCTGTTATTTGTAAGACTAAGTGAAAGATAGTTCTATGTGGAATATAAGAACTCGGATCTAAGGAAGCTTGTCTGGGCCACAATAAAACAGAGAATTTCTTAATTCTTATCAGAATTTTTTCTGAGTGTTGAGATACCACAACGTACCGGTATATCGAAATAAAAATCTTGGTACCGAATCGGAACCGAAAACCAAAGTTAACTGAAAACCGAAATATAACCTTTAATCGAAATTTTCCTTTGGGTACGTACCCGAACCGGTACCGAAACCGATATTCGTTTCGGGATTAATCCCTGTCCAATAGTATAAATTTTTCTATTAACTTTTTCAAATCGAAAACAATTTGGAGCAAGGCGAAAATAATGCGCAAATAAAATGCGACCCAAAACGGCTTTGACCTACTTCGTTGAACGCTTGCCAACGACTGATTGGTTTTGAGCATTTGTCTAATGTGTTCATCACGTTGGCGCTTTTGGTGACCAACTTTGATTAAGATATGTTTATCCTAAAAATACCCTACCAGTGTAATCGCTCCTAATGTACACTTTCAAGGGTATTTAAACTTCGGTTCAGTTAAAGTTAGCTTCGCCCTTTTGTTTGTGAATATTATTTGTGGAACAATTGCTTTATAAGTTTTAGCAAAATAAAATTACCGCCACCACAGCTTAAGCAGGGGCTAAGCCATCATTTTTGTAACAAATTCAAATCTGAAATATCTACACACACTGCTTCCCCTTTACAAGCATATGGCACACACACACATGTTGTGTGTTCTCATTTGTTATGCGAAAGCAGCAGCAGTTACTGATTAAAACCAACCCAAAAGTTGACCCAAAAACTTTAGCATACTCGACCTTTTTCTTAACTACTTATTACTGTTGGGGAAAAAAACTCGTTGTCTTGTGTGTGTGTGTAAGGAGTAACTTTTGATTTGTGCCCACGCTCAATCTAAAACAGGGAAAAGTTTATCAAAATGTTGTCGTTCCCCTGCGGTACAGACTTTTCCACCTTTTCATGTCGCTAAATGTGTTGACATTATCAGTTGATTTATCGCCAATTTTGTTGCCGTGCGCATTTCGTGCTTCGTAAATTACATTTTAAAAATCAGCGTGGAAACTCTTTCGTTTCGTGGAAAATTAATTAACTTGCTTAAACTGCGTTTTATTTGATGCAGTTGATATATGGACTTGGCTCTCAACATTAATGAGAGGCATTAAAAAATTAAAAGACATTTTCAAGCAGAAGAAGATATTGCTTAACGGTGGCAACAATTAAAAAGGCATTAAACTGCCACATCCTTGTGTGTGTGTGTGTGTGAGTATGAAAAATGTGCGGTCACCAGGATTTAATATGGTGCAGGAGGAGCTCATTAAATTATTCAAAATGAGATCCAGACGAGCTGGCTACATAGTTGAGATAGTTTATGTGGCCGTAATAAAAACTCGTAACGTGCAAAGCCTGCAGATGAGCCAAAATGAAAATGCGTCAAGCTGTTGCCTTATCCCATTCCAGCCAAAAAGGTTAAGTAAACTCCTCGGGAAAAATCAATAATTATTCGTCTAATTGAATATTAATAATTAATTTTATTTTATACTTCGAACTGGGACTTCTGTGTGTTTCCCTTGATTACGCATCATTAGCCAGCGGTTGGCCTTTGGGCCTCATTAAAATCCATGGCTACTGCTGCCGCTGACAGGCCTGAAAACTTTTGGCCCCCCCTCTACCTTTTATCCTCTCTGGTCTGATTTATGGCAAATTTGCGGTGGCTGCCATTAGAGCCGATATTAACACTTGATTCCAGGGCCCAACAACTTCAATTTGCGGTTGCCAAAGCAAGATAAGAGCAACAATAACATTTGGCTGGCCGCAACACCGCAACGTTACCCCCTCACCACACCAAACTTCAGCAGCACACTGTGCGTATACGTAATCTCTGGCATGTTAATGCACTTGCTCTCATGTGCCTGTGGTAACATTTTCCACCCCCTCCCCCACCCCCTTTGGGTTAATGACCAATTAATATGGAAATCAGTTTTGTCTAACACTTCGAGCAAATGTCGCCCACAAAGCGAACCATAATTAAATGCTTATTATGACATTTGCAGCAAATTAATGACCTGGACATGACCTGGTCACGTGTCTTGTTAAAGTAGTTGTTGGACATGGAATACATTAAAAGGATTGTTTCTCTAGGGGACCAAAATTACTGTTCAAGTTATCAGCAAAATTACTTAAGGCTGTTTTCAAGACAAAAACTCATTAGCAAGTTATTTGTTTAATTAGAAAATTTAAAACAGAAAAAATTTGTTTGCTCTCAACTATGCATACCCTTGCAAAGGGTATCAAAAAATTGGTCTGAATTTTTGAGAGTATAAATAAAACATTATATAATGACTTATCCTGACTAAATGATAGCTGGATAGCTAAAACTTAAACAGTAGCTTCCATTTGTGGTAAAAGACAAAACTAAAAAGGAATTTCAAAAAAACTTCTCGCTTATGTCATAAAATTGAGTGTCATACATATCCATCCGATCGTCTTAAATTTTGGTTTAAGCTAAGCTCAGGACGAGGAATTTTGTTGTTGAGTTTTCAATTCAAGCAGAAAATTTCAAAAATTTAGTTTGCTGGTTGATATCTTTTCCTCTGAGCAGCTACACTTTAAAAGGCAACTTTTTGAAATACTCATAAAAAATCGAGACTACAGAAATACGCAAAAAAAAATTCAAAAATTTCACCTAGAGTGCCTTTTAAACATTGGGCGCGTTCAGCAGAAACACTCCGTCACTGATCAGCTTAATAAAACGTCTTTTATTATTTACCATAATCTTAGGGGTCTTGTTAAATTGTCTTTTGGCAAAGCTCCATGATAAATATCATATTATACACAAGAGGAAAAGAAGGCTATGTAAATTAACAATAAATATATCATTGATCTGAGAGCTAAGTCTTCTGATGAACACGGCAATTGTGTTTATTTCTTACAATGCTCTATGGTCCAAAATCATTTATTAAACAATATCTCCCAAACTAAACAAAAATTTTTGTAAGTTTGCTTATAATCTTTCTAAGTTTGTTATTGGCCGTGTTCACCAGCACAAAAAGACCCCAAAGAATCGATGTTTTTTATTGGATTATTTTGGAGAACGCGTTTGATATGCAATCATTGGATGTGTTCAGCAGATGAACTTGCTTTCTGATCAATAATATATTTCTTGGTAATTCACTTAGCCTATTTTTCCACTTGTATTTAAAATGATATTTACATAGAGCTTTTCCAAATATCAATTTAACAACACCCCCTAAAAGTATGCAAAATAAAAAGAGCAGTTCTGCTAAGCTGATCAGTGATCAACTGTCACTGCTGAACGCGCTCATTATGTTAGATGCACATCCATTGAAGAAATAGTTTGTTAGATTTGGCGGATTGTGATGTATCGAAGTATTGATACCAAAGAGTAGTCACCAATAAACAAACAAGAAATTTTATAAAGAGAAAAACAAGGAAAGTGTGCTATAAACTTCAATTTTATTAAGTCAATTGGCAAAAGGCGTGATTTTTGCATGTTAATTACGAAAATAAATAGTATTCGCTATTGTTTTGGTACACGAACTAAACGTTCCATTAAACGCATCCACTCCAACTTGACGGCTATTTGACAAGTGACATTTATGCTATATTACTGCATCAAAAGTGTTTGGCATTGTTGTTTGCATCTTGGGATGGGGCCTCACTCGAAAATCGTGTTGTTGAATTGGCCTGCAAAAATCAGAAAATCAAAATTAAAAACTTCTGCGAAATCAATCCGACGTTTTGGAAAAGGTAGTAAAGCCTCTCAACACGATATTATTTGCAAACAAGCCGGGAATCTTTCAACAAAACTTCGCTTCAGTTCACAAGGCAAAAACGACTCAAACATGGCTAAAAACCAGGTGCCGAACTTTATTTCTGCGGAGAATTGGCCTGCTTGTAGCCTAGTTCAGAATCCATTGGACAACAAACTGTGGTCCGTTCTCAAGGCTATGGCTTATGCACTTTGATCGATAAGTGCTGAGACAGACTTCATTTTGAATTAGTTCTTCTACGACTTGTACCTATTGAGTGACCGAATAAAAAATCCCGTCAAATCCCTTTATTAGCAGGCCATGCAGCCTTCCAAACCATGGGACCCCACAAGCCGACTGCCATTTCGAACGTAGGCTCTACACTTCGAACGAGCGCAAAATTGAATTTCCGAGTCAGAAAAGAAACATGATTCAGTCTGAGAATGACGCCAGTTGCTTCGTGGTTTCACGATCAGATGAACAAAAAGTCGAGTTAAAAGCTACTCAAGTAATTCGGTGTGGATCATGTGATTTAATAAAAGATTTAAAAAGGCTTTCCTTGTCCGTCGCAGTAGCAACACAATGTCCCCCCAATCAGTCAGCTGTTTTTTGTCATTCGCTTCGAGCAACTACTAAGCTAAGTTTAAAGAAATATGAAATATCCGACAATTTAGGAACACCGATTGCTAAAACCAACAGACTGCAAAATTTCTAGAATTTTCTGAAACACATCGGATAGTGTGTTTTTTGCAGAAATACTTAGCCCTTGCAATTCTCAAGTGTGTTACCGCCGAACGTCGACATTAAAGGTAATTGCAAACAACACCAACAAAGACTGCTTTCTGTGTAATGTTAAAAATAAATTTTGATTTTTCGTTTATTATTGGTTAATAAAAAATATTGACCTTAAACCGGCCTACAAGCAATTTGATAAAATTCAAAACCTAGAGAAAGGTTTTTTCAGTTTAATTTAAAAAATTTCTAAATAACAGGGCAATGTTTTGGAGTGTAGCCTAGCCTATATATACCTCGACATCAACCCCACATATTCTCAACGGAACTGAGATCTGGTGCTTGCGATTAATAGTGCAAAAAATAATTGCAAGTGGATTCAGTTCGTTTCCAAATATTTACCATGCTGCCTTACAATAAAGATATTAAAAATATCAGCTCCCTCGGCTGATGAGTTTACTCCCCCATAGTTGGGCATTTATTTTTTCGCTTAGAGCTTCCATAAATTATGTAAATTTCACACTAACAATATTGCTGCCGGCATATTAACCATACACAAGTCTGCATATAAAACGAAATGCCTTGCCTGACCAGAGAGAGAGAGAGGTGAAAGAGGAAACTCTTAAAGAGCTGGCGCGAAAAAAAAACTTAGCATAGTTTTGCGCGTGAGGGAAAAAATTCTCTATATTTTTTTTCACAGCTGCTGTTTAAAGCTTCGGTGTGTTTGTGACCTTTTGGATATGTCCTCAGGCAATAAACATAAAATTTATGAGCAATTCATGGAAAATGTCTGCACAGGTGGCTGGCAGGGCACTTGAAACTCAATTTAACGCGCGGCTCGTGCTTGTATTTAGACGACATTCAAGTTAATTGATATTACCGCACCGAATAAGCTGCAGGCGATAGCAAAACAATTTGGCTTATATTTGTTTTCTTTAGAAATTGCGCATAAATGTCAAACACAAGCCCCCAATTTGTACAGCAAACCGACGCACCAACAACACGACCACAAAATATTTCTAATTACTGCTAATTATTTATAAAATTAACAAAAGCTCAATGAAACGACACAAAGGCCAAGCAAAATCAAATGAAAAGGAAAGAATAAGCAAGAAAAACTCGTTCAATGAGTGGCAGCACGCCAAACAACAAAGAGAAAGAAAAAACAAAAGAAAATTCCGTGCGCTGGCAACATTGTGGCCAAGACACTTGTTGTGTGCCAGCAACATGTTGCTTAGCCTCTCTCTCTCTCTTGTCTTTAATTAACATGCCAGTCCCGTGTCTTATCAGCCATATAACCAGGACATTGAGGCAGCCATGAAGCTTTGCCAGCGATTAGCCCGTTGCAACTTCAAAAAGGCGGCCCCAAGTCAATTAACTTGAGCTGAGCCTTTGTTGTCCAACTCGGTCCTTTGTGCCTCGTCACACATGTTGTAGACGTGTTTACATTTCATACTACTCTGTGTATGCCACATTTTTATTATCATTTCGTGGCACTTGCCTGGACTTATCTGACAACATGTCTCTTGCCTGCTCTTTCTCTCTCTTCAATTACAACGGAAGCGGAAACAACAACAACAAACATAGCTTTTATCTATATTACGTTGTGGGTTTTTAGGGTTTAATTCAATTTATAGAGATGGCCGGGGCACAAATTACCAAATGGTTGCGATAAGGCACTCATTTGGAAATGCAATTTATGCTTTTTGTATATGCAACTGAAATTTTTGCATATTTTTTATGTGTGTTTTCTAGGCAAATCTGAATGAGCATTTGGCGCCCAAAAGTTTTCCTATTCACTGGAGCAAACATTTTTGCTTTGGGTAGGGACATTTTGCAGATGCCTCAAGGCTCAGGAAATGTCAAGTTTCACAAATATTCTCATAGAGTTTGCTGAAATTTTTGGTTGCCACTTTTCAAGTTTGGTTCGTTCGTATTTGGTTTCTATTGCTTGCGGCGAAGCATTTGTTTATTTTGGCCTTGATACCCTGGATAGGTTCAGGAATATTAAGGAGTTGCCACAATAATAAAAGTAGTTTTTGAAACTAAGGTTAATCTTGAAATTTATTTTATTATTTTTCTTTGACAAAATTCGAAAATATTTTTGGTAACGTTGTGAGAGAGCCTATAGTCCATTTTTAATTGAATTATTATCTGTTTGAAAATATCTTACACCATCTGACTGACCTATACATACAATTTCAGGATCATATACACATCAAATTTTAGTTACTTTTAAACCGGTTTACATTTTTCGGACTCTTTTTTATGACTCTTTTCTGATCCACCAGCATATTCTGATGGCCTTATGACACGACACTAATTGAACGTATTAATAATGCATTAATTTCAGTTGATATTGGTTTTGCGTGAGTAAGAGAGAGACAAATATATGTGGAAATTAATGTGCTTTTAATGTCGCATTAACGCGTTATAATCGATTTTCGATAAATATACAAAAAAAAACCAACCGATTTCGATTGGCATCGGCCGATAGATTAATGCATTAAATTGTATTTCAAAACTAATTAATTTCTCATTAATTTGTGGAAAAACCCTCACAATGGATAAGAGATTTGCTTCTATATTCAGCGATTTCCGATCTTTTGAACATTTTTTCCTTACATCACTTCTATTGTTTTGTGGTTTCACCGATTTATATCTTTAATTTCCATTTATAAGGTATATTTTTTTTAAGCAGATTTGCTGCAATTGAAAAATTCAAACGAGATGCTTGATTCGTGGAATTAGACGTAAGCAGTTGTCTTATTTGCTTTTAGTGTGTTCGTACCAGTTTATCTGATAAATGACATATTACTCCATTCAAATACCTTAATTGTGGCGAAATCAGTTTTTATACTCTGTACCGAAGGTACACAGAGTATATTGGGTTTGTGCAAATGTATATAACAGCCAGAAGGAGGCATCTCCGACCCTATAAAGTATAGATCAGCATCAACAGCCGAGTCGATATAGCCATGTTCGTCTGTCCGTCTGTCTGTCTGTCCGTCTGTCTGTCCGTCTGTCCGTCTGTCTGTCCGTCTGTCTGTCCGTCTGTCTGTCCGTCTGTCTGTCCGTATAAACGAAGAGATCTCAGAGATGGTAAGAGCTAGAGGTTTGAATTGTATGGAACATATAATTCTTATACCTGCAGGCAGATCAAGTTTATTTTTTATTGTTGACACCTCCCCCGCAAATTAAAAAAAAAATAACTCCCAAATTTTCAAGATGATAGTTCGAACATTCTAGACATATATTCTACTCATCACTTCTAATGAATCGACCAGCCATACATCGATTTTCGATCAGATGAACGATAGAGGCGCTATACGTAAAAGAAAATAAAAACCAACGACAACAACAATACCACAGCGATTGGTAGAACTTCCCTCCCTTCTTTAAAGGGAGAAAGAGAAAGAGAGCGAGCGAGAGAAGCGGTCAGAAATACGCTAACTTGGTCATTTTCCAATTGGAACTTAACAATTTTATAATTTTACGAGTTATGTACTAGGGTAATTCAACCCATCTATTATGGGACTGCGACCGCTCTCGAAAGTACCCTCACACTTTAAAGTTATCAGTTACATACAAACAGGTACAGAGTATATTACAGTCGGGCTTGACCGACTTTCTTACTTGTTTTCTATTGGTTTACTTATCACCCAGTCATGACTTCGGTTCGAGTCTGTGAACACGAATACGCTCGTCTATTAGTAGCCATAGCTATATGATGTATATCTATAACACGCACGCATCACGAATGCACACGCACGAAATTCTGTGTTTACTCACGACCCCTTGTTAAAACCTTTAGAGGGTCTTCTATCTTTAAACATATTTTTTCTTCGATTTTAATTTTTATACTCTTGCAGAAGGTATATTAAAATTGTCACGATGTTTGTAACGCAGTGAAGGAAGCATTTCCGACCACATAAAGTATATATATTCTTGATCAGCATGACGAGCTGAGTTCATTTCCTGCTGTCCGTCTGTCTGTCCGTCCGTCCGTCTGTACCTATGCTATCTCCTCCCTCAGTTTTGAAGCTATCTTGACCAAACTTTGCAAAAAGTCTTTAAATACACATAGGCTGCACATTTGTCGGATTCGGTTGGAACGGATGACTATATCATATAGCTGCCATAGGAACTATCGGTCCAAAAACTAGTTCTAATGAGAAAAACTTTTTTGTTTTCCATCGTAGCGTCACCAATCGTGGTACATATAAGATTTATATGCTTCCACACAATTCTGGAAAAATTTATCAAAATCGGATGACTATAGCATATAGCTGCCATATAAACGGTTGGTCCAAAAGCTAGTTCTAGTGTGAAAAACTTTTTTGTTTTCCATCGTAGCGTCACCAATTGTGGTATATATTAGTTTCATATACTTCCACACAATTCTGGAAAAATTGATCAAAATCGGATGACTATAGCATATAGCTGCCATAGGAACGATCGGTCTAAAAACGAATTCTAGTGAGAAAAACTTTTTTGTTATCAATGGTAGCGCCTTTCGAAAAATGCAAGGGTATTTAAAACATCGGCGTAGCCGATGTTAGCCTTCTATTTTTTGAATTATTTTAATAGCTTAGACATTCCGCTTTCCATTACATCAATTCTGATCAAAACCACATTTGCGGCTTTTATTTCCGATAACCTGGGGTCCCAGAATTATGGCTACCAACTTAGCACCTTCTTTTTTTGGAAGTCCTTAATTGACAGGCCGAGAACTTTTTGAACAGCCCTTGAATCCCAAAATATTTTTTTTATTTCGTTATATAATTAATACTAAACACAAAACAAAAAAACAAATTGTAAAAGCTCTTCTGGTTTTCTTTCCTGATTTTTAAAAAAAATTACTTCAAAAATCCAGAGCTAAGAAACTTTTATCATTTTTTGATCTACATATTTCTAGGGGTATGGAATACTGGAAGTAATGTTTGGTTAGGTTAACGAAAACGATGGGAATTTCAAGGAGTGAATTGTTGATTCAGATTCGATATTTAAAGATGATAAGATGCAGTTTGATAAGTCTGTGACTTTTTGAATAAAATATTTGTTATTTTTTTTTTGCAAAAAGTAGTTTTTTTTTTAATACAACCCTCCAGATAGGCAAACAAAGTTGCTTGGAATGGAATTCTTTATTCCTTTCATATTAAAGGTTTCCCAAGGTTCTCCAAATGGACTTCTGTGATGATTTTTTTATTCGACCCATATTAATAACAACCAAACCATTTGTTTAGGCTATACTCGCAATCTAAACACATTTTTCCATTTTAATTAAAATGCGCTAAGTTTTCTGATTTCAATGGCTGCCAAACATAAACTAAATGAAGCAGCGAGCTCTAAATTTGATAACATTGCATTTAAAGTTAATACTCGGTAAATTCAAACTGCCCTCGTATTAAACAAATTCACACCATATACTTGAGTCGTTCATGTTTATGCTGTGATCATTTCCTTTTGTTTTTTGTTTTTCTGGCCTTTCGTACTATATATAGTTTCATTTATCATGGGTCCATGGCAAACAAGAGGCAACCACAAAAGTAACATTTGATTTATGTACCATGGAATTGTCTCAAGGAGGTGGCACAGGTCCTGTGCCTGGAGCAGAAGTTATGATGGCTAGAGGCGGCGGCGACGACGCCGGCACACACTTTGGCTGTCTGCGTAAATTCATATTTACACGAAGTGGCGAAGAGTTCCCAGTAGAATGGTAAATGGGGTCATATATGTTTGGACATTTTATGTGTGAAAATACATTGACCTGCTCTCACATTGTTTTTTTTTTTTTTATAGGTCTGAGAATAATGCAAGCTATGCAATAATATTGTTGGCGGGTCTTTATGAGGCAGGTTCAGGATTTCATTAGAAAACTTTTACAAAGGCGCAAATTTCTTTGCCTTTGTGGGCCAAACGTGCGGAAGTAATTGTTGTTGTTGTTGGTGGTGGTATGTAGGTCAAGTGTCTCGTATTTCATTGTTGTAATTACATTTCGCTTTGGCTTTGAGTTTCTGTTACTATTTTCCCACTTTCCACTTGAGTATCATTTGGTTGTCGCCTTGTCAATGCAGTAAAACTAAAATGCATTACGCTTTGTCATCGCTCAATCCCAGATGCAGATGCTGTGGCACTTAAGGGTGGTGGGAAGGGGGGGGGAGGGGGATGTGGTGTATGATTTTACAACCGCACATTATTAAGCTTAGCAGCTAACCCTAACCCATACTCAGGGCCAGAGTGACGCGTGAGCGAGTAAGTACGAGTATGTCGACCTTCAATGGGACCGGCAAATGTATGAAGGACTTTAGTGGCCACGTCATCATGTTGCTTTCAGATTTCCTTTTCTGCTTTACTAGCCAAGAATATTGTGGCCAACATGTTTTTTCTGCCAGCACGCTATTGTTAGAAAGTAGTTTTACACTCAGGGAAAAAATCAAATAAGTTGTTCTTGAATAAGTTGTTTTTTTGTGGTGAGCCAACACAACTAAATGACCTCGAGCCTCGACTTATACTTCATTTAAGTATAACCAAGAACCAAAATGTATTTAATATTTGATATACAAATCGAAATTCCTTTCGGAGAGTCGTTTTTTCTGAGTGTATGTCTGCTGGGGCATTTGTTGGTCGGGAGTGTGTGTACCATAAACTAGCAAAATGTTATCCCTGTGTTCCCCCTTTCCGCCAGCCCCGTGGAAATTGCTACCCTACGATAACAATCAAAAGTTTTGCCTTTGTTGCCGCCTGAACACGTTGCAATTGATGTGTATAATATATATATATTACGCATACGCCTGGTGGCCCCTCACGGCAAATTTTATATCAGTCTAAAGGCCCATGAAACGTTGAAATTAATTAGCCATTTAATTTAAAGGGTAATTCATTTAGGGCAAATGAAATTCACGCCCAAGCTAATCAAGAAGCTTGAAAATACCTTTTTTTTTTTTGACTATTTTTAGGCGCCCATCAGCCCAAAATGGTCTCCTCCAGGCGGCTGTTGGAATATCTGGCAATTTGCATAAATTTACGATGAATCAATGTACACGGTGGAGCACGATAGGACGACCAGGCTAGAGGCCATAAAAGCCAGCGCTTTAAATGCGTAAGCATCTACACACACACACACACACACGCACGCTGCAGGCAAGCATTTATGACGCGGTTTGTAAAAAAAGGGGCATGGATTGGCCTACGCCTCAATAAATCAATAGGAAACGAAACAACGTCGCCTGAGTTAGGCAAAAATTACAAAACAAATTGCAGCAAACGAGGAACCAAATAAAATTTACCACTTACTCATGTGTGCTGCAAAACCAAGTGGTTTTCCGCTATAAACCGCTTTTGATCAGCAAAAAAAAAAAAACACAACCAAATTTAATCTTAAAGTGCGCAACGCAACAAATCAATTTATTCGAAAATACAACTACTCAAAGTTGAATTGGTACAACTTAAGGGATTATTTTTATTGTCAAACGACTGAAATGCACAGAGAGCCAATTTATATTTTTCACAAAAATGTTAGCCTCATTCTAAAGCGGTTTAAAATGAAATTGAGGAAATTATCAATGGATATCACAATGAATTTAATCGTATTTTTGGCTGTGTGATTAACCCATCATTTGAACACCTTAATAAACACCCAGATCTCAAAGACATGTCTCTATTAAAATCAAGAGAAAAAAATTTTTTTTTTTTTATTTTTTAGGAAAAGTATCTTGTCGAGGATACTTCGATATATACTTATCTTTATAGTCTTGACGTATAAAGTACAAAATCAAAATCACAAGCATAATAGTCTAATTCAAAGTACAACACTAGTTTACTATCTGCTCTAAAGCGAACTCCCATTCAGTTATCAAGGGCAAAGCCGAAAAAGCGTGTGAAAAGTGCGCCAAGAGATTTTGAAATATTTTAATTCTGGGATTGCAGCTATTTTTGGTTGGGTATATATACCCTCCAAGTCAAAAAGTCTATTGGTTGACGAGTTATCTGCAACCAGGCTAAAAGATAAATAATTTATTATGTGGTCTTATATCACGTAGACTGATAGCAGAGGGAGTAGGCAGGAACCGCATGGTGAACCTAAAAGACTATGAGAAGTTGAAGAAGGAAGTCCCTATAATCCTTCAACCCAGAGACAAAATAGTAGCAGAATTCCACTTAGACAGGAACTTCACTGTTTCCTAAAGTAATTAAAAAGATTAGATATCTCTAGAAGATACATTCAAAACGAAACCGCACACAATTTAGTGGTAAGCAGTAGAGAGAGATGATTCAAAATACTCATTTTTACGATTTCAGTTAATTTAATTTAACGAGAAGTAATCGGAAGAATAATTAAAAAAAAAAAAATAATAATACCAATATTTATCTGTGGGTAAAATTTTAAAACAGTACATAATTTTCCCGGTTTTATTTACGAATATCCATGTTCGACAAGTTTATCTGAAAAAGTCGCGATTTATTTTTTGTTTTCTTTTGGCTATATATTGATTGGAATGGACAGTTGGACAAGTGTAAACCAGTAAACAAATAAGCCAATATTTTCTGTTGCAATATTTTGGTGTGTCAGATACGTCTATATTCATTAAGTTCCTTAACTCGCGAATTCTTTTTATTAAAATGTGTTGTATTCTCCCGATTGCAGCTTCCTATTGATATCCATAAAATTTTTCTAAAAATTTTGAACGACCAGTACGGTACAGAAATAAATCGGAAAAAAATTTGACACAAATAACAAGTAAGAATGTCGGTAAAGCCCGACTGTAATATACTCTGTACCTGTTTGTATATAACTAAAAACTTTAAAGTGTGGGGTCACACATACTGTGCAAGTGCTGCCCATCACAATTACGGGCAGTGCTGCCCAGCGTAATTATTTGATTTGCTTATAATTCGAATATCGTTCATCTGATCTGGAAACGGTGTATGGTGGATCGTAAGTAATGATGAGTAGAATATATGTCTAGAAGGTTCGAACAACCTAACTCTAATATACTCTGTGTACCTTCGGTACAGAGTATAAAAAAGAGTAAATTAATCGAAACTGTGCGGTTCCTACGATGCTACGGTGCCGCGGTGCCAATTTGACAGCTAGTTAATCATACTCGTCTGTAATCATACTCGGCGAGTATTACTTGATTACTATTTTACTTACTCGTGCATGTCTCTAATACACAGACCAGTCTCTAACATCCCAAGGCGCTGATATATGATATGATATGATATTTAATCAAATATCAATTTTTTATAAATTCAATTAATCGTTCTAATATCAAATTGATAGAATAATAGATAAAATTACAAAAAGGAAACAGACAAAAAATGTTACGTATCAAAAACTTAGGCCTAAAACAAATTTAAGTATTCCCCTAGGCGTTTGCTTATTTCGTTTCAAAAATCATTACTTGTGAACCAAATCAGATAATTGAATAATTTAAGTGGAAAATGATAGATAATTGTTCAACTTATATTTGAAAGGGGTGCTACGCCTGCTAGATGCTTTCCTATGAGTTATCAAAGTCAATATTTGTGGAAAATGGGGCCAACATGTAGAGGCCCTCATTTTGCCAAGCCTTTTTTATGCATTTTTCCTCTAACACTCGAATAGGCAGCGGAAGGCAGCTGGAACTTTTTTAATTACCTAAAGGAATATTAATTATAAAAATATTAATTTTTGTTATTTTCCATCAAAGTTGAAAAATAAAAAAAAAAAAAATGGATAGTTTTTGAAAGCGGAAACAATTACCTAAAAATTGTGTTTTTTTTTAAATCTAAAAATAGATAAACTTTGACGGGTTGTATCTTCTAAAATAAAAATAGCATTCAATTAAGATTCCTATAATTTTCCTATAAGATGCAATTTTTGATTTTTGCAACATATTTTGTTCAACGGCCGTCATTACAGTCATTTTAAGTTCAAGGTGCCCGAGAACGATCTACAGACAAGGTAGTGTTGTTAACTACAAAAATGTTAAATTTTTTCATGCTTTTCCATTACCATTAATAACACTGTGATAGTTTTTTCTTAAAAAAAAGGCATGACCAAACTTGACGGTTCCCCCTATGCCTAGGAATCGAACTGCATCATTACTTTTTTGAGTTGTAATGATGGTTTCATACGAAATTTTTTTTAAAGTTTTTTGTCAAGTTTGCCATTTTATGGAAATAACCATTTTTTATAAATATCTTTAACTTCTTCGGTTTTTATTTTTTTGGTAAACTTCCTTTGGCAAAGTTTCTTTAAATATTTCAGGCTAAAAGTTTTAAGAAGACTCCAAGTTCCGGAATTGGATATTTATGGGACTTCTAGGTAAATTTGTCGAAAAAATCGAATCTATGACCATGTTTTAAAAAAATGTAGTTTTCGGTTACCAGTCAATTTTTTTATAGAAAAATTTTATCAGCATGATTTCTTTACAAAAGCCGCTTGGCATAACACGGTCTTCATTTTTTTAAAAGTATTCGATATAAAAATTGGAACACTGGAGAAAATTAAGCGAAAAATCAAAAAAAAAAAAAAAACATACATAACATGACATGTAATATGCATAACTAATCAAACCCCCAAAACTTTAGCAATTTGTGAATTTATAAATTAATGCCTGAAACATGTGAAAATTTCCCCATAAATGATGACCACCAAGTTTGCTGCTCTAAACTCAAGTTTCCGGCAAAGATATTAGTCACCGAGCTGGATGTGATTCTGCTTTATGTTTGAAATAAAAAGGAAATATTCTTGAGTTGTGCATATGTTTTATATGCTTAAATAAAATAAAAATGTTTATGCAAATGAAATGTTTATTACGTTAATATCAAAGAATTTGTTTCAATTACTTAGCGTCGTCCACTAGCGTTGCGCTCGCATAAAATGAAATATTTACATTCAACGAGTATTAGAAACATTTCTGCGCCCAATTCACTTTAATTTTGGCGAGTGGCGTCATTTTGTTTATGATTTTTCATAACTGGGCTGCGCCACATGACAACCGCAATCGCTGGCCATTTTGTTCTGAGTTTTGTGTTTTGCTATTGAGCAACGCACAGTTGGAATTTAAATATGTAATTAAGTGGCACCAGCAACAAGGAGGAACCAGAACAACAAAGCCAAATGACGGTCGTCATGCCATGCGGATTCAAATGGCTTTTTATTTCTGTCATCCAAACATGAGGAGGCGGCATGGGCTAGCTGGTCAGCATAATGAAAATTAAATAAAAGAAAGCAATATTCAACATTATTTGCCACAGTTGCGTGCGAATGATGGCGGCGATTAAGTGAAAATGAAGCCTGATTAATTGCAGCAGCGTTTTTATGGCGCCACAAAAGACCTGCGGCATATTATACGGCGGATTAATGCAAACACACACATACATACAGGGCTAGAAATGTCATATTTTATGAGCAATTTTACTCGAGCATAAAAAAAAACAAAGTTGGCAAAGTGTCATGAAAATTCATTGCGGCCACTTTACACCCGGCGACCACTTCATGACCACAAAATTTAATTAGCTGCACCACAACGAGGGCGAGCAATTAGCTGGCCAAGATAAACAAACTGAAAATTAAAAACCTGGAAATATTTTCAACTAGAAAACAAAACAACAACAACAACATAAATCTTTATTTTCAATGAACACATTTTATGGCTTACGCTCACTTTGATAAAAGTTGAAAATTAAAAAACAACTTTGAATTGCCCATAAAACAGTTTCCTGATAACGGATATGTTTGCTTAGATGTACATATGTGTTTACAGCCTTCACTCATATTCGTTTAATCGCCCGGGTCCGTGGATGGACTTAAAGGCTTTGCCGTTCATTGCCAGGTCATAAAACCCTTGGGTCGGCTAACGGCAAACAACAACAACAAAAGTGTCAATAAAAGTGTCAATCAAATCAATGGGACAAGCAACAGCCAGCCATTTTTCATTCTTTCTCTCTCACACTCACACACACACCCATGTGCACATGTGTATGATGCAGGCGCCTGCTGTTGCATACTTTTGTGCGCGGCCACCATTCTGGGTTAAAAGCCGAACAACAAAAAAAACTATAGATTTTATGTTTGTTGTTGATCTAGCTAATTTTTTGTGACCGCTTGATAAAATTTATTATTTTTAGAGGGCCGCTTAAGAAGTTTTAAACAAAAAAAAAGAGACACTTATAAATGTTAGGTTAAACTTGTTGAGTTTGTAAATTTTGAAGAGATAAGATGTACAAATTGTAGAAAAATATTAACATCAACAACAACCGAGCTTCTCTTATTCCTTTGTCTTGTATATTTTGAAATTTAAGCACATAAGAATGGGACCTACAGTTCCCTTTTTGTAAGTTCAGGCGCTTATTAAAAAAATATAGGTTGCCTACTTTAAGGACGCTTTTGAAATAACTGCTTGTGTCCACGACGACCCATGCATGATTTTTACTTGGATTTACAAAAAGGGATCATTTGAAAATAGCTCAAAGACTATATAAGAGTGAGATCAGTTTTATAATTCCTTTTTACTTTACAGCTGACGCCAGTAGCTGTGAAGGTGACGGCTTTGAAGAAAATGACAACTCTCAGTTTCTCGTAGTGTAAAAGGGATGTAAATTTCACTAGGCAACATGGTCCAGTTTATATATAGAAGAACTGGTGGTGATTCTAAATGATTGAGCTTAACACGAATATGTTTGGCAAAATGTTTTAAGACACGTTTTGTGGGTACCATATACTTTTATTTTGACTTTCCTTGAAATTTTCGTTAAGTACTATTCCTAAACTTTTAAATAAATCATCTCAAACAATTCTGCGAATTTTTTCAAAGAAGATATTCCATGTCTATTGTTTAAAAGTATGCAATGGGAGTTGTTGAGCATTTTTATTATAATTTAATATAAATAACTAGCATTGCATACTTTTAGACACTAAAATTAAGTCAGTAATTATGTAAATTCTATCACTTGTATTCAAAATGGTGAATGAAAAAAAGCGCAGAATTGTTTGGGAAATTAAATTATATTAATTGTTTGCTGTTTCAATGTTCAACCTATCTACTTCAAATTATTATAAAATGAAAAAAATATACTTTATATTGAGAGAATGCATTGAAAAATGGTTAGACATTTATTATTCAATGAATTGTCCATCGCTTGCCACTACTTTTCCCATTTTTCTGGTAATTTTCGGATACCATCTCAAAAATACCATCTTTTTATGTGATCCACGATTTGGTCCTTTATTTGCATTCTTCATAAGAATGGAAGCTTACGGCAGCCAAGCCATGAGACATCGATCGGACTACTACCTATTCCGCATAGTGTTGCCAAAAGTTGTAAGCCAATAGATGCTATATTTGCAAACAAAAATTGCTAATAAAAATAGCTAAGTGTCCAAATTTAAATAAATTATTGTTTGTGAAACTCAAGTCTAACCAAAACTTACTAAAATAGCTTTTGAATGAGTTACAACAAAATTTAACAAAAACAGCTGCATATCATTTCGAATCGAAATTTTCATTTTTTTTCTGAGTCCAAGCTTAACCTATATCGTATCAGTGAAATACTGCTGCCCTAACTCAAACCTCAACCGGATCACAAAAAAAAAACCTATAAATGAATCGATTTTAAACAAAAATTTGTTCATTAAGGAGGTATCTAGCTGGTAAATTTAAAAATATTTTGCCGACAAGTCATAACAACATCTGCTATGTTTATTTAGATAGATATTTGTAACCCAAAGCCCCTGTTTGCCGAATACATTTGGCTATTCACACCGACACGAGCCGAAAGCAAGCCAAGGCTAATGCCAAGAGAGCACCGAATTTTTCTGTATGTCGCTTTATGTCGCATTTTTTTTTGATGTACATTAAGCTATAAAAATGATGCAAAAAGCATTTATTGCAGCCGCAAAATTGGGAAGAAACGTATCCACGAACAAAAAAAAAATTTCGATTTAAAAAAAAATTCCGCCAATAAAAAAGTTTCCTTTCTTTTTGAGAAGTGCAAAGCACACCAATACAATCTCACTTTGTGGTCTTGTGATCTTGTTGACAATCACTGATGCAGTATCTTTGAACACAATTCGGAAAAGGCTTTAAATATTATTTAAAGTCTGCATTCGATTCACTAGCTCCACCAGGCGGAATAAACTTTCAACGCTTTCATTAAGCCAAGGCAGTCACTGAACTCTATATATATATATGCTTTCGATCATGAATTCAACAAAGGCTGGGCATTCTTCAATGATTTGGTAAACATACTTTTTATGGGTAGTACTGAAACAGTAGTGAAATCACTCATGAACTTGTGCCAATTCTAATGATCTTGCCCTAATTGACTAATGCTAAACGCTGCTGAGGCTTTGTATCAAAGGGAAGTTCTATAGCAAAGAATAATTTAAGTTGCCAGATTTGTAGCTAATAACATTTTTGAAAATTTAACAGCATTTACTCTTTCCAAATTGTTAGATCTAGCAACTAAACAGCTAAAATGGAAGCACTGATTCCGAAGGAGAGAAGTCTGGGCAATACAGCGGGTGGAGTAGAACTTTCCATTTCAGCGTTTCTAAGGTCCGTTTTTTCATCTTAACGGTTTTCAAATCCCAGTGCTTTTTGAGAAAATATATGTTGCCGTATTTTAGGAGTCGTTAAAAATAATACGCCATTTTAGACACAAGCATAGATATTTACAGGGGACCTAAAAGTAGGCTATATAAATTTTGGTAAAAGCAACTATTTTTTAAAAATGGGAACATGTGGAAACGACCCTTAATATGTTTTCAACAAGTTTGCAGCAGAATTAAATTTTCCTGTATTTGTTTCATTGAGCAATTTCTATGTTTATGCTATGAAATTCATGCTTTCTACAATTTGCAAAATCAAAAGTGATTCTGTTTATGAAGCTTTTGTCAATTCACAAAATGAGCTAGCTGAGCAGATCTGGCAACACCAACGCATTGTTAGGTTAGCTGCGCCTCGCCATTTCATGAATTGAGGGCGAATTCACAGTCAACTTTCGTGAGTAGCCGAAATCATGAAATGGTGTTTATGTACGTCCTTTCGGATCCATTTCATGAAATGATTTTGCAAACTGAGCATAGCATAAACGTAGTAAAGATCTCAAATTCTGTATCTGCAACATTTTGCTCCTTTCCGGGACGCTCTTTGTCTACCACCACTTTTAATTTAAGCTTATCACTCCGGTCACGTTCTAATTGATGAAACATATTCAGAATTCAGCACTTTTCTTTAAATTGGAATCAACAAAGATTTCCCAATTTAAAAGCAAATTTTATTGTTTGACAACTCGAAAAAAAATTCTCTTTAATCAACTACTGTTTAAGATTATGAAAGATTCATTCTTGTTATATTTTATGAGTATTGCGACAGCAAAGCTTCAAAGCTTGACAATATCTTTATCATGCTTTCCTTTAAAATTGCAATAACTGATCCAAGTTCCACTTTCAGTTGAATTGTAATTTTATATGAATTTATATTCGATACTTTTGTCACCGCCCTCGCATTCAGGTTCATTCGTCTACTGTCATGACAAAGTTGATTTGATTTTTTTTTTTGCGTGCTCACTGCACATCGAGCATATTAAGCGGCCATAAAGCAATTCTTGACATCTGCCAAATGAAGCTGAAAAAATGCAAGAACCCACAGGACTTTGGTACAGGCTCCTCGAATGGATAAAGCATGGGGTTGAATATGCAAAAGTCACAAAGCAAAGTGCGTTCATTTATCAAAATTCGACAGATGCCCAGACAATCGAAATCACAAAATAAATCGTTTGGCCAAATGCCTCGATTATTAATGATTTTTCGGTGGCTTTAAAGACAGCTTTCAATTCGGTTTTCACAGGTGTTAAACGCAAGACAAAAACGATACGAAGAAGTACTTGTATCAAGCAGCAATTTGTAAATCTAATATGAGAATGAAAATTTATGTAGGAACGTGCTTCACATAAAAATCACTCAAGCGTTGCATTTGTCGAAATTGTTTTACATTACTCAGTCTCCCCTCTCGGAAGAACAAAAAAATAACCCAATTGAATAATGCGGCGGGATTTTTACAGCAAACAAGCCATAAATTCTAAGGCATATGCATCTATGGGTGAATGTGAAATGGCAGCTGTGAAATTGGCATTTACAGTAGCAGCAGCAGAAGCAGGACACAGCAATTGCAACAAAGTCCTGTTGCGGAAATGCAAACAAGTTGCCGCCGGAAGGGGTGGGCGGTAAGTCAGAGTGCCCTCTGACAGCTGTTACGGGCAAAGCTTAAGTACGAGCTGTCTGCATTTGAAAAGAACCAGCTTAAGTCTGATTCTCGTTTTTTTCTTTCTCATGCCAACCTCTTTAAGAGTGAGTTTTTCTGGTCATTTCCTGTCGCACATATGTCAGATCCATCAATGAATACCAAATTATAATTAAACTTTGATGTTTGTCCCGAGTAAACATGGCCCTGACAACGCACTTCCCGTCTAATGGCGTCGTACCACAGTGAAACATCAAAGCATGAAACACAAACTAAGTTACGAACCCCAAAAATAAGCTGCCTTCGCTGTCGCTGATTTTGGCTTCGCCCGGCCAAGTCCATAAATAACTACAAGGGCACCAAGCGTTAATCGCAGTCAGTGCTGAAAATCAAACACAGACACCACAACAAGAAGCCACCCTCCTTCCCTCCCTCCAACAACAACAGAGACAGACACCAGCATTAATTGCGCATTAATGTTTATTGCTTAGCGGATATGGAAGTGGCGCCATTTTGCCATTTGTCTGTTAGCCGGAATCAAGAATCGCCTGGCGCAGTTCATGCTCTATCAAATTGAGTTTGTACCCAACTTTAAACTTCACTGTACTCAACGAAGGCAGAGCAACAGCATGTCAGTCATAATAAATATGAGCGAGCGAGGATTCTTGTATTTATTTGAATTAATTTGCATTTTTCAACTATTTTAATCAAACAAGTTCAACAAAATTGGCAAACAGAGTTGGCTTCTTGTCAATCATATTTCGATTCAAAAAGTTTTCAATTATAACACAAATTGAATTCACTAAGGTTACTAAGAAGAGTAAGACTCGAGTTCTTGCTGAAAGTTTGAACAGTGGAAGCGTATTGATAATATTGAAAATTATCGTTTTTTTGCTTATTTTTTGAGGCTGTTGTTGTTTGACAAATGATTTTCTTTACAAGTATTGGTAATTGCACGGCAGTAAGAAACGTTTGGGCACCCCTTTACAAATGCTTTAACAACATCTGACTTGCAGTTTCCAAATTGTTCCTTGACTGGTTTTCTTAGCACGGTTTGTGATAATTATGAAAGGATTAATGCCCGGGATCGATATACCCATTATTCAGGGAGAGATTTAAACTTTATGTAAATATATTAATAGACAATTAACAGTATTGTAGGAGTTTTAAATATATATATAAATGCTGACCATTCGCTCTTTTTGAAAAAAAAAAATACCTTAAAGTTCGACCACGTGGTACGCAATTAAGCGCGTTGTGTTTTGTCTCAAAGTGACGCCAACATTTAAAAGTAAAAAGTTAGCAAATAAAAATTCTAATAACTTTTTAATAATAGGGATATCATTCGAACAGGTATTAACTATGATTTGAACAATTTAACACTTTGTATTTTGTGGTATATCGTCCAAAAACAAAAAGAATTCATAAATGATCTTTTGTAAGTGTTTTTCGTTTACTGTTTGTACTTTCCCTTAAGTATTTAGTTGTGATGCCGATCGATTCCGATGTTCATATTTATTATTAATAATTGTTAATAATAATTGATTAAAATTCAAAAGGAATCAGCTGCCGGGTGCTGCTCAGCGTAATAATATTTTGATCTAAATGCAGCAGGTATTTGTGTGTTGTTGTTTGTGCCACAAATTTTGTGCTTTCCATGTTAAGTGCTTCGTTATGTGTTTGTTATTGTTATATGTGTAGAATATGTCAAATAAATTTGTTTTCTTTTTTTTTTATTATTAATGATCATTTTGATTCATTCCAAATGGCAATAGGAAGTTATTTTCAATGCACCATTACTTAAAAATTTATTTTTCAAAAGTTGTACATTCTGAATAGCACTTATGCTGAAAGAGGCCGGCATATCATTGATTTGATAAAGCTGGAGCTGGGAAAAGATGGCTAAATTGCAAATCCAGAAGACTTACAAAATTGTGCCTTTCCCGTCTGCAAAAAAATTGTAAATCCGATGGCAGAACTGTAACCGTACAAAATTGGTTGTTCTGCAGGAGCATTCGGATTGGATTGATAGGAAGCTCTTTGTTATATAAAAAATAATCCCCGGCAATAAATTTTTTTTTTTGCCACGCCCCCTGCCTCCTCCGCAAATTAAAAAAAACGTAATAACTCCCACAAATTTTGAAGATATATAGTTCGAACATTCATAGACATATATTCTACTACATTATTTAATCGACCCGCCATACAACGTTTTTCGATCAGATGAACGATATTAGAGCAATACGTAAAAGAAAATTTAAAGCAACAACAACAACGACACCGCAGCCAATTGAAGATGGCAATGCATCGTTTTCCAACCAGATGAACGATAGTCGAAGGGGTTGGCCCCCCAGATTTTGAAAAAACCTCACACTTTAAAGTTATCAGTTACATACAAACAAGGTACAGAGTATATTACAGTCGGGCTTGACCGACTTTCTAACTTGTTATATATAAATTTTTAATAACAGTTAAAACTAATTTTTATTATAAAAATTTTAAATTAATTTTTATTTTGTAATTTTTATAATTAAAATTACTTTTTAAATGGTATGAAAAATTTTTATTATACAAATTTTTATAAAAATTACTAATCTAGTAGGTTTAAGTATATCTTGTATCCTTTTATCAAAGATATTCTATAATTTACAAACGCCTACTAGATAAGTAATAAAAAGATTATACAAATTTTTATAACAAAAATTGTTCATAACAATTAAAAAGTAATTTTTATTATAAAAATTTAAATTAATTTTTATTTTGTAATTTTTATAATAAAAATTACTTTTAAAAATTAGTTTTAACTGTTATTCAAAAATTTTTATATAAAAATTACCATTTAACTGTTAAAATAAAATTTGTATTTAAAAATCATAGAATAACGATTATTTTTAAATTTTTATTTAAACATAAGAAAATAATTGTTATTTCAAAATTTTTATCCAAAAAGTTATAACAGTTACGGTCCCGGGAAGAAATTATTACTTCAGCTTCTTAATTCTAATATTTTTGTAGGGCTTAAATTTGGAGTGTTAAGGCCTATTCTCAGAACACATAACAATTATTTTCGTCACAATCCTTCATATGAATAGACACACTTTTATAGAGCTTTGAAATCAGAATGCTTTTGTGCCCAAAATAAAATTTATATCATCTGAGATCAGGCCTTTAGTTAGTAATATGGTGTAGGAAATTTTCCTAATCTAATTCGAACCTGTTCAAAGAGGTTCAGAGCCATATCTTGAAAATAAATAAACTGATGATCTTGTTTTGGGTTAGTAAGATCGAGTTTATTATTCCGATCAATATTGCACCATTTCAAAAATGCTTTAGTGCCATATCTCAGAAATTATTTAAGTTATGAACTGAAAATTTGAGTTTGGGTTGGTAATAGGGTGTTAGATAATTCGTCGGATCAAAACCGGTTTCAAACCAGTATAAACCGGTTCAAAAGTGGCTCAGGGCCATATATCTGAAGGTTTTTAAGCTATGCAAGTGAAATTTTCTCTGTAGATAAATGGTTAAAGACCGGATCCGAACCAAATTGAACCGTCTCAAAGGTGTATCGAAGCCATAACTCAAAAAATGTTTCTGAGTTTGTTTGAAAATTTGGTATTTCATATTTTGTACCGATTTAAAACTTGTTCAGAACAAGATTAACCCAATTCAAATGTTGAAAGCGATTCCCAACCGGTTGAATCTTGGTTATAAAATCTCTCATAATTGTGTTCAAAAACTGTTAAAATGAATCCGTACTTACTGTACCATTAACTCAATTTGTTCTTGATTTTCTGAACCTTTAAAAATAGCAACATTAAGGTGTCTTGGCCTTAAACATATAACATAAAAGCTTGATCGACAAAAAATTGATTCTAACAGCCTTGGCGCCTTAAAAGAATATTAATGTTTCGGCTTTTTTCTTTCTTTAGTGCTTTTTTTCTCTCCTCGTTTCATTTCATTAATTTTCTTGGTCCTGTGTCTCTCTGTGAAATTTGTTTTGTATTTCCTGCTACAGTGAGCTCCAACAAATACTTCCGCTGACTTGCGCGCAGCCAGTCGAGGTCGCAATTTATGTGGCTAGTTGGTTGGCTATTTCCGCCACATTTACCACATGGCAGCCATTTACCAGTGTTTCGGTTTCAGTTTAAAGTTGCAATTTTAAAGCTGATAAATGGTTCGATTTGATTGTTGATCAGATGAGGATTAGCTGATATCCCAATGATTGCCCTTTGAATTGTGGTGTTGGAGCAGGCTTTTGTGGCAAACTCAGGCTCTGGCATTTTCATATATATATCTATTTTTTTGTTTTAGTAATTTCGGCAAGCACACACAGGACAAAATTTGAGTTAATCGCAAAATGGCAGCCAACGAAGCAACCAGCAATAATGAGGTAAGCGGAATTTGAATGATAAGCGTAATTTGCATAAAGCATACCAAATTCCAGGATACGTCGGTTTCGTCACGCATAATCCTGTTCAATCAACAGGCGGAGCAGCATCAAAATTGGCAACAAATCAATCCATTTGCCCACTACAGTGTCAGGGATATGCCCAAGCGTAGCTTTCTCAAGGAGGAGTATGGTCGACCTCCATCGGGCAGCCGTTCGGAGCAAAGAGCCCTGCAGGCTCAGGTGCAATCACTGCAGGAAATCCTGCAGCTGTGCCAAATGATCAATCAAACCGGTGAGCGGGATAAGGAATCTGGCATGATTGTCATGAAATTTGGCGTTCTTTTTGAACTTTATATCACAATATCGGACAAATTGCTGGGCACTCTATTGGGTGCTCGGAAGCACAAATATGTGGAATTTGAGGGTGAGACTCTGTTTCAAGGACGTGATGATGCCGTAGCCGTGCGCTTAGTACGTCCCTTTGCCGAATTACAGGCGGAGATTGTGTCCAAAATGGAGGACATACGTTGCCTGGCCACAGAGAAACCTGTGGAGCGAGCCGGCTTACGTGAGGCCCAGCTCTCAAGAGGCCCAAACGCATAAATGTCACTTGATCGCCGACCCGTTTCATTCTGTGGGGCACGTGTGCGCCTTGAGCCTTTTCACACAGTTAATTGAATTAAAATATTTTTAAAGGTTTTGCCTTGGCAGCCGTCAGGCACGTGCCTACCTCAAGAGTCCTGGCAAGTCACAGGGACTTAGTCCCCCGCCAGGCATACACACACTGTCGGGAAATTGTATCGCTATCAGGCCATACCATAAGAAAATAAATAAATTACTTCAGTCTTAGTCAAATGCATATGCCAAACCAGCCCAGACTTCAAAGCGTCTCGCATTTGCTCAGCTGACAAATTATTTCCCTGTTCACCCACCGCAGAATACCCGAAAGTCATTTGGTTTCGTAGCCAAAGCGTTGGCTGTTGCTTATAAATTATTTTACAGTGGAGTAAAAGATGAAAATTTTTGTTACAATTACATTTTTACAACGACTCGGCTGTAGTACATATCAGTCGTAGTCAAAAAATAAATAAACTATTTTGTATTTTGACCAAGGGGAAAGTTTGTTTGGTCGCCCTGTTGAGTCCAAATTTTGTATCGAATTAGAAATTAAATCAACACCGAAATGAAACAAATATATGAAAATAGGCAACGCTGCGTATGAGTGATTAAATTTTAGTGACGTAGGTTTTTTTTAAAGTTTTTTTTAGACAGCGGACATTGCCTATTTTCAGATAGAATTTTATTCTCGTACTAGAACGTTCGGGCCATGCTTTATATTAAAAGTGCTCAGTGGCTCAGTCCGAAAATCTCCAACAGTAAAATACTCAGCGATAGATACACAACTAACGGACATGATCGCCCCGGCCGTCGGGCAGAATACGCGAATATTTATGATCAAAAATGGTTTTATTTATCTCCAGCCAGATTTATACACTTTTACATGCGCTCAAAACAATTGTCGAAGCACTTTTTCCACTCCGATTAAGACACTTCCAAAACATGGTTTTTGAACTCTTCAACAGCATCTTCTGGCGAGGAAATCGTTGACCACCCATTATTCCCTTGATGTGCGGGAATAAAACGAAGTCATTGGGTGCCAAGTCAGGGCTGTACGGCGGATGACCCATCAAATCGACGATTTGGGCGTTATCACGAAGATGTGTGAGAGCTCGCATTGTCATGGTGCACAATGATCTGTTTTCCCTTGTTCGTTTTTCGAATTTCTTCGAAGACTTCAGGCAAACAAATTGTGGTGTACCACTCAGAATTGACCGTCCTACGTTGCTCAAGCGGAACAGTCGCCACATGACCAGTTTTACCGAAGAAACAGGCGACCATTTGCTTCGAAGTGCTTCTTCCACAAACGACTTTCTTTGGATTTGGATTCGTCTTCGAAGACCCACACGGTCGATTGCTGTTTTGCTTCGGGCTCATAAGCATAGATCCATGATTCGTCACCTGTGACGATCTTATAAACGTCTTTTGAAACATTTTCAAAATTTCTTTGCACCAATCCACACGAGCCTTTTTTTGAGCGATTGTCAAATTGTGCGGGATCCAAAGAGAACAAACCTTTTTTACGCCCAGGTGTTCATGCAATATCGAATGTATGCTGGTGGAAGAAATAACCAAGGATGCCTCTATCTCACGGTATGTCACATGACGATCTTGCATTATCAGTTCAAGCACGGCATCAATGTTTTCTGGCACAACGACTGTTTTTGGACGACTTTCACGAACTTCGTCTTCTATAGGATGGTGCTTTATCGCCATACAAAGATTTAAGTTCATCGTAGCACTCTTGTCGTGATAATCCACGTCGAAAGTTGTGAAAAATGATTGCACGAAAATTTTCACGAGTTAATTCCATTTTTCTGCCGAGGTAAGTTTTTGATTAATCGTTAATCGATATCAAACGTGGTCACACATGAAAGAGTTGTATGGAGCTTTTATCGATAAAAGTCCAAACCTTTTTTGGGAAAAGGCCAATTGGTCCTAAAATGGCTAGCAGTGACCTAGGCCAAAAACTTAAATAGCAAACTCATTTTTTTTTATTAATATCGCTGTCGAAAAATATGTTTCTGATTTCGCAGCAAAAGCTTGGCAATTTTATATTATATTTATATCTTTTATTTAAAATAAAAGATAAATATATTTAAAAATTCATGCTTTAAACCGGGGTAAAATAATGCGAGGGGAAGAGGGCAAGCTGACCTTGCAGCACCATTTAAGTGAGATTCTGTTAATACATTAATCGTACATTTTCCCATAAAAGTATGCTAAAGTTATTAATTAATGCCACAAAAATTGAAATATTTCAATGGTCGTGACGACGGGATGATAGAAGAGTCTGTCTCCCACTTCCACTCCCACAGTTTCTGCCCTGCCCTGAGTCGATGGAGACGAATCATCTAGGTTCTCATTTTTTAATAAACGACTCTGATCCTGCTGAGACTACGCCTAGACTTACAACTGGTTTCGTCGAAGACTCTTAAATGTCCGGTAGTTAATCTAACTTTTGTGACAACTTTTTGACTGATGTGTAGGAGGTAGGGACAGTAAGATGTCTGTATGCGACATCACAAGGGTACAAAACCTTATGGCTTTAGCTTAATCCAACCTAGTTCAAGTTATTAATAATTTTCCTGATGATCTTCGTCTCTACTAGATTTTAAATTATTGAAATCGTATTATTTTTAATTCTTCGTTTTTAAAACCTTTCCAAAATTTCAAAACTTATGGAGATGTTTGTTGCCATGGACCATTTTCGAAGGAATCATAACATCGTTGACAGATCTTATATTTGTTCATTGCTTTATATTGCTCTTACACACTTGTCTTTTACGCAATCCGCAGAAGAGTCATTTAAAGTTTTATTTTAAAAAGTCTCATTAGGAATTCTTTTCGTTGGAAAATTTACTTAATATTGATAGAATAAATGTCATGTAACATTCGGAAGAATAAATATATAAAATTCAAAAAATCTACCTTATCATTTTTAATATCATTTGGGGAAGCATTTTTCTTCTACACTTATTTTGTTTTAATATCATAATTTTCAATTTATTTTTGACTTCCCTTTCATTACTTGAGCCCATTGTATAGCCAGCTGAAATCCTGACATGAGTACACAACTAATGTACCGTTGATTTGATTTTACGACGAGCTGAGCACTGAGTGCTCCCAAGCCACATAGCACCACCTTATTCGAGCCACCACAAAATTCGCTTTCTCATTTATGTGTGCAAAATTTAACAGACTCCCCCACACAGTGTCTACCCACCCATAAAATGGGCCCTGGAACATGTGTAATTTATGTTGTTGTTTTTTTTTTTTTGCAGTAGATGCTTCCTGCTTTAAAATGATTGAATAATGGTGTTCAATTTTTGGCACATAATTATGATGGAGCAGGCGAATGAAATGATCTAAAATAAACATGTTTCCGTTTTGCCCATGGAATTTGTATATATTCTGTTTTATTTTATTTTATTTTTTTTTTTTGCTTTATGCAAATGTCACGACTCCCGGCTGGTTGCGCACAACTTCCGTTTGGCCATTTTTCGTTGGCAACTTAGAGCGGAAGGCCCGAATGAAAGCAGAAAGCACAAGCAGTTGGGGGAATGTAGGTGCTGATTGCTCAGCTCGAAAAATTGTTGCAGTCCTTGGTGGGTTTTGTGTTGTGAGTTTTGCTCGCTGATCCCCCGCCGAGGGCGAGGCCAAGGCTTGGGGGGCAGAATGGCTAAATCACAGCGCCCACAATTGTCCAGACAAAGGTAAATAAAGCGGAACGACCACAGAAAACAAAAAAAGCATCAATGTTAACCGGCCTGGTCATGACATGAACTTGGAGTAAATCGTTAGCAAAGTTCACAGTTACGTGAACTTTATTTATTTATGTGCATATATATTTTTTTTTTTGGCTCATAATTTCACGCCCACACATATGCCAACCCAGAATATGCATGTGAATTATTGATTTCCTTTTTGCGGTGAAACCTTGGCAAAGGAGTGAGCAAAAATTTACTTTAACAACAAATTATGTTGATTGTTTTCTTTAAAAAATATTTAAAAATATCTTTCAGACTGATATGACAGAATTTCTATACAATTTTAAATTAGTTCTGTCTCTCATAATATTTTCTTCTTCCTGCTTTTGCAAACACACACACACACACACTTATTATGTTGTGTACTTTAAAGCTTTTGGCCGGCAAGCCATTTGACAGCTCACCCGCTTGGCTTGGACGTTTTGAATTTCCGTCAAAACTTGTTGGCTGATTTATGGCCATGCCTGACGTCAAAGGACGCGAACGACGTAAACTGAGCTTGCTGTGTGGAGTGGAGGATCCGTTTCCGTGGCTGTTTTCCGAGCTGCAGTCCCAAAGGATTTTGGCCACAAGTACAAGGTAGTAAGTCGTTTTTGATTAGCCCACAAAGGTTGAGCCGAAGAAAACAATGGGCGCACAGCCGTCGCCCTGGCTGATAAGCAGCCAAAATCATAAAACTGTCATTTAGCATTTGATAAGGCAAACCGCCTGGATGTGACACGAGGGCGAGGCAATAATCAACCCAGTCTATGGGCTGAGGTTGATTTTTGGTATGATTTTTTTTTTTTTTTTGGGTCAAAAGCCTTTCGCATTTTAAACTGCTCGCCTGGGCACACAAAATGCGGCGCGAGAAACGCATTAATTTTATAACTGAAATTCATTCAATGGGTGTATTAGGCAGGAGAGCAAAAGGTGAGGTAAGCAACTGTCTTAATAGGAGACCACTGTAGTTAACATCTACTAAGCACTTATACAGAATTGTTGTTGCTTTGGACTTTAATAAAGGCAAGAAAAATATTTATACAAAACGAAACAGAAGTAATTGTGTGCGAATTTCACATTGGTCTAATTTCAAGTGATCTATTGAAAAAAAAATATATTTTTGATCCGAACTCATTCATAACTCCACAATATTGGCATTAACCGAAACTGTTTTTGACCAAGCTGAACTAGAAATCAAACGAAACTTGTTGAACCGAAACTTATTCAATCGAATCTTGTTCAAACGGATCTTATTTTTGATAGTAAGAGAAATAATTTTGCGATAAAAGTCGCCAAGTCTTAGATAAACCGAGATGGTTCTTTTTTTGTATTCGAAAATCAGAAAATTAAGCCAATGCCGAAAATATTATTATATTATATTTAAAACAAAATCGTGCTAGATAATTCAAATAACCGCCAATAGCTTAATTTGTTGGGTTTGACACCGTTACGAAAAGCAGAAAAACTATTAAATAATCATAAAAAATTGATGGCAAGAAAAGTAATGCAGTAAATAAATTGTGAAAAAATAATATATCAATTTAATCTTGGCTGAACAATATAATATTTTATCAAATATAAATTTTTTCATATCATTTTCATGATAAATAATATTAAATTAATCGTACTAATATCAAATTGATAAGATAATAAATAAAATGAGAAAAAGGAAAGAGACAAAAAATGCTTATTATCGAAAACTTAGGCACCGTAGAAAAAATATAAACAGTCCTTTAGACGATTGCCCGCACGCGTGTGCGGTGGCTCACTGCGTTGAGACGTCATTCCTTTCGTTTAAAGTGCGAGGTCCCGAGTTCGATCCTCAGACAAGAGGACAAAATTTTTTAAATTTCTTTGCGTTCCAAACGGCTATGGCGATAATATTACATAATCATTTAAATTCTGTGCGGGAATATATATAATATAACTAATATAATATAATAATATATATGTAGCTTTATCTAATGCTGAAAATGAGTACATACTACAATAAGTCGGGGTTTTTATACCCTTGCAGAGGGTATATTAAGTAAGCATTTCCGACCACATAAAGTATATATATTCTTGATCAGCATGACGAGCTGAGTTCATTTCCGTATGTCCGTCTGTCCGTCCGTCCGTCTGTCCGTCTGTTTCTATGCTATATCCTCCCTCAGTTTTAAAGCTATCTTGACCAAACTTTGCAAAAAGTCTTTAAATACAAATACGCTGCATATTTGTCGGAATCGGCCGGATCGGATGACTATATCATATAGCTGCCATAGGAACGATCGGTCCAAAAACTAGTTCTAATGAGAAAAACTTGTTTGTTTTCCATCGTAGCGTCACTAATCGTGGTATATATTAGTTTTATATGCTTCCACACAATTTCGGAAAAATTTATCAAAATCGGATGACTATAGCATATAGCTGCCATATAAACGCGCGGTCCAAAAACTAGTTCTAGTGGGAAAAACTTTTTTGTTTTCCATTGTAGCGTCACCAAACGTGGTATATATTAATTTTATATGATTCTACACAATTCTGAAAAAATTTATCAAAATCGGATGACTAAAGCATATAGCTGCCATATAAACGGTCGGTTCAAAAACTAGTTTTAGTGAGAAAAACTTTTTTGTTTTCTTTCGTAGCATCACCAATCGTGGTACATATTAGTTTCATATACTTCCACACAATTCTGGAAAAATTGATCGAAATCGGATGACTATAGCATATAGCTGCCATAGGAACGATCGGTCAAAAAACTTATTCTAGTGAGAAAAACTTTTTAGTTACCAATCACGCTTTTCAAAAACTGCAAGGGTATTTAAAACATCGGCGTAGCCGATGTTAGCCCTCTATTTGTTTGAACTTTTAACTTGTTTAAAACATTTGTGTATTTAATCCGATCAGGTTTAAACTTATTTTAAAAGATTTATT
Organism: Lordiphosa mommai; assembly: GCA_018904225.1. Taxonomy (NCBI): domain Eukaryota; kingdom Metazoa; phylum Arthropoda; class Insecta; order Diptera; family Drosophilidae; genus Lordiphosa; species Lordiphosa mommai. The sequence goes on along the minus strand of JAEIFT010000625.1, from coordinate 1,628 downwards.
GAAATTTCATCAATGACAACATACGAATCTTTAAGAAAATTCATCCCCTGGGCAGAAAATGGGTTGTAAGGACTAATAGTTAGTTATCGAGCGATTGGCTTAATACTCATTTTCCAAGCTACACATTAAAAACCATAAAGTAAGTGATAATTATATTTTTTGAAATGCTGCCAAATCTTTTCAAATCGTTTTTTAAATCTAATTAACGACACTCCCCCTTGCTCCCTATAACAATATTAAGCACATGTCTTAACTAGGTGCCGTTAATTTAATTAAAAAGTTATTTGTTCCTCGCATTCTAGAACGAAATAATTCAGCTTACATCTTCAGTTTCTAGCATCGAACACCTACATACACGCGTTAATTTAAAAGAGATTTTTGGTCTTAAATTATAAGTGAAGTGAGTTTTGACTTAAAATCAGAAGATATATGTTTAAATCAACAATCAAATCCGTTATCTCTAGAATAAGGAGCTATCTAAAATATCACAATATCGTGAAATGGGGATGCCTATACAAAAAAATGATCTCAAAATGAAGAAAAGGTAGTTTACATCTCAAAAGTTTTAAAATGATCCTAAAAATCACTTAAAAATTACCACAAGAAAGTGATTAAAAAAGAATAAAATGATTAGTAATTAGAAAAAACTAAAGTGCAGCCCATATTTGCTCATAACTGGCTCTCGCAGTACCGAAGCGTCCTGCGCAACGAATTTTACGAGCAGACACATTCGTTTCATATAAATAAAATATCATGAAATATCATCTTCTTCTGTGAGTGAGTTTATTATTATCTTAAGTGATGAAAAAAAATATATTTGGATGTCCCAAATTTTTATCTGTAACCGCCAATTTTAACTTTTAAGTCCTGCATCCTCATTTTTTAACAGCACAAAACAATACTCTGAAGAACAAAAAATTCCGGTTTTATTGTGGCCCGCAAAAAGTCCATATCTATGAGGCATAATTTCTAACAAAATCTACAATTATTGCGGTATGAGTAATATTTGATGCATAAATTTTTCAAAACTTGCTTAATTCAATGCCAGGAAGTATTTTGAGGTTTTTTTTTTTTTTTTTTTTTTTTTAACAGTAATATAAATTAATTAAAATATTATTGTGGTAAATTTTCAGTTCACTTAATTCGCTCTGAAAAGTATTTTAAATTTTAAGAAAAATGTTTTATGATTCAGAAAAAATTTCTATGACTAAAAAAAATACAACTATACAAAAATATTTTTAACTTAACTTTAAATTAAAGATAATTTGTTTGTGACTTATTTCGCACACCTTACTGCAAATTCGAAAACTTTATCGCATTTTAGATAAATCATCACAGCAGTGAGAACATAATATAGGAAGACAAAAATTTTTGGAAATAATACTTTTTATTTTTGTTTGGTGCATTTTTTTTATTCTCTGTTCGGTTAGATTCATTAGGATTAGTTTTATATGGTTTTGGGTAAGATTTACTTTAAAATTTGGTGAATTACGCTGTTGCATGGCTTAACGCATTGTATACCACGAATTTTGGCTAATTTCACCAACCTATTTAATTGTGTGAAAGAGGATTTAACTTTACTTTTTTCTCAGTTTTTTTCCCTTTAGATTAATTCTTTATAGATGTGA
>JAEIFT010000624.1:0-135983 GCA_018904225.1 Lordiphosa mommai | reverse complement strand
CTTAATACTTCAAACTCTCTAATACATATTTAAATGAATATGGTTTCAATTGAAGATACTTTCTACTTACTCAACAGATTTCTTATGACGTAGTTAAAATCCTCAACTCAAGTTTTCCTTATTTTAAAGCTCAAACTGAGGGCCATTCTGGTTTTCATTGTGTCCCTACAACTCTGCTAATTATATTGAAACCTTATTGTTGTCCTTTTCCTAATTGTACTACAGAAACGACCTGTTGGAAGTAGTAAAAACAAGCTTTGCGGTGGCAAATAATTAGCGCAATTTTTAATCAGGCTAATCAAGTCTTCCTTTCATTTTAGTTCTTTGCCATAGAAAACATACTTTCGGGCAATCCTTTTGTTTTGTCCGCTTGACTAATGATGGGGCGCCGCCTTGACAGTTTTGTGGGTGGGTCCTTCCTTACACACATACACTAAGTAAAAAGGGAAATCGCCGTCAGTTGGTTTTCCCTCTGCAGTTATTATTAATTTACGTCATTTATTTGGCAAGGTAAGCGAATTCTGGCTGGAAGAAGAAGTTGGTGTGTTTTTGTGTGGGAAATTGCAGCTGAACAGGAGGGAGGAGGATGCTTTTAAAAATACAACAAAAAAAAAACCCCAGTTGCAACAATTTCCGGCATCAATTACCATGAAAACCCAAGTGAATAATAGAGAATGTGTCGATTGAAATTTTGTAAGCTGATTTAGTTTACAGAATATTCAATGAATTGAAATATATTCACTCTCACATGAGACTCTTTAAATAAAAGAACATTAAATTGTGGTCTTTAAATTAAAAACAATTTGTCCCATTTTATTGCTATCTTATGATTAACTCCGTCAAAATGTACGGTCTGAAAAATATAAGTACTGAACAGGGACAGAATACAATAGTTATTTTTATAAAACTCTTGAAGAAATAAATCAATAAAGCTCATTTGGTAAAATTATTCGAAATACACCAAAACGTGTGTTTTCCTTTCCGCTATTGATATCCACAATTATCTGTTTTTTGCTGACTTTTATTGCAATGGTCAAAAATAAGAAGTATTTTTTTATCGTTAATAATAGTTATTAAAACTTTTTTTGAATTATACAGTTAATAACAGTTATTGGAAGACTTGTATAATTAAACTCATGAAATGACAGTTTTTTTAAGACTTTTATTAAAAAGTTAATAAATAACAGTTACTAAAGACATTTCTTGTATTACTCTGAACCTAATTATTATGAAAGACTTTTATTTTATTGCTAAGAAAAAAAAGTTATCGAAAGTTTTTATTAAAAATTCAGTCCACAAAACACATTCAAAGACTTTTATTTTTTAATAAAACTCATTCAAAGACTTTTATTTTGTAATAAAACTCATTCAAAGACTTTTATTTTGTAATAAAACTCATTCAAAGACTTTTTTTTAACAAAATTCCTTTAATTAATTATAGCTTCAGAGGTTTGCTCTCTGCTTAAATGATTCATTCATATCATATCGTATAAATAAAGAAGACATTTATATTGTGATTTCAAAATAAAATTCACTGACTGAGTTTTATTTACTGAATTATGTAATAAAAGTCTTTCGATAACTCGTATTTTCTGAGTAATAAAATAAAAGTCCTTAATGATTGTTATTTCTGAGTAATTAAACAAAAGTCTTTAGTAACTGTTATTTATTGACTTTTCAATAAAAGTCTTTCTACAACTGTTATTTACTGAGTAATATAATAAAAGTCTTTAATAACTGGTAACTGTTTAGCGTGGGGTAAAAAAAAAAGTCCTTAATAACTGTTATTTGAAGCTTTATTTATTAAAACTTTAACAATAACTCTTAAATGTGAACTTTAATAATATAAGTTAAAACTGTTACCGTCCCTGGTACTGAACTATTCTGTGTTCAGTAGGCATGCGAACAAAATATTTTTTAGTTAAGAAGGTTAAGTAGAAAATTATTAAAGTTTCGGATAGATATTTTAAACCGATCTATAGCGAAAAGAATACCAAAGAGGATATAAAATAGTAAAAATTCAAACAAACTTTGCTGACTATCAGTTCAGGAAATCATTCCATGGCTAAAAACCACTAACCGCTTTCCATTCCAGCCTCCGCTTGTGGTCTAAGCGAGTGTTTAATTGTTTTGCATATATTTTTGGCAGAGTGCAAATGCCTGTCTGACATGGGCAATAATTGCAATCAGTCTAGCACTCTATTACTATTCATTCATTGTTTATTTGCTCTAAGCTTTGGGTGAACGGAGTCCAGGCATTTGTTGAAATTTGATCATCAATAAATACCAAAAAACAAAACCTTACACTTCAATGCTTCAGTTGACACTTGATTTCATTTCATTTGTGCATTGAGAAAAAGTCACAGTTTTGTCGAGATAAAATGCCTTTTAAGACTACCAAATAAATCATAGAAAAAAATACTGACCAGCTAGACGAGACGCATTCATCATCTAAATGGCCAGACAACGACCAAACTGTGCGTTACTTAACCGGTGGTCAAGAGCTAGCAAACAAAAAAAAAATCAAAAAAAAACTTTTAGCCATTATTCTTGACTTCCTTCTTTACCCTTAAAGTGCAGATGGGATCCATTTTGTTTGCGTAGCAAATGTCGCTTGAAAAGCTGAAAAATTTTCTAACGAGCTCAACGGAAATGCAAAAGGAAATGCTATGCTCAAAAAAAAATTAAGAAAAAAAAACAGGAATTGACAGAAAATGTGTGAAATTTTTTGGCTGGCATTCAATCGCTAATGATGAGCAAATAGGTCTCATTGTACATGCAAATGAGAAATGCCATCAAACTCGAAGGAATGCCAACTAGATGAATGCTGCAAATGAGGGGATGACAACTTGTCAGAGATAAGGATTATTGAGAAATAGAATTAACACATACAAGAATACTTTCTTTTACCCTCACCAAAAAGAACGACCCTAGGGATACTGACAGGGCACTAAACGGGCACAGCAGACAGCGGAGCCACCTGTACGCAGATTCTGCCAAAACAAGGAGGAATTCTCCCAGCAAATATTAACAAACTGCGATGCTCTAGCAACAGTTTTGGGAAACAACGTCCCAACAGTATTAGGAACCTAGGAAAAAAACAAGGAATCCCAAATAGGGCTGCATGGGTTATGTAAAGTCAGCGTAAGGGGCACAAAAGATCAAGAATGGTCGCAGTGCACTATATCCCCAACGACTAAACTAACTAAGTCTCACCAGAAATCAAAGAAGAATCTGTTGAATGACTCTTTTTGTAATTTATATTGAAAGAGAAAATGATTTATGGGTTTTGAGAAATGGTACATTTTTTTTTTTTTTTTTAATATTTTGAAATTTTAATTTTTTAAAGATAAATAACACTAGTTTACAGAAAAAGTCTGTTGATGTAGCTGGAAAAAAATACAAGAAATACCCATTGAAGATGTTATTTTTTCTTATGTATGTACATATCTCGATATAGAAACTTTAGATAGCGTCAAGCAAGGCATTAAATCAAAATCAAATTTGTATTAATCTAGTTGAAGATCATTTGCAATCGGTTTAGTAGTTTTAATAACAAGCAAAAATATTTCATTAAAATTGATTTCTTTCTCAAAATCTTGGACATTTTTTTCTAATATCTGTTAAAGGTTAAATCTGATTAAAATAAATTGTTTTTTACTTTTGTTCTTGCGAATTTAACTTCTATGAAGAAAATAAGGTATTGATAAAGAATATCTATGTATAAAAGAAGTTGTGAGCAATTAATTACAAGTACTAACAGTCAAATTTTGTTTTATGTATTTATTAGAAAATATTTTAATTTTTCTTCGTTTTGTCTGTTAAAAATTTTGTTCTGTTATTGGCTTCATTAGAACTCGTGCATTGACAAAAACGAAGTTAAAAACAATATTTTTAATAAACACGAAAAATAGTCAAATTTGACTCTTGGTACTTTCACAAAATTTCACAGATTCGTTAATAAACCACGATTTTCGACATCAACCTTTTTAAATTTTTTTCCAACCATTTTCATATTTTGAAACGATTTTTTCATTTTGAGTAAAAAATTATTATTTGTGAAATATTTCTGCTTCTAACTTTCAAACTACTTAACCGATTGTAAAATGATCCTGAACTAGATTTAAAAATAGCAAACTCTTTTGTAAATACCTTGCTTGACCCCATCTAAAGTTTCTATCCCGAGATATCAAAAATGTAAGGGTAACTAAGGACATAACGAAATAATGGTGGGTTTACGTTGGGTCATAAAATGACAAATAACAGCAAATTCCTGACATTTTCAAGGCAAATGTAATTTTTTATCAGTCTTCATATAACTAAACTACACTCCAAATTTAATGGTTCAAAGTTCATGGATTCAATCATTTCTGAGATATGGCTCTGAACCACTATTAAACCGGTTCACAGTCTGGGGACATAGCCTGACCTGAAAATTTCATAAAGATTGGTTCTTTGGCCTATATCACAACTATTATACCAGCATTTGGCATGTAGTATCCCTTTCATAAGATATTGAAGTCCATCTCAGCATTTTAATCACCGTATCAACAGTTATAATTGCATTAAATAAATTAATTAGCGTACCGAATGGATTCCAAAATTAAACAAAAAGACATTTAAAACCAACGTCATTTCGAGAATTTACAGTAATATCTTTACAAATGTTTCAATTGCTTTATTGGTTGTTATTACTTCCGCGTCTTAATGCCCATAAGGATCTCCATTTGAGTCGGATTTATGGTGGACAACCGGCTCCACCGCATAGTGCACCTTTCCATGCTTCGCTCCATTATCTAAGTGGTTCCTATTTCTGTGGTGGCAGCGTCATACACAAGCGTTGGATACTAACAGCAGCACATTGCCTCTCAAATCAAAGACTTGGTGGTTTTATAGTCGCTCTCGGATCTCAGAATACCAAGAATCACACAACAGCGCAATTCTTCATGGTGACACATTTCGTGATACACTGCAACTATAATTATCGTTATCCAATGAATCTAATCTACAACGATGTGGGGCTGATACATTTAAAAAAAGATATTATATTTAATAAGTATATTCAACCAATTTTAGTTGATCCCCATGAACCAATGCCTGGTGCTCCACTGTGGGTAGTTGGCCATGGACGTGTATCTAAGAACAGCATTGGAGTCGAGTTGCAATCGATGAATGGTACTTATTTGACAGCCAGTAAGTGCCGCAAGGCAAATGGAGATCATTTTGAATTGGGAATGATATGCGTGGGCTCGAAGATTGGAACTAGTTCCTGTTCTGGTGACTCTGGTAGTCCCATAATGGTGAACAACAAGGTGGTTGGCATTGTTAGCTATGGTTTTACATGTGGCAGTGGAAAACCGCGTTATGGGACACGTATATCGTTTTTCTACGATTTCATACGATCAACCGTGCAAGGATGCGACAATGGAGAGAAATTGCCAGTAGATTTGCCACGGCGATATCGAAGAAAGTTGGGGAAATACAAGAGAATGCGAGAATCATGGAATTTGCTTTGAGTTGAAGAAAATAATTAAATTTTATTAATTACCAAAATGAACACAAAAGAGTTTCAAATTCAAATATCAATTTAGACAAGAGTAATCAACACTATCTTTTGAATTGCAGTGTACGAGTATAGGGGAGATGTATGGAAGAAATAGTCAATCCTTTAAAGTGATACTGATATCACCAGCTGTAATTGTATATCGATAGGTTTGCTATCGATAGCATTAATTTATTCAATCGGTTGTAAATAATTATCTTATATATATAAAAATGCATCACGGCTTCACGGGTGAAACGCTGCACCGATTTCGCAAATTCTTTTTTAGTTTTGTTTATTATTGTCAAAAGAAGGTTCTTATGAAAGAAAAAATGGAAAAAATTGCGCACCATATTAAATCATTTCTAATGTAACCTTTACAATTGATGCTTCGCAATAGAACCCGGTAGGTGGCGCTTCAAAGGGTGGTTCAGAGTCATATCTCTGAAACAATTTAAGCTTACAACTTGATATATCGTGTGTAAAGTGAGTAATATGAAGCTAAACATTTTTCCGTTTCAAGAACGGTTCCGAACCGGTTCAAGCCGGTTTGAAAATGACTTGAAGCCATATCTCAGAAAATATTTCAAATATAAACTTAAAATTTGATGTTTGGGTTGATTAAATGAAGTTATTTATGTTCCCGGATAATAACCGATTATGAACCAGTTCAAAATAGTTGTTCAAAAATGGTTCAGAGCCGTACCTCAGAAATTATTTACGCCAGGATCTTCAAATTTGGTGTGTAGGTGAGTAATATGGACTTAAACATTTCATGAGAACCAGTTCGAAAAAGTGGTTCAAAAATGAACTGATTGCACCGGTTCAAAAGTGGCTTAGAGTCATTTCGTACAGTTTGGTGTGGAGATTGGGTAATATGTGGAGTTTGATTTTTTTCCGAATCAAAACCAGTTCCGATCTAAATTAAACCAGTTTAAAAAAGTGGTTAAGCACTATTTTTCATGAATTATTTAAGCAATGAACTTGAAATTTGGTGTGGATTGGCAATATGGAGTTAGACATATTTCCTGTTCAAAGCCGGACCAGTTGAACCTGATTAAAAAGTGGTTCCGTGCTTTATGTACAAATTTGAATCATAGATGAGTAGGCAATAGCAGGCAAATTAACGTGCGGGCGGTACAACGTCTGAATATATCTAAACATTTTAAAGACAATTATAAGAATCAGGGCTGCAAATCAAAATCATTCTTTCGGAGGTCCGGTTCGCGGGTTTGAACCAAAATTTACCAATGGTTAAGGTTCAGAAATTAAAGGTTTAAGGTTTTTGTGATAAGGTTTTGGTTCGAACCTTGGTTCGTCCGAAATTTTTCCAAATTTCTAAAGAAAAGTAATTAAATGGTTAAAAATATACAAAAAATTACAGATTTTCTGAATTTTTGTTTACTCGCACATACGTGTTCAATTAATTTTAGTTAAATTTTATAAGTATTATTTCTTCGAGCAATTTTTGGTCTATACTATTTCTCATGTCAATAAAATGCCCGCGGAAAGAACTACCAAACACAAAATATATATATATTCTTGATCACATCATTGCGAGTCGATATAGACATGTCCGTTGGTCGTTGTCTGTCCGTTGTATGAACACCTAGATCTCAGGAACTATAAGAGCTAGAGCTACCATTTTTTTAGTGTCGACTTGTATCTTCTGCACGCAGATCAAAGTTTGTTAAATAATAATTGTTCGAACCTTCTAGACATATATTTTAATCATCATTACCTATCGATCCGCCATACACCATTTTTTGATCAGATGAACGATAGAAAAGTTCCCGCCCCCGCAATTTGAAAAATTCCGCATTTCTCCCACAATTTGGGCAACCTTACCCTGAGTAACGGGTATATCGAAGTCGAGCAGGGCCGACTTCAACTTACGCTCTCGTTTTTAAAAGAGGTTAGGTTCAAGGTTTGGTTCACAGTAAAAGAAACCCGGTTCGGTTCAAATCCGGCTTGCAGCCCTGATAAGAATTGACCTTATTTCTGATTTAATTATGGTAACTAAAAGTATGCAATGCTATAGCCTTGTCATTTTCAACACTCTCCTAACAAAATTAGAAAGTTTCTACTATATTTCACTGTTTAGACTTGAATGCCAACATCCACCAACCGATTCCAGTTGGCTGTTTAGTGGCTTTCTTTTACCTCTTTCATCTCATTTCAAGCATAGTTTATGGCTCTTAAGCAGCTTACTCTAATGGCTTTGCATTCCCCGCTACGTAATACACACAAGACCCCTAAGGGTTGAGGGACAAAAGTCTGCACATTTTCTGCATCATTAAATGCAACTCGATACCAGAAGGTTAAAGTTAACTTTGGCTTTAAGCGACAAGCCGAATATGTCTGGTTAGGCCTGTCGTAAACCAAACAAATGCACTGCATTTGATTTGCAATCCAATTTGGATGAAATTGCTTGCCAGTTCCTTGATTTTATGCCTCACCGACGACTAGACTGCATGTGAAAGAGACTTTAATGGCAAACAGTAGGTGGTGGGATGGTGGGAGGGGGTGTGCCTGCCTCTTTAAAATATGCTGGCTGTCAGAGTTTGGGGCTCAAAAAATTACAAACAGCAAAAAAAAAAAACAAAGGGTTTTGGGCAATTATATGCAATTTCATTTCTTTTTTCCGCATTTTTTTTTGTTGTTTCTTCTTTTAGCTGGAATTTTATGCAGAACATCATAAAATTGTGGAATTTTTCCCCCTTACACGCGGTTGTTTGTTGGCATGCTGCTTGGAGCATAATGTATGCAATCATTTGGGGTTGGAGCGCTTTTATGAAACTATATCCGGCTTAATCTGTTCGGGTTTGAATACCCTTTTCTGAACTCTCTTGGAAAAAAAATGCATACTGAATCTAGGGTTAGATTTTGAAAATGATTAAACATCTATCAAATTTGTCAAATTCATTTAAAAGGTTGATAAATGTTAAAGAATTAAGAACATTGCGCGGGCTGACCCCTGATAAGTTGCCCAAAGAAGGAAAAAGCTTAATATATTAAAAGAAAGTGTTTTAGTTCTTCATACACTTCATACCATGATGTTCTATATCTTCAAAACCCACACTGGAAGAATGGTTAAGCTTCTTGAAGTAGCCTGATAAATGGAGACTCTGTTCAGTTGACATATTTTTCGAATTTTTCGTTTTACATTTTGTCCAGTTTTTATACTCTGTACCGAAGAGTCTATTGGATTTGTGCAAATGTATGTAACAGACATAAGGAAGCATCTCCGACCCTATAAAATATATATATTCTTGATCAGCATCAACAGCCGAGTCGATATAGCTATGTCAGTGAGTCCGTATAAGCGCACAGATCTCAGGAATGGTAAGAGTTAGATCTTTGAGGTGTATGGATCAAGTTTATTTTTGATCCTTGCCTCCCACCCAATTTAAAAAAAAAAACACCATATCTTCCACAATTATGGAGTTAGATTATTAGAACCTTCTAGATATTGTAGCGAACCTAGGTTCCTACTTCGCGAACTAGTCCTCCGGGTCAACAGTCCCCTCTCAGTGCTAAGGGAAATGTAACGATTCGAATACTTTACACATAGCGAGCTTTACTCTTTTCTTTAACTTTGAGTTCAGCTCTAGTTTTCAGTAGATCTAATAAGACACGTGACGAAGACACACGTGAAGCGAATAAAAACGTCTGGATCTCACCTAACCTATTGGCTGCCTGTTTTCTCTCCATCGCTTAGCTTGCCTAGCCAACTGCGGCATCGCTTTTCCCCATAACCTAACAAAATAGTTCCGCTCGGCTAACCCACCAAGGCGAATTCAACTGAGTTGACCAAATTTCGCTTCAATATATATTCAACACATCAGTACTTTTCGAGCCCCCATACTTCGTTTTTCGATCAGATGAACGATAGTAGAGTTGTCACTCCTACAATTTGAAAAACACCTCAAATCTTCCTCAATTTTGGAGTTAGGTTATTTAAACCTTCTAGACATATATTCAACTCTTCAGTACTTTTCGAGCTCCCATACTTCGTTATCCAATCAGATGAACAATAGTAGAGTTGCCACCCCCACAATTTGAAAAACACCTCATATCTTCCACAATTTTGGAGTTACGTTGAATGAACCTTTTAGGCATATATTTTAATCGTCATTACTTATCGATCCACCATGCATCGTTTTCCAATCAGATGAGCGATTTTCGAGTTATAAGCAAATCAAATAATTACGTTGGGCAGCACTGGCCGTAGTTGTTATGAGCAGCACTTGTAAACTTTAAAGTTATCAGTTAGATACAGCACTCAAATATATTTAAAGCTTAGAGTATATTACAGTCGGGCTTGACCGACTTTCTTAATTATTAATCTGTGGTTTTATAAATTTCGCCATATCTACGGTAGTCCTACACCGATTTGAAAATGTGATATACGAAATCACTGTTAATAAATAGGCCTACAAATAAGTCAAACACACTTTTTACTTAAAGTAAATCGTTTCCGAGTTATTTAGCTCAAAACGTTGGAAAAAAATACTTTTCACGATGATTATTACTTAAAAGGCTCTCGAAAATTAAGAAATAAAGTTAAAGTGATTCAATTTTTTCTTTGATCGCATAATTACTTTCTTTTTGCTTCGCACAAGCTATCGTTCGTAAAAATATTTGCTAAAATGTCCAAGATATACAGCCATGTTCTCAAAACTACTCCTAAAATTTACCTAAAAAAAACGGTTTAAAGTGAAATTGATATATTGATATTTAAATGAATTGATATTGATGATTTGGCTGATGCCCAAAATAGCATTTGATAAATTTTTTCTTATAAGAGCTAAGCCGCAGTCTCTGTAATGTAACCTTTTTTAACAGTCACTTAACAGAGAACTGTTGCGAAGTTTTATATGGAACATTAAACATTAGGCAAAAAAAATATGTAAGGTCGCGTAATAAAAAATGTGTGACTTCCCGTGCTCATTTCACTCACTCTCATTTGTCGCTTTACGCTTTACCATCAAAATAATGGCCACCACTGTGGCTAGACATATCCAATATAAAATTGTAACTACAGCTGTGTACCTACTCGTTGAACACATCGAGGTTTAAAATAAAACAGTAAACAAAACGCGAAACAATAATAGATTGGATTCGATTGGAATAGAATGGATTGCATTACATTTACATGCATACATCTGTGCCCAGACGCCATCTAACTAAGTAGATACGAGTGTGTGTACATTATGCACTGTTCAAAAAAATATCTGAATTTCACTTCCACTTAATTTTGCCACCTTTTTCAAGTGTAACTCAGTCTGTTGCCCGCCCCCACCCTAATGGAAGGGAATAAATCTTGAATGGCTCAAATATTTGCTAGATGCTGGGCGTTGTCATGTGTAGAAAACAACAACAACAGCAACAACAAGAAAGGAAATCGCTATGTAACCATACAGCAGGGGCCATTATAATAGTTTACAACGCCTGCAGCCAGTCAGTCGGGGCCGCATAGGAACCTCCTTCACTTTGACACTCGAGAGCCGCAACGAGATAAAAATGCCAGACAAGGACAAGGAGAAGGCAGACTTGGGCACGGGCACTGCCACTGAGGTTGCATTCCGGGCATGCACAGACAACGAGGATGTCGTCGTCGACGACGACGACGATGCTGACAAGGGCGGCGCTATTGCATACAAATGGGAAGCTGGGTAGCTCGCGCGCTCGCTCGCTCGTCTCCTGCATTAAAATAATATAAAATATGCATTCGAAGAGCTTAAACTAAGCCAACAGCATAATGTGCATACAAAACGCGCGACCACTTAAAAACTTGATAACTTTGATTGGAAAATGTGTGCGCTGAGAGGGATCAAATTCAACTTAACGAAAATTTCAATACAAAACAAAAATGTATTGCAAGTGGCTAGTATGAAAGTGCTTATTAAGATACTAACTCGGACTCTAAATATGGTAAAAAGATTATCAACCAGATCATAAGGCATTGCATATTTTTCGGAGCTTTAATTTCTGGTATTTATTCTTAAAAATTCAGAATTACGAATTTGCAAGGAAGAAACTATTGAAAAACTAAACCTGGCATCCTAGCCCTTGGAATTGCTATACAGACAACCTGCTGTCAATCTGCAAGATTAAACCTTATTGTTTTTCAATAACACAGGACAACAGCCATTTTGCTCTGGCCTTCTCGATGCAAAATTCTGTTCCTGTTCTGTGCCCTGATTCCAAAACTTTTCTCGGTTTTTCACCATCAGCTCTTGTTTTCAAGAAATCGCGGAAAATCCATTTTGCAGTTTTTTAAGCTCATGGAAAATTATGGGGGTCACACCAAGCACAAATTTGTAGGTTTGTAAGTTTTATGAGATACTTCATACATCAATGCAGCCATAAAAAATCAAGCGAGCCGCATCAGCAAACCCGAAAGTGACTAAATTGGACCTTGATGATAATTTTTTTCTTAATTTATAGCATATTTTTCAAAATAAACCGTCGTCTACAAACTTTTTTACCCGATTTAACTTTTTTACAAAACCCATTGGAAACTCTAAACTGGGATGTCTTACCCTTCCCGCTAGACTTTGCATTTTTTGTGTATAAACAAAAAAATAAATAAGACCAGATCCAGTTTGTTTTAAAATTTGATTAGATTGAATATTGAAGTTTAAGAGTTAGTTGGAAATATAATCAGTTGTGTCCTGGAAATCTCTAGAGATTTTTGTATAAACGAGTGCATTTTAAATTTAACTTGAATGACTTTATAAGTGGTGACAAGAATTTGTTCACTTACTAAATTATATGGATGGAAAACCATTCGAATCAAATCTACTCGGCTTGGAGCAAACCGTTTTAAATCGCCTAACCTTCGACATCTGATCAAGTTCCCATATTAACTCAAACGGCTTAAATTCAAAGGGGAAAAGTTTATACAAAAATCTCTCGAGAATTCCGGAACACCCCAAAATATAACGCTTTGTATTCATTCGCATTATTTGTAGAACATTTTACAATAAAGTTAAGAATCGATAAAGTGAGAAATCGGCGCTTAGTCTCTCTGTTTGGTTTCTGGTGCTAAGCTCTCAACAATTTTCACAAGAGTAAGTGTGTTTTCTATGAACAGCAAGCAGAGGCCTTGGCCATTAATTCTATAATTGACAACAACAACATCAAGTTCATGCAGCAGCGAAACATTTCGTTTGACTTTGTTGTATATACTATGTGGCTTGTTGTGGCTCAGTGGGTAGCTTTGTGTTAAGTTGTGGGTTCGATCACTGGAACATCTTAATAAAAGTTTTTCTAACTTTATATACGGAAACGGAAATTCCGAAATAAAGCGTTTAAAGCCAGGTACGCGAATTCGAAACCAAAACCGTTCCCTATTATAGTGAAAAAACGGAACTCCGAACGCGGTATTGTTGTTTATTTTTTGTGATTTATGATTATGCTATTCTAATTTCAACTGGTAAAATAGCAACACTCAGAAAAAGAGTCTTACATTTTAGAAATTCGCCCTTAAAGAATATCCAGTATCATATTCCCTTTTAATATATATACGATATAGAAAAAAATGTCAGAAAAGCGGAAAAGCCTTTCTTTGGTATATATTTATTATCCTAATTAAATGTTTAGGATTTCTAAGTCTTAAAAAACCCTCCTTTAAATAGAAATGTTTGAGAACTGATAATATAATTTTAAGAAATTAAGTTTCTGGATTTCAATCAATTCGCCAAAAGTTTTAAATTCGAAATGTAATGTGGCGCAGATTAAATTTTCAATTTGTTGTGTGTCAGAGCGATATACCCGAATATCAGAAAGAAATCGGAACATTAAAAAAACGTTTTTAATGGCTTATCCTAAGAAAACAATTTTTGTTATTACATCCATTAATTTTTGGAATATTTGAAATAATTTTTTAAATTAAAAAAAAAGAGTAGAGTTAAGCGTATGAAGGTAAGAAAAAGTAAGGTTCATTTCGGACGTAATCCTGTATAAGAATGCTTCTTAGGCTTGTAGAATGGTTGCTGCTAAGCATTGTTAACGAAAAACAATTGTTGCTTAAATGAGCTAGAATGCGTTTGTGATCCAGGGCCAACTTATTTTACCCCACTGCAATTATGTTTTACTCGCAAAAGAAATTGTTTTTTTAAGACAGTTGTGGGGTGATTTTGAGCTCGGGAAAAAAAAGGACCGAAACACCAATATTCCGACCTTGCGGTGAAATTTGCGAAAATTATGTACAAAATATTTATTTAATCACGAATCCATTATGATTAATCTAGGTCGATAATTGTCCGAATCATAAGCATACTCAGGTAAAATTCTAGAATTAGTTTTTAGAATGGTTTTTTTTACTACCGAAAAAGGTTCCTCGCGGACCGATATTCAAAAAAGTCGATTTGTAGATGTGCAATACAGGTTATAACAAATCCATAATATCCATTATGGATTTTCTACTATGGGAGGGAGTTTTTAAAATCGTGAAAATGATTAATTTGCGAACTAAGCAAACACAACCAATTTAATGACAACTGCGTGAAATATAACTTTTTATTTTACAACACTGGTGGTGAAATTACCGTCTTAGTGCTTAGGCTGAGTTCACATAGTTTCAGCCTTCATGTTGTATTGTTTTGAATGTCAAATGACAAGCTTTAGACTCTCTCCCTCACAAATATAACAAATCAATCAGTTAGTAAGTCATTGCAAGGCATTATATATCTTTAAAATTTATTTGTGGTTATGGAAGGTGACACTTACATTATTTTCGTAAGTATTTCGAAATATATTAGAGAATAAAAAGATATGTATATTGTCAACTACTCTGCAAGCTCATAAACTTAATTAAATAAGACTTTATTTTTCTCAGTATTATAATATGCCCTTAGACCACACCCAATTCACCTCTTAACCCAACTGCTAGAACATGCAAATTGTCAATTCTGTTTATTTTTTTTTATTTTTTTGTCTAAAATGAAGTTGACAAGAAAAATGCAAAATGAAAACAGACAAAGTTGCATTCGACATTGTTGGCATTGTCTGTTGCAAGCTTCATTAGTTGCACGTTCTCTGGAATTTGGAGTGAGCAAGATAAGAAGGCGGGGAAGCAGAGACAACGAAATGGAGGTGCCTTCAAAATTTATTTGAAATGCTCGCGGCAAATAAGGGCAGTCGGAGTTTTTCGGGTGGAGTTTGAAGTTTTGAAATGCGTGACAGCAAATGTGACATATGTTCAAACGTAGATTCTTTATATAAGAAGTTTAGAGTGCCGAAAATATATATTTGAGGTGTCAAAAATGAATTTATATTGAAAGGAAGACGGCAACGGAAAGCTGTAGGCACTTGTGCATTTTTTCAAAATAAATGTGCTTAAGCAGTAAGTGCTGGTGAATAAAATATTGCAAAATGAGGTGGTGGGAGGTGTATACTACATATGCGGTGTATGTAAGATTAAATATATATTGTGTAGTGATACAGTAGGTCACCTTTATCAGCTATTGGCAAAGCAGTGCAGAGTAAGTAACCATGTTAAAGCTACTTAAGCTTTGTTGCTCGGATTCAGCATTAAGCTATAGACCTCTTTTGTGATAAAATAGCTCAACTTGCCCCTTTGGAACTGTTCAATCCTAATTTATATATTATTATTAAATATTTTTCCAATGTTGAACGATTTAAAACACCGCTGATTAGTATAAAAATATTTATTAATCCCATTAGTTACGCGTTACGCATGACGCCACACCAAGAGCAAAGCTAATATACTGCCTGCTTTGAACATTTAAGCTTACTTTGTACAACTCAGCTTTAATTGTCACATTAGTATACTAATTGATAATTAGACATAACAATTGCATCAAATTGCATGAAAAGTTTCCCCCAAAAAAAAAAAGCAAAAAAAAATTTAATTAATGAAAAATAACGCATTCAAGTGCAAACTTCAAATGACAGACAATAGAAAAATAGAATACAATACACAGCGAAAAGTTCCCTGATAACTTTTTAATTTTTTGTTTTTTTTTTTTTGTATAGTAGAAGCGGAAGCATGAACTCATACAGATAAATTACGTATACGCCGCGTGCAACCAACACACACACAAAACGAGTGAGAGAAAATCGAATAAAACGTTGGGTGAAGAGATTGGCGACGGGTGGTTGGTTGAGTATGTGTGAAATTGGAAAGCGAAAATATGGTAAAAATTATTTAATAATAAATGCGAATACAAAAATTTATGCCTGGCAGAGACTGATAATTTACATATAATTGAGTGCGCGAGTCCTGCTGCATCCTTTTGTAAATTTATGCAGACTTAATGATTGAACCAGAACCGCCCTCAATTCCGGCAAATGAATTACATTTTATTTCACTTTTGCCGTAACTTAATCTCTATCTTTTTCTCCACTCATTTTGGTGTCTTTTGTGCTTTACAAGCAACAAATTTTCCTTTGTCTCAGAGGAGTAATTATATAAATTGCAATTGCATTTTTAAATTTTCAGACTTTTGTCACTGAAAAAAAAAACTTGGCATAATTTATGCATTTTCTAGCAGCCCTTTAGGTTCAAAACAATAAGCTACAAAAAAAAAATATGAATAAAACTTTTTTGTTCTTCCACAGCCAAAACAACAAAGACAAACCAACTTTATATAGCAAAGTTCCTGTTCCTCTGATGGTACCAAATAAAAAACAAAACTAAATTCTAGGAAAATAAACTGCATTTTGGCATAAAAAGAACGTAAAGTTTTCTATATTGTGCTTATTTTCTGCTATTGAAAACTTATTTCCAGGGCAAAGTAACAAAATAATAATTGAAATTGTTTTAAGCTGTGAGAGGCATAAAGTTGTTTGCTCAACTTTTAGTTAAGGGTTGCAATTAGGCAATGGTGACCCCGACGTATGCCTGCGCCTTTAGGCAAATTAAATAATTTCCTTTTATGTTTAGTGATGCAATTAATTTCAAATTGAATAATTATTCAAGTAATGTGTTGATTTTAAAACAATACATTTTCTGCTTAGAAATATTTGCTAATTTTGCTTTATAATGCAATTTATTGCATATCCTTGTTGTTCTCTACGAGCCTATTTTAATTTAATTTTTCAATTAGTTAAAATCAACAGCGGAAAAAGGTAAAAACAATGCAATTATTTGCTGTACATGTGTGTGTGCGGCTGTGTGAGCTTTAATTACATATAAGTGCGAAATGAAAAGCAAACTGTTTTTATTTACCCAATATATATCAGGCAGGTAGAAAAAACAAAATAGTTTAATCGTAATATGGCTTATATATATATATATATATATTAAGGCGGGTTGATTTGTATGGGACACATAAAATTAAACAGGTGTATGACAAAATCGCAATCTATGAACAATTCTAAGAACATTTTCCCAAGAATCCCTAGGTCAGAAATAAAAATTTGGCCGCCGCCAATCAACAAATTACACAGGCAAAAAAATGAACAACAAACCACATTTATGAGCTATATAATTATGATTAACTTATCTGCACTGATTCCAAAATTGGCTTTGGTTCAGCTCCATCGGTTCTTGGTTTCAAAACATGACGGTAACACTTTTTTAATGCTCTTTATAGTGGGCCTACTTGGCATTAATTTTCGAACTTATCGAGTCTTGATCTCTAATTATGTATATTTTGTTGCATTTTTATACACTTGAAAAGTGTATATTAATTCTGCCCAGAAGTTTGTAACGCATAGAAATATTCATTTCCGACCACATAAACTATATATATTCTTGATCAGGACGACGAGCTGTGTTCATTTCCGTTTGTCCGTCCGTCCGTCTGCCTGTCCGTCTGTCTGTTTCTACGCGAACTAGTCTCTCAGTTTTAAAGCTATCGAGTTGAAATTTTGCACAGAGTCTTCTTTTTACTGCACGCAACTAATATGTCGGAACCGGCCGGATCGGATGACTATATCATATAGCTGCCATAGGAACGATCGGTCTAAGCACAAGTTCTAGTTAAAAAAACTTTTTTGTTTTCCATCGTAGCGGCACTAATCTTGGTATATGTTAGTTTTATAAGCTTCCACATAATTCTGGAAAAATTGATCAAAATCGGATGACTATATCATACAGCTGCCATATAAAGGGTCGGTCAAAAAACTAGTTCTAGTGAGAAAAACTTTTTTGTTTTCCATCGTAGCGGCACTAATCTTGGTATATATTAGTTTTATATGCTTTCACACAATTTGGAAAAAATTTATCAAAATCGGATGACTATAGCATATAGCTGCCATAGGACCGATCTGTCGGAAAATGTGGTTTACTAAGAAAAGTTTTTTTGATGGTATCAAATTTTTATTATCAATTATTAAAAAAAAAATATAAATATTTGAAATCTATATCCTATATATTTTTTACCGGTTAAATCAGTTGGAGTAAAGTTTTTCAAGTGTATTAAAACTTCGGCACAGTCGAAGATAGCTTTGCCTTCTCGTTATTAGCTTATTTGGACAAGTTTCGTACTGTACGAAAACGGCTTCAGTTTAATAATAAACGAGAATCCAAAACTAACTTCCTTTGTGCCGAAGCTTTAACACACTTGCAAAACTTGCTCGATTTTCATAAATTCAAATCATTAAGAATTTGATTGGTTCCTTCTAAATTTTTCACTAAGACCAACCGGTTAGCCTTCCGATTTTGACCAAATTTTTGCAAAACTGTTTGAATTCATATAATATTTAAAATTCTCAAGTTTAATAACGCTTATATTGAAAACAAAATGTTTTATCTTTCTAAAACACATTTTCAGACCGATCTTTCCTATGTCAGCTATAAGATATGGTCATTCAATCCGGCAGTTCCTACATATTAGCAGCGTGCAGTTAAAAGTAGACTGTGCAAAATTTCAGATTGATAGATGTGCAAACTTGAGCATGGTTCGCTCAGACCACGTACCGTAAAAGATCATATTTTATTACGACAAAACCATGGCATAAATCAAGTCTAACAGGTGAGAGAAGTGAGTACCAAGCCATGCATGAATTGGCCGGGCCATCAACAGGAATTGATGTGCAGCGGATTAGGTACATGAAACCTACATATTATATTGGATCGGACAACTCACTCTCTGAAAGACCAATAGATGAATTGGTGAATCTATTGGATGTCCAAGGAGACCGGCAAAGGCAGTTAATTAATAAAGCCGGTAAATGTCAGAACGGAAACGAAATAGTCCAATTGAAATCACGATTATAGATACCCATATAAAGCTGTTAACTATGTATTCACTCAATGCATTTAAGTATCCAAAAGACTGGATCCAAAGAGCAAGTATTGGATCAGGGGAATCTTAAACCCAATGCTCAAGATATCACTGCACCGGAGTTGGCTCACACTCAACTGGAGAACGAGATCTCGGAGGTGACTCGCACTCAGAAAAAATGGAAGCTCCACAAGAGGATATCGTAATAAAACCTTGGCCACCAAAAAACAAAGCCAAATGTTCCAAATTTAAAATGTAGCAAAAGGAGATGAAGCGACTCAAGAAGCAGACCACCATGACGTCCACAAATATCATTGATCTGAAAGATGCCAGGCACACCAAGGATAAGCAACCGAGCAGTCCTTTAAAGCCGAAGTTGCATGCCAGTGTAAAGTCACAATGCAATTTCCAATTGGAAGACAGCCACAAGGAAGCGCCTATAATCCTGCTGGAATGCAGGGTTAGGAAGTCTAGGACATTGACCATGGGCGACTTTATGTCTCAAGGGAATAAGCAGGCAGTTCAATTTCTTAATGTTAATAACCTAGACACAATTGAAATACTTTTAGAATATTACCAGCAAAGCTGTTCGATACCATTCATAGAAAATATAATTCTCTACGGTAATTCTCAGAATTGAATTGGCTAAAAATTCAATTATTCATATTATTATTTTATACGCCAAAATTTACCGAATTTTCTGCAGGTTTAGGGCTACATAAAGCACATCAGTTTCAGAAATCCCACTACTGTGAAAGAGTAATGGCTCAGCTCTACTAATCATACATTCATGCAATGGGTACGTTCAGCAGATAATCTCGATTTGCGATTACTGACTTACGATGGCTAAACTGTCTCTGCTGAATGACATTAATTGCAGACTACTATAAGGGATTCTGTGGCTTTAGCAATTTTTATCCGAAATCACATTAATAAAAATTATTGGGTGCATTCGGCAGATACACTCGATTACTGATTAGTTTTAAAAAACTCGTACACTTCATAGTATATTTTTAGGTGTCGAATGAAATTGAAATTTTTATGTTGAAAACCCTTATTTCTAATTCAATTCGACACCTAAGAATATTCTATGTAAAATTAGCAATCATAAAACACAAATCGCTAATCGAAATTATATGCTGAATGGCACCAATATTTAAGTATTATAATAAGTCGGTCACACTGAAATTTTCAATATAAATGCTTCCAGCAGAGGTGAGCTGACACATCAATCGATAATCGCACTAGCCAATCATGCTTTTTGTTCGATTCTTTGTCAAATTTACAAATCGCAATCGGCAATCACTGCATCCAAAAGATAAAATTGGCAATCATAAAACACAAATCGCAAATCAAAATTATCTGCTGAATGGCCAAAATGTCTGTCAGTTAAGTGGTGGGCAAGAAATGCAAATACATTTTAGCTTAAGTTTGAGTGCGTTCTGCTGTATTTCTGACTACTTAAATCATACTTGCAATGAGTTTTACTTTAGTAATTTAAGAAATGAAATCTCAGTAGACTATCAAGTTGATTGAAACACTTGTTTTTTTTCTCTGTGTACACATTTTTTTTTATCGATTTCTCGAAAAAAAACGCTATAAAAAACTCATAAGCTAGTGTAGTGCTTAAAAATTCAAAGCTTTGCAGTCTATCGATCTTTTTTTATATATTTTTTTTCAAACAGTTCTCTGTTTTTTTAGAAAGATATTCGTTCACACATTTGTTAAATGATTATGTAAATGTTTGACAAAATTATTCACTGAAATAATAATTTTTGCCTGTTAATCTGTTCGCACATTTATCAAACGCACACAGCAAATTATTTAATTTTAATTGTTTGATTGCAACACATAAATTGTTAATGCAGCAAACGTGTTGCCCTCACACATAATGATTAATAAATAAATAATCCGAGCGAGAAAATTAAATAAATTAAATGGGACAGGCAAAACCGCATAATTAGTTGGGTTAAATTTGCCTAGCATACTTTTGGGATGAAAGCTTATTAACTGTTTTTGGCTATAAATATAAAATGATAATATGAATTTTCAACTCGAGTGCCTACTCAGGTATTTCAATGGAAAATGATAAGATTACGCGATTACACTTTGTAGGTGTAGGGTGATACCTAAGAATCGGGTCAATGCATTTCAAATTGTTACACACAAAAAAAAAATTCAATTTCTAAACGATGCTAACGATGCACTCACAAGGAGCTGCCCACTTACATCATCCACAACAAGTTTGCAAAACCCAGTGAAAGCCGTTAAGTGCGCTCACAAAAAAGTCCTCCATTAAGCAGGCGGAAAAGCCACAAAAAGTAATATGCCGGCAGGCCAAAAGGAACCCCCCAGCGTCTTGGGACAAAACGTGTTGATTTTGAAGTCAGCCAGCGCCTCACTAGTTTATGTGGGGGCGTAGTTAAACAAAGGCCTGGCCTCAGACTCAGATCCCAGACCCTAGACTGACTGAGGAAACAAAATCAATATTGATGTGCAGTCGATGGGAAAACTGTGGAGGGGTGGGCATAGTTGCTGGTGTGCTATTCATAGCGAAGGTGTAACATAAAACGTTGACAAAGATGAGTTAAAGCAACGTCTTGAAGGTTGAGCAAAAAAAAGGCAGGAAGTTGTCTGACTGAAATCCAATCCTTAAACTTGGCCAATTCTGTAAGCAAAGCTTAAACTTTTTCAATTTGGAGGGAGTTTAAAGGGTTTGAGATTACAAATTTATAATTTAAAAGCAGGCTTTAAATTTTCCAATGACAAATGCCACAAAATGACAAATTATTTACATTGAAAATGACAGGAATTTGACGGAAAATTACATAAAATTAGGTGGATCTATAAGTAATAATAATTTAAAATTGGTACACTCAGAGAAAAAAGCTTGATATCAAGCAGATTTCGTGTCAGAAGTTCGGCAAGACAGAATTTTCTTAGATTCAAAAAGAAAATACTGAAATCAAGCATGAATTTTCAAGCTCCATATTTTCGTTCGCTCGCCGCAATGCAAACGCCTCACCTCCCTTGCCACCAAACTCAAAATGGAGCGCACAAGTCTTCTTCTTCTTGATAATTCAAGACGAAAAAAAACTAAATTGAAGCCGATATCAGTCTTGCCTAATCGTCCTAGATTTCTCTGGGTGTAGATAAATATAAGCCTTTTTTCTGACTGTTACAGACTTTGAAAAGTTGATAAAAAAAATATTAATAAATTTCGCAACTTCAAGGCCAACACGCGTACTTATTAACCCCCTCTCGAATAATTGCTTACCGGAAAAATCTTTTGTCATACTTTTAGGCATTGCTTTCCTAACTTATTGGATAACAAAAGTTTTTCTTAACGAACTGCAAACTGCAGTTTTCAAAACTTTCCTTTAAGTTACTTAAATTCCAATTCAGGTGAATAATTCATCTACCGACATTTTCTCGCTTTCAGCTTCTGTTTCCGTTTTTAACTCACTTTCTTTCTCTCATTAGTGCACATCATTCATCAAGTAACAACAAAATAATAGAAAAACTTGGTGGCGCCAAAAACTATGCTACATTTTCTGCTTCTGCTTTCTTTGGCTTGTCGTGAATACAAAACTAGCCAACAGAAATTTATCATTTCCCCAACTTCACACACACACACACTAATTAGAGGGAAGTTAAGGAAAGACAAGGAGCATAATTGAAAAGCCATGTTAATTGCCGACTCTTTTTTTTTTTGCAATTGTCAGCGCAAGTAACGTTAAAAGTCAGTTACCACTTCCTCGCTTGTCATTTTCACAGTCAATTGAACTGAGTCGAAGGGGAAAACTTTATCAGTCAGCTTTTTTCTCTGCCTGCCACGCTGGTTTTTTTCTGCAGGCTCGCAGTCACAACAAATTGGATTATTCATGTGCTTGGAGAAGCTCCCCCCCCCTTGCGACTTGATAACGTTTTCATTTTTATTATTCTTCTTTATGTTGGTAAGTTTATGTTGTCTTACGTTAATTATTTTTGGTGTGAAATATGCTTTGGGGAGGTTTACCTGAATTGCTGTTTTGCCTGCTTTTCGTTTGCTTTTCATATTACATGTATATAGGGTGTCTTATCTCGAGCCTTGTCGGGCACTTACCTGAAATGAGAGAAAATGGTAAAAATTTTAATAGAGTATAAAAATATTAAAAAGTGACTACAGAAAAAATAATTGAAGCTAAGAAGGAAATTGTGGCGAAAAATTGACTACGAATTCCACAATTCTTGCCAAAAGTGAAAACAGCAACAGGTCTGAATGTTTGATGTAATTAGTTCAACCGAGAAAATCGTTCAACAAATGCTACTAAAGAAGTGACTACAAAATATATAGGAAAATATCTAGTTACTCTGGAATAATCTAACCAAACACCAGCATAATGAAGGACTTCGCTTAAGAGATATCGATTTGAAACTTGTTGTTGTTATTTTCAGTTTTAATTAAATTTAACCAAAAAACGAACGGTCCGAATTATGGTCTTCGTGTAAAATTTCATGAAATTTATAGGTTTTTTGTTGTGTTATAAAGAACTAGCTGACATTACTCGTCTTTGCCGGTTGTAAAGGGTAAAACGTTTGATCTATACTCCGCCGTATATGTTTGGTTAACAATTAGTGTCGAAATCAGGGCTGCAAACCTCCGAAATTTTGAAAAAGGTTCGGTTCGGAGGTTCGAACCAGTGAGGTATCTTTGGGTTCGGTTAACGGACCGGTTCCTGGATCCTCTGAACCCCAGGTTTTGGTTCGAACCTTGGTATACTTAACAAAAAATAATATGAAGCCTTTATTTACGATTTGTTTGATCATCTATTATAATTATTATATAATATTATATAGGCGACCTTGCCTTGTTTAAGTTAATTCAAGTCCCGAACTTCAGATTAAAATTTTAAGAACGAGTCGAACCTAATTGTACTTTGGTTTCATAAAATCTGGAGTCCACGATCAACTGACATTTATTGGGATTGATTTTAGTCCGGATATCTTTTTTCGTCTGTGTAGGCGTTATATCATTCTTGATCTATTCTAATCTATAACATTATTGATAGATTTAATATTTGACATCGGATCATTGCTTTCTATTGTTTTTATTAACTTCCCTTCCTTACAGTCGGCTGAAAAATTACTTAATATTGTGAACCGATTAATTTTTTTAATAAGTTCGGTTCGGTTCGGCTTCAGGTCCATGGTCCGGTTCGGCCAATTTAAGAAACCCGAACCGAACCGGTTCTTAGGGGTTCGGTTTCGGACCGGTTTGCAGCCTTGTTGCAAACTATTGTTTAAGTTGAAACTTTGCTTGCATTTAGAGGCTTTAATTATATGTCATTAGATCCTTCTTGCCGGTGGGCTCCAATTTCTGTTGCCCTTTTGGAAGTACCTATTATTACCAAGTTCCATCAAAACGTGATTACGATTGTGTGAGATTAAATGTACGAATAAATTTGACGCCGCAAAATGAAAAAAAAGCGACTGCGTGTTAATATTAAAAAATGTACTGAGGTGTAAATTGTTCTCAAACGCCTTGGGAAGATTTGAAGAAAATACTGAGCATGTGGTCTTTAAACATCATCATCCAAGTTCAGAGAAAAAGTACTGGAAATAAATGCTACTACAGTTATACGAAAGGATTTGATAAAATGTGACCACAAAGGTATTGGTGTTGGGTTGATCATGAGTGAGTGAACAAAAATTGGTTGCTCACTAAACTGAACAAGTGAACATGTTCTTTTTTAATAGTTGTACTTTGAGCAGTGACTCTCGTTCACTCAGTTCGGTTGCTAATTCCTTAATAACTGTTCACTCCTTTGTTCTTTATAGTTCAGTGACTCTTTGCTTTGCTGCTTATTCTCAAGATTGGGCAATTATATTCTAAGCAAATTGCTGCTGCGGCAGTCAATATATTTGATACCAATCCCGCCCGTCCCGCATCACAGAGAAATATTGACTTTCGACCCCATACGACAACAAGCTAAGACAATTGAGATTTGACCGTCCGTCTGTGTTTTTTTACGACAAATCTATTTTAAAAGCAATCGCACAAAGTAATCTTTTAAATGCAAGATGATGCTTATACATCGGAACCACCCGGATCGGTCTGAAAACTGACCTTAGTAAGAAATCCTAAAGAAACCCTTAGCAATTGTATTTAAAATCTGTCAGCTTATCAATTAAATATGAAACCAGAATCAGATCAGAATAGATAGATAGATTTTTTTGAGCACCCTGTATGCAAAATTTACCTCAACAATTGCGCACACAACAAAAAAAAAAAACGGAAACAAAATAATGGGAAATTATGGCAAATGAGCAACAATTAAGCTAATTTGCTTAACGTGTTTTTCTGCTAAATGTAAAGCTTTTGGACGAAGACGAAATTGGCAAGCAGCACGTGTGTGTAATTAATCAGAATTTATGACTTCAAAATTATGCTTGGTCACGTTTTTGATGGCATACGTGAGGGGAAGGGAGGTAGGCAGAACCTTATGTCATTTGTCTGCGGTTGAATTAGTTGTGAAGTTAAGTTTTTGGAAAACACAGCAGCCCCGGCAGCTAAGCTCAACACACACCTACAAAATTACCTGCTCACCTGTTCATCATCAACCTCATCGTCATCATTGGCGTTACTAAGCAGATGGTCTTGCTCTTGCTCCTGGTCTTGTTCCTCGTCCACTAAAACTAATTGCTTGCTTTTGCTATTTGCCCTTGAATTTAAACGACTGCCATCTTTGTCCTTGCGCTGGCGCAACAAATTTTCAGTATCGGGAAAATCATCTTGGGCCAAAAGTAACGGTTGATTCTCTATGGAATCCCGTCTCTCTCTCGAAATATGCGTTGTGGAGATATGTGACATTGAGAGGAGGCCTTGCTTTTAATTTGAAGTAAAACTCCAGGCGACTGTTGTCCTGCTGATAATGTACATAAAATTAAGGCACATATATGGTGTGCACGTCCAGACCCATAAATAATTTGATTAACGATACAGAGAAAATGGAATGGAGGAGAATGGAGTGGGAGCATTAAGTGGGGACTTTAAGTTCGACAAGAGGGCAAGCCAGTGGGAGATGTGATGTGCCTTTAAGTACACTAAATAAACGTGTACTTAATTAGAACTTTAGAGAATACAAAAGAGAATCCTTCGGTACATTTCCTAATTATTCAACTGCAGCAACCAAGTTTGTTTATTTCTCTTATTTACCTACTCTTCATAAATTTAATTTCGCCAAACCTACATGACATACACCACGCAAACACACGGCAGCCGCAGCAGCAAATGACAACCGCAATTCGGCTCAAAAGACGCCCATCCCATGCACCAAACCCCCCTTCAGCCCGTCAAGCAGCCAACTCACCTAGTTCTGCGGTTCTCGGTGGCATCAACTGCAACAACATGCAAATCCTCGCCGCCCTCGACCCCACCTCAATGGAGTCGCAGCACAGAAATATTGAGACAATTAAATTGCCAGCGGTTTTTATGCTACACTCATGGTTGCTCCTCCATTCCATTGGCCCCGCCCCTCGCTTAACACACTCATCTGTATGCCCCACCATTACCCTTCTTTAGCATTTGACAGTCGTCGCAGTTTGCTGTTATATAAGTTATTTATTGAAATTTGAGTGTGTCGGCAAACGTGAGGTAGGGACTAGACGTAGGGGGGAGGTTGAATAGGGTCGAGTTGGGTTGGGGTTGGGTTGCCGGAATTGCAGAAACCGCAGCGGCCATTGAGGTTTACTGCCATAGGAGGAGAAAGCATAAAATATGACACGCGTTTAAATGACAAACAATTTTCGAGGGCAGTTTGATAAGTAAGAGACTTTTCAGCGAACAATCAATATTTCTGTTACAGAAATTATGTATTCAAAAAGGTTAAATTCAAATTCAAACGATCTTCTAAGCTAACTAAGTTTGGAATTTCCAAATCTGAGAACAAAAATCTCTTTTCAAGTTTGTTTCGGGACTGTAAATTCAATTAAATGGTAAATCAAATGTTTTCGGATCAGGGAATAATTCCGGAACCGAAACCGGAACCGTTAACCGAACTAAACCGTTTCAAGCCACGTACCGGTATCAAAACCGGAACCGATATTAAACATTTTTTGAGAACCGAAAACCGTTAACCGTTATAATTGGAACCGAAAAAACCGATACCCTACCGAAACGCTAATACCGGTACTGTGTCGGTTTTTTATTATTTATTTTTATTGATTTATGATTATTTAAAATATATATTTCAACCGGTAAAATAGAAACGTATACACTCAAAAAAAAAATCGGACTTTTCAGAAACTCGGCCTTTAGAGAAAACCAAAATTAAATTTTTTTTTAATATATAAACGATATAGAAAAAAATGTCTTAAAAGTCGGATAAACTTTTCTTTCGTAAATTTAATCCGTTTAATTTTTAAGGGATTTCTTAGTCTTAGTAAAATCCTCCCTTTAATATAGAAATGTTGAAAAATGGTAATATAAATTTTAGAAATTAAGTTTCTTGAGTTAAATCAAATTTCGCTCGAAAGTTTAGAAATTTTATTTCCTATTTGAAGAAAATTTCATTTTAATATTTAGAAAAATGTAATGTAAATAAAAGCTTGGGCAGATTTTAGGTTTCCAAAGCGTTGTAGAGCGTTTTTTGAGCTGATTTTACCAGGGTATTATGGGCTATATTGAAAACTAGTCTTATAGTATGGGTTTAAATCTATCCAATTAACATAATATCTCTTATTATGGCAGGAATACAGAAGATTTAGGGACCGATTATTTTGAACCATAATTAAGAAATATTTTTCTGATTTTAGAAAGATTTTATATAAAATATACAGAAACGTTTAGAGAAATTGTTTGTCCAAAAACAAAAACGGGTAGAAATCGGTGAATTTTAAAAAAACGTTATTTCATTTGGCATAGTCTTAAAATACAGTTTTTTAAATGTTAATACATCCATTTTTTTTTTTTAATTTTTGAACATTAAAAAACATTATACTTGTACCGGTATTCCGAAATAAAAATTTGGGTACCGTATCGGAACCGAAATTATATATATCTCAATATACTTAAAAATCAGTTGATAGGCGTTACTCTCGCAAAAACACGCGAAGGAATACTCCGATTTGGATACTAGTTTTACTTGTTAATTTTGAGCCAGAAATGGAAGGGAGCGGTTTAAAACCGGTTCAAATCCATACTTCAACGTATTTGAACTTCA
Organism: Lordiphosa mommai; assembly: GCA_018904225.1. NCBI lineage: Eukaryota > Metazoa > Arthropoda > Insecta > Diptera > Drosophilidae > Lordiphosa > Lordiphosa mommai. The sequence goes on along the minus strand of JAEIFT010000624.1, from coordinate 108,033 downwards.
ATTTTGTTAGGTTGGTAATATGGAGATTCATATATTTCCGGTTCATACCCCGTTCTAAACCAGTTTGTAACTGATTAATATTGGTTCAGTGTCATAACTCAGAAATTAAATAAGCTTTGCATTTAAAATTTGGTCAGTAGATTGGTTATATGGAGTTAGACATATTAATTGTTGAAGACCGTTTCCGAATTTAGAAATGGCCGTGTTCAGCAAATGAACTTGCTCCCTGATCAATGATATATTTGTTGGTTATTTACTTAGCCTACTTTTCCTCTTGTGCTTAATATGATATTTACATGAAGCATTTCCAAATGTAAATTTAACCGGTCCCCCTAAAGGTATGCTTAATAATAAAAGTAGTTTTATTAGGCTGATCAGTGATCAAGTGTTTCTGCTGAACGCGTCGAATGATTGCATTATCTCAGAAATGATTATAGCTATGAATTTAGAACTTGGTGTTTGCGTTGTTAAGATGGATTTTAAAATAATTCCTTCCTTGTTCAAGGCTAGGTTTTATTCAAAAATTTCTTGCGAAAGTGGAAACAATTTGAAAATCTCAAGATCAAGAAAAATCTGTTTTACCCTCACATGGAGGTTTTTTATATAAAAATGGATTAAATGGATATCATGAAGTTGTGCAAATGAATGTAAAGGACAGAAAGAAGGATTTGCGACACAAAAAACACAGACGTTTTATGGAAAATGCTTTTCAGTCATCCAACAAAAAGGGGGGCGACAGCATCGCGACTGCGGCATCGCAAAAATCGGTAGCGTGTGTATATAATCAATGGACCGCAGCCCTTTAACTTGTTTTAAATATTTGTCCCCATTATATGGGACAAAATTGTTTGAGCAAAAAGAGGCTTTAGGTAAATAGCACCTTTGTTTAATTTACAGATTTTATATATAAATCTGAAAAGCTCTCATCAGGTACGTAGCTAAGAAGGGGTCTCTGATGGCTCAGTTCCGACCAAACTTCAAACTGTCTAGGCTTGCTATGTTTTTTTCGTCCATAAAATTGTTTATGTTGCATAAACAAGTATGCTGATAAATGATATTTTTTTCTACTCGAATGAAAATTCATAAATTTGTAAATTTTACTGTCAAAAATTAAGTTCAGCCACTTTCGAAGTAACAAATGTAGCTACGGGCCTAACTTTCATATCTTAGGCTGGAATAACACTTTCAATTTTTAGAGACAAATATTGTTAAAATTTTTCGTTGATAAACAAATATTGCTGGATTTTGGTATCGCAGTCTCATCAAAGGCATTTTGCGTCCCATTAAAGCATACTTTGACTCGCTTATACCAACGACATTTCTCCATAAAAGACAAATTGTGACTAAAATGGTTGCTAAAAATTTTAAGAGTCATTTCAGCCTTAGCAAACTAAAATTTCTTTGTCTAAAAATTTTGATTATAAGATCGGGCAAAAATAAATTTTCTATTAATTGTTATACCTTCCCAATTTACTCACTATTTTGCAGATGATGTTTGCCCAACTTCAAAAATTGCCGCTTGGTAGACCTTTTTGTTTTGAAAGTGGATATTTACTATAGATTATATATTTTCAACTTCTATCCCAACTTTATCCCAAAACGATGCAACAGTTGTATAACTTTTTCAACCCAGCACTTACTCACTTTCTCACCTTCAACTAATTGTTATTGATGGGCGTTTAGAAAACTTTTGGCTTGAAATCTTCAAAACAAAACACGAAACTTAAATTGCATTTGACTTGGTGCAAGTGAATGTCCAAATCTAAACAATGTCTGGCTGGTGGTGTCCAGATAATGGAACCACACAAAACTCTGTGTAGAAGTTTATGAAAATAACTCTTGCCTCATATCTGCCAGACGCACCTAGTCCACATAGTCGGCACAAAATTCCACTTTTAACTTGCAATTTTTGCAAAATTCTCGCATGCATTAGAGATAGAAGAGTAGAATGGATGGATGCTGGGTGGTTATGGGAGTGGGAGGGGGAGGGAATGGCGGCTGCAATAGCAACATAAGCTGTGCTAATGTCTGTCAGCGGCAAACCACACGCAGTCTGGGGGGAAACAGATACAAATTTGGTTAGTCGTGGCACTGAATGAAAAGAGGAAGTCTCACAAAATATTTGGCAACATTTTGCGAATGGAGCAGATGCTGCCTCAAATTGCTTGAAAATTAGATGCGGTGCATATTTCGTTTTATTTTACAACTGACCCTGGGCAACTTAAAGTGCTTGGTATTTATTTTACTCGCTTTTTCTTTCGCTCTATCTCTCTCTTTTGGCTGGGAAATGCGTCGTTATGTAGGTTTATAAATCTAAATTGGAAAAGTTTTCTCTTTCGCACTGTTAGTGGAATAAAAAATGAAAAATAAAATGAAAAAACAGAACGAGTTGGTTGTATATTTATGATTGTATTTCAGTTTTGTTGGGCAGCTTAAAAGTTTTTTTTTTTTTGTTTGAAGCTTATGTTGTATTTAAAACTTGAGTTTATCAGCGGAATGGGAGATGGAGAGTAATGATAATAATTAAAATTTGATACAGATAGGTAGGATGCAAAGTGATGTCACGAGAGCTCTAGGTTGGATTTGTGTATGTCAACACTTTCTTAAATTTATTTTCGCAATATTTTGATATTTTATTTTTTAAGACTTATTTTTTGACTATTTTTCTTTTACAAAATTCGAAAATTCTAGAATGAATCTATTAACGCACTTCGAACCAGTTTAAACCCGCGAAATATTTAATTCTTTATTACCCAACTACACAAAGAGAAAAAAAGGCAAAGCTAACCTCCACTGTGCGAAAATTCTAATTAGAGGTGAGCGCGTTTCACGACATGAACGTGAGAAAACACAGTCTTTCGTGAGGGGCATCTGTGATCCGTGCGTGATTCGTGCGTGTAAAAGATAAACCTTGTGAATATAAGTCATGCTATATTCACGAGCTTTTTTCTCATATATTTGATAAATAATATTAGTCCAAAGCCCGATTTGCGTTTGATTTCGTGTATTTGCTGCTCGCAACTGCTCCCTACAAAAGGCCATGAAACCCATGATAGAATTCAGAACTCTCCACGCCAAAATTCGGGGGGTGGTTGATCGAGCGTAATCATTTGTGACATCTCCTTTAATCGTGCATGAATAGTGCGTGACGCAAAACCCTTAAAAAATGAGTGCGTGAATCGTGCGCCGAAACGAATATTAAAACGGCTCGTACCAAAACGAGAATTTTGGTTAAAGGTTATATTCCGGTGTTTAATTTATTTTGGTTTTCGGTTCCGATACGGTACCTAGATTTTTATTTATATAAAATATTTTGTAATATTACAAAATTTAAATTATTTCAAGATATGGTACAACCTAGAAAGTAAAATTAAGTCCACATAGTTAACATAGGATCCAATCATGTGCTGTTAAGCGCAACAGCACTTCTCAGAGCCGTATGAGCTCAAAGTAAGGGTGAAGGAATCATTACTTCTGCTTCTTCTTTCCACAAATTTTGTATGAATTTTACAAATAACAGAATAAATTTTAAATTTATCTTTCTTAACTTATATAAAATCTTTCTAAAAAGCAGAAAAAAATGTCCAATTATTATTCGAATAAATCGGCTCTAAAATCTTCTGTGTCCATCCAAAAATAGAGATATTACGCGATTTAGATAGATTTAAACCGATACGCTAGTAAAATACTCAAATAAATAAAAGTAAAAGGCAATCAACAAATCAGCCAATCATTTTATACATTTCTTGAAAAATTGTCCAAAGTAACATTCATCGACAAATATTTTAAAAATTTTTGGAACGTCTTGCCATTTCTGATTTGCTTTGAGCTCGAAGATGTTTCGTAAAACGAGCCTACACGTTGCCATAGGCATACCAGCGTACCTGCCTATCGCGAGTTTGCCTGCTTCGCAGTTGCCTCGATGTCCCGGTTTACTGGTAGATTTTGGATTACTCTGACATCTCTGGAAAGATTTGTTGCAATCGTTTTCTTATAACGAAGTGCGGAATATCGAGTGAAGCCATTTTATTGCAGTCAGGCTTTCAGAAAAAATTCGAATTTTTCATAAGGACTGTATTAAATACTTCCTTATTTGCGACTTAAACTAAGCAAGTGTAAAAAATTAAATTTTTTTTCTTGAACTAATTGTAACTTTTAATGGCCTGATCTAAGATGACATAAATTTTATTTTCGGCACTATGCTTCATATAAGTAAGATATCGGTTCAAAAGCATTCTGATTTCAAAGCTCTACAAAAGTGTTTTTTATTCATATAAAGCATAGTGACGAAAATTATTTTTATGTCATCTGAGAATAGGCCTTAAATTCAAGTGAACCAAGGTTCGAACCACAACCTGGGCTTCAGGGGTTGCATGAACCGGTCATCTAAAGTTATGCAGGTTTGCAGCCTTGATTTAAAAAATTCTTTCTTAAAGTAGGAATATAATATTTATAAATCTGCGAGCGAAATTATTATTCAAATTAAGCAAATTTATTTCTAAAATTTATATTAATATTTTTGAACCTTTCTATATTAATGGGAGGATTTTAAGACTTAGAAATCCGTTACATTCAATAAGAGAATATAGAAATAAGAAATTTTTTTCTGAATATCTTTGGCATATTAAACAAATATTTAAATTCTGTTTTTTTTTAATGCCGAATTTCTAATATGTAAACATTTTTTCTGAGTGTATGTAGTGCTATTTTACCAGTTGAAATATTTTTTGGAAATAATCATAAGCAGGGAATAATACCGGAACCAAAACCGGAACCGTTAACCGAAATAAACCGTTTTAAGCCAAAATGTAATGTAAATAAAAGCTCGGGCAGATTTTAGGTTTCCAACTGGTTTAGAGCGTTTTTAGAGCTGATTTTACCAGCGTATTATGGGCTATATTGAAAACTAGTCTTATAGTATGGGTTTAAATCTATCCAAATAACCGAAATATCTCTTTTTATAAAAGGAAGATTTAGAGACCGATTATTTCGAACCATAATTAGGAAATATTTTTCTGATTTTAGAAAGATTTTATTTGAAATATTTTTAGCAAAATTGTAAAATAAAAAGGAAAATTTAAAAACGGATAGAAATCTGTATATTTTAAAAAACCTTGTTTCATGTGGCATAGTCTTAAAATAATTTTTTTCAATTTTAATACATCCATTTTTTTTTAAATATTGTGAAAAAAATTTTAATTTTTGAACATTAAGAAAATTATACTTGTACCGGTACGTACTGGTATAGCGAAATAAAAATCTGGGTACCGTATCGGAACCGGAAACCGAAATTACTTGAAAACCGAAATAGAACCTTTAACCGATATTTTCATTTCGGTACGTACCGGAATCGGTACCGGAACCGATATTCATTTCGGGATTAATCCCTGATCATAAGTCAGTAAGCCTAATAATAAAAAACCGAAACAGTACTGGTTTTAGCATTTCGGTATGGTTCCGGTTTGTTTCGGTTCCTGTTATAATAGTTAACGGTTTTCGGTTCTCAAACAAACTTTTATTGAAACTGATTTTTTCGGTTAACGGTTCCGGTTCCCGTATTATTCCCTGAATCGTGCCTTACGTGAAGGAAAAATCGCTCACGCGTGCTCCTCTAGTTCTAATACACCTGTAGTAGCCCTTTAATAACATATTGAAGTCCATCTCTGCATTTAAATAACCGTATCAACAGTTATAATAGCATTTAATAAATTAATTAGCGTACCGAATGGATTCCAAAAACATACAAAAATACATTTAAAAGCAGCGTCATTTCGAGAATTTACGGTAATATCTTTACAAATGTTTAAATTGCTTTATTGTTTATTTTTACTTCCGCGTCTTAATGCCCATACGGTTCTCCATTTAAGTCGGATTTATGGTGGACAAACGGCTCCACCGCATAGTGCTCCTTTTCATGCTTCCATCCGTTATCTGGGTGGTTTCGCTTTCTGTGGTGGCAGCGTCATACACAAACGTTGGGTACTAACCGCAGGACATTGCATCCATGAGCGATCACCTAGTCGTTTTGTTGTCGTTCTAGGATCTCAGAATACCAAAAATGATACAACAGCGAAATTTTTCAAGGTGACACATTCGGTGACACACTGCAACTACAATTATCGTTATCCCATGAATCTAATCTACAACGATGTGGGGCTAATACATTTAGAAGAAGACATTATATTTAATAAGTATATTCAACCAATTTTGGTTGATCCCCATGAACCAATGCCGGGTGCTCCACTGTGGATAATTGGCCATGGACGTGTATCCAAGTACAACAGGGGAGTCCAGTTGCAATCGATGAATGGTACTTATTTGGCGCCCATAGAGTGCAGCAAGGTCTCAAGTGCCCAAAGTTATGAATTGGGAATAATATGCGTGGGCTCGAAGAAAGGAACCACAATTTGTGGTGGAGACTCTGGTAGTCCCATAATGGTGAACAACAAGGTGGTTGGCATTGTTAGCTATGGGTACAGATGTGACACTAGTACAGTGGCATTTGGAGCACGTCTATCGTTTTTCTACGATTTCATACGTTCAACCGTGCAAGGATGCGACAATGGAGAAAAGTTACCAGTAGATTTGCCACCGCGATATCGAAGTAAGCTGGGAAAATACAAGAGAAACCGAAAGCGATGGAATTTGCAGCGAAGGCAAATAAATGGACGGGCTTCACAGAGTCGCCTGATTTAGAAAATGCATTTAAAAAAAAGCAAACTAAATTTACAAATTATCATAATTATTTGTTTATTAAATCATTTAAGAATGTGACTGTTTTTATCCGAAAATAATATATATTTAGCTATGGATAGGGTATACAATTCGAAGAATCGACCAATACGTAGCCCGGTAGTTTCGGGCAACATAGTTCACAAGCGCGTGTATACCTCCCTAAAGGGTGTTAGAATTCCATATTAAATTGAAATAAATGCATTTAACATTTTATTTTCACACTCACACAGTGCCAGACCCAAAGAAATCAGCAACAAAAATAGAAGGCTAACATCGGCTACGCCGATGTTTTAAATACCCTTGCAGTTTTTGAAAGGCGCTACCATTGATAACAAAAAAGTCTTTCTCATTACAATTAGTTTTTGGACCGATCGTTCCTATGGCAGCTATATGCTATAGTCATCCGATTTTGATAAATTTTTTCAGAATTGTGTGAGAGCATATAAAACTAATATATACCACGATTGGTGACGCTACGATGGGAAACAAAGAAGTTTTTCTCACTAGAACTTGTTTTTGGACCGATCGTTCCTATGGCAACTATATGCTATAGTCATCCGATTTTGATAAATTTTTTCAGAATTGTGTGAAAGCATATAAAACTAATATATGCCACAAAAAAGTTTTTCTCACTAGAACAAGTTTTTGGACCGACCGTTTATATGGCAGCTATATGCTATAGTCATCCGATTTTGATCAATTTTCTCAGAATTGTGTGGAAGCATATAAAACTTATATATACCACGATTGGTGACGCTACGATGGAAAACAAAAAAGTTTTTCTCATTAGAACTAGTTTTTGGACCGATCGTTCCTATGGCAGCTATATGATATAGTCATCCGATCCGGCCGATTCCGACAAATGTGCAGCGTATTTGTATTTAAAGACTTTTTGCAAAGATTGGTCAAGATAGCTTCAAAACTGAGGAAGGAGACAGCATAGAAACAGACGGACAGACGGACGGACGGACAGACGGAAATGAACTCAGCTCGTCATGCTGATCAAGAATATATATACTTTATGTGGTCGGAAATGCTTCCTTCTATGCGTTACAAACATCGTGACAATTTTAATATACCCTCTGCAAGGGTATAAAAATAGACCTGTCTTGAGTTTCATTTTGATACGGAATTGCTGACTTTTATAGTGTATATATATGAGCAGTATTACCTCTGGACAGTTCAATTGGCAATTGTAAATGTTGCTATTAGCTGTGAATGACTTCGATCTTATATAGAGCTTACCACTGATACGGAGTTATCGCTTTCCCTGAACTGTCAAAATATTTTTAAATAATTGTCATGGCTTATCTGTGTAAATAAGGAAATACTGCAAGAGATTTATACTCTAAGAGAACATAGAACATAGAAATTTTTTACAAATTTTGGAAAGATATTTAAATAATATTCAACTTACTAAGTTGTACGAGCATTTTCAACGCTAAAGTCAGTTGCTTCTAATCTAAGATCTAGGTGATATTAACAGTTACAGAAAGATAGAATGCCTACACAGACGAAAAAAGATATCTGGACTAAAATCAATCCCAATAAATGTCAGATGAAGGTGGATTCCAGATTTTATGAAACCAAAGTACATTCAGGCTCGACTCGAACTTAAAATTTTAATCCGAAGATTCTTATGTCGCCCAAAATTATTTTAAAAATGTGCGAACGAATTTAATATTACGTTTACGTAATAAATTTTTGACAAATATTTAAGCAATTTTTGATATATTATATAAATCCATTAAGTCGTTCCGGATTGCCATATCCTTTCTCTGAGGCCACTCATATAGTTTACTTCGATCGTAATAGAATTGGGATTCGAATAAAAAGCAGCAAGGCATTTGGCTTGGTTAATATGCTTGTACATTGGAATTTGTCATAAATAAATATTTTGTTATTTCTTTTTAATTTTTTTCTAGAACAAACTAGTATGATTTGAGATAACTGTCACTGTCACAATCAAAGGCTACTTTGATCAATATATTTTTATATCCGAGAACTGTATTTAGATTTCTCTATTGTTGATTTTCTCAGTTCAGTGTGGAATGTCATGGAGCTCACATCTACAAAAAAAAATATAATTTATTTTTATAAAACTAATAATTTATTATTTTCGTAACTGGACAAAAACCAATATTTTTTCTGAATTCGATAATTTGTTTTCTTTCTTTATTTGTGGATTTTTTTGCTTTATTTCTCTTCTTGAATCCTCCCATTGTAAATTTTTTTTTTACATTGAAAATTCACTTATTTCTATCCTTGAATTTTGTTGTTATTTTGGGTTAAATAGGTGACATTGCACCCGAAGAGGTGATAATCACCACCATGATCACAAAAGTATCCAAAAATTAAACCAACAAGAAAAGAATGCACCCGGGATCTATTGATTTGCGTAATAGATATGGGTCTATAATCGATGTATCGATGTTTTCCATATTTAAGAAATATCGTTATCATTGAAAATAATCGATTTAAATCGAACAAATTTATAATTTGATTGTCCGGGATTCATTATAAATAGTCGATATTTAGCCTGTCGTTATAAAAAATATACGAGAATAGTGACGATTGCAAACTAGAAGCTAAAATCTGCACAAGATATGTACATAAATTTTCTAAAGTCTTAATCAAGAAATTCCAACTCGATGCAACATTGGAATAGTTTATTTATAATGTTAAATAGCATGCTACTAAATCAAGTAGCCATATTTCTAGTGTAAACTCTGAAAAAAAGTCTGCCAGCGTTCTAGATAGAATTGATAACGATTTGAACTTAAGATTTCAAGTAGAATTCGTTTTTGTGTGTACTTAAATTAAGTACGAATCAGTCTAAAGTTTCAAATTTACCCAAATTGTTCCTGAAATGAGAACAAAATTCTTAAATGAAGTACGAAATACTTAAATCAAGTATTTTTGTACTCAAACGTTCTAGAATTAACGGTATTGAATTCGTTTTCGGGTGTACTTAAACTAAGAACGAATCAAACTTTAATTTAAAATGTACCCAAATTGTTCCTGAAGTGAGAACAAAATTCTTAAATCAAGTACGAAATACTTAAATCGATCATTTTTGAACTCAAACGTTCTAGAATGCATTAGTTCCGTTTTTTAGTTAATACTTTAAATATTATTATTAAACTGAGAACGAATCCTGAAATGAGAACAAAATTCTTTAATCAAGTAAAAAAAACTTAAATGAAGAATTGTTGTTGTATCTTTTTAAGTACACTCAGAAAAATATCCATTCTAAATGTACCGAAAACCGTGTTTTTCTTTTTTTCTCATACTGAGAACGGCGGGATTAAGGTAAGAACGCTTTTATTGAGACCGGACGTTCAGCGTTTAAGAGCCATCTGGTCTTATTATTGGAACAGAAAAAAATTTATTCCTGTCCCTTTTTCTTAGTTCGTTCGTCGGTTTAGAACGAATGGTATACTTTTAAGAACGTGGGCTTATTTCAAGATCGGGAAAAATAAGAACGGATTGTGTATAACAGTAAGAAATTTGCGCTGCCTTTCAGAGCAAATTCTAGCATATGAACGAATCGGGATTGGTTCAAAACCATTTCGATCTTAGAATGTGGCTAAGCCAAAAATCTTAGATGTGTCCGGAATCGTTATAAAATCAAGTATTTCGGGATTGAAAAATTGTACTTGAACCTTGACCTTGAAAGTATTTTGTACTTGTATCAAGTATTTTCGTACTATTGCTATTGACACCATTTGTACTTGATTAAAGTACAAAGTTTTCGATTTTTTTTTTTCAAAGTGTACTAAATAATATTAAAAGATTAGTCAAATCTGTTTGAACCCTTCGACTTAACCATGAACCAGATATTCGAAAGCAGCTCAGTGAGTGTGTTCCTTATATTTCCAATAGCGTGCTTCAACACAATTTCGAAAGACAAATGTTTACAGACGAGGCGTTATCTGTTGGCCTGCTGAGCATTTCTCTAAGCGAAGATTAGGTAATCCTTTGCTTATGAAAATAATTATTTAAACTGCAAGGGTATATAAACTTCTTCATAGCCAAATAAAGCTTTTTTCCATTTTTTTATGTGATGAGTTTAATGCGTACGTGATGGCGTGACGTGGTAGTTCTCCACCGAAATAAAAGATGTTTCACATCCAAAACCTTACAAAAACAATAACGGTAATTCAAAGCGAAAAGTTGTCTTGGCATTTTGTTACGTACGCGTTTTTTCCCTCGGAATGTCATCTTTAACGCCAATCCTTTTTTTCCATCTTTTCGACAAATAGAATTTTAGCAATTTCAGCCATTTTCATCAAAATGCGCATCAAAAATTGCGCTCAATAAAAATTTCGTGTGCTTGGCACGACATGATAAGGCACACAACATACACACACACACACGGATAATATTTTGCCATACCCTGACATTATTGACATAACCAAAGCTCGCTCCAGACAGCCACATATCATCAGAGTGCGGCAAAAAGGGAAGCGGAAGTAATGGCAGCTTGTTGCTGCTCCAGCCCACTTTCTATTTTGTGTCGCCATTTTAATTGTTTTTACAGTTTGGCAAGCTTCTCTCCACCCTTTAATCAGAAAACGTTTTCATTTGCCCTTTTTTCCTTCTTTTTTTTTGTTTGAGTCTGTTGGTTAGTCCTTGTCGTTGTGGTCATAACTACACATGGCACATGCCGCAATCATTGTCATCTCATGGTCCTTTGGTCCTTTGTTTTTGAATATGCTGTGGTCATGTTGTAGCTACATGTGTTCTATGGTCTGCTTTAAAACTTCTTTAAATTTGTGTACACCCCAACGTAATTTGACTGCCAATCATTCAACTTTGGCCCACCATAATTAGTTTTGTATAATGAATATGGACAACTAATTAAAATCTGCCAACAATTTTGGTTGCTAATGATGATGATGATGATGAAATGTGTTTTAAGGGTGGTATGGACAACGAGAAATTTTATCAGCGGAAGTGCAGTATGTTTGGCTTTTCATGTATGTCAACAACAGAGAGAAACCCCCAAAAAAAAAAAAAAAAAGAAACGAGAGAAGATAGGCCGAGCCTTTTTGGATGTTGCTGTTGCTGATGTTCATCTACTTCTATTCATATGGTTGCCCCTGGTTTTTAATCCACTCTTTTGCCTGCAACTACTACACGTAAGTTGAGGCTAATCCTTGTGTAGGGTGGCCCACCAACCAACCATTGTTAAGGTCAACACACACACAGATACACAAAAATATCCAACTTGCGCCGTTTCTGTACTTGGCACATACATGTTTTTGATGAGATTTTCTTGTGTGTCAGCTTAATATTTATATAAAGAGGTTTACCACTGACGGAGTCATCTTCATCAACAACAACAACAACAGAAAATATTTATTTTATTTTCCCAAAGTGAAAATGCCAAACATGTTGGAACTTAAGAGAAAGAAAGATGCGATGCATACACATCATTAATTGACATTAAAGTAGTATGTGAGATGGGAATAATCTCAATGGAAATCCAACAATTCTGCAACACTCTAGGGCACTAGGGTATGGCAAAACTGTAATCTAGGGAAAATTACCCCGATTTTGTAAGTGCAAAAATCAGAAAAATATAAATATATTTTTTTTGGATTTCTCATACATAAAAAATAAAGTTCGGCAATTAAATATAAAGCAGAAAACATTTAAATAAATTGATGCCATATTTTATGTTCAAAGTTGCGTATTCTATTTTAATTTTAGATCTATGGTTTCTTGGGTAAAATGATCTTCCAAATGCTAGGTGAGTAATAATGAAAAGAGTTAACTGAAAGACCGAATTGATGATTACACCAGGCAACAGCTTAAGGACAAAATCAGTCGTTTCTAATAGATTTGGGTTCCCAAAACATGAAAAAATTTGTTTTATTCATTTTTTTAAAAATATGGCTGCATTAAATCGAGCGTTTTTTGTACAACATTACCGATTCTAATAGGGTATTTAGTATGTCACAGCTAATAAATAGGTTAAGAAAAAATAGGTTTAAAATTTAAAAATCTCTGATATTAAATAAGCCCTATTTATTACAAAAAATTACAAATTTAATGCTACTACTAATTTTTTGATTTTCTTTTATCTTAATTTAAATTTATATTTAATATTTAATTTAAGTTCTATTTCGCATAAGTTCACGAACCCTATAATGAAATTGCGCTCCGCTTCCAATCGTCTTTTTATGATGAGGTAAATCGTTCCATTGCCGAATAGCATTTAACAAAAACTGCCTATCTGAGCAAAACAATTTCCATCTAGGACAAATAAGATTATTAGTTCGCAGTGCTGCAGGTCGTTTATAATCAAAAAGATATGAAGGTTTTTTAGTGGTTATATTTTTTTGAGAAACACAAAAGTTCTAAGATCAATCCATGAATTTAAGCTAAGCTCAAAAATACAACTGGCTAAGTGGGTTACATGGTCAAATCTTCTACAATTAAACACATATCTAGTTATTGAGTTAAAAAGAAACTTTCAGTTTATCGCAATCTCAAGTGATGGTACAAAAAATTGTTTAGCAATATTTATTTTCACTTGAACTGGTGAAAACCACCTTAACGTCGGCAGTTGCCTTAACATTCCATATGTTTTGTCAGTCGCTATTTTGATGTGATTGGTCCAGGTTAAAATATTATATTATTGTTAACCAAGGACTTGTTGGAGTAGATAGGCAACAGAAAGTAGTTACAAAGAAGTTAAAGCAAACAAAGTAAAGTTGACCCCAACAAATAACACAAGTTTACAAAATTAAAAAATAAAATTCAAACTACCAAACAGATTGGAAAATGATCTTCAATTAGATTATTCGAAATTGCATACCCTTTAAACTTATAGCTTGCTTGACTCCATCTATAGATTCTATCTCGAGATGTGGATTAACAATTAAGGGTACCTTCCGAAAAAAATAAACAAAAATTCTAACTCAAAAACGTATTCATACAAACATTTTTATACCCTTGCAGAGGGTATATTAAAATTGTCACGATGTTTGTAACGCAGTGAAGGAAGCATTTCCGACCACATAAAGTATATATATTCTTGTTCAGCATGACGAGCTGAGTTCATTTCCGTTTGTCCGTCTGTCCGTCTGTCCGCCCGTCCGTCCGTCCGTCTGTCCGTCTGTTTCTATGCTATCTCCTCCCTCAGTTTTAAAGCTATCTTGACCAAACTTTGCAAAAAGTCTTTAAATACAAATACGCTGCACATTTGTCGGAATCGGCCGGATCGGATGACTATATCATATAGCTGCCATAGGAACGATCGGTCCATAAACTAGTTCTAGTGAGAAAAACTTTTTTGTTTTCTATTGAATCGTCACCAAACTTGGTATATATTAGTTTTATACCCCTTTACACAATTCTGAAAAAATTTATCAAAATCGGATGACTATAGCATATAGCTGCCATAGGAACGATCGGTACTAAAACTAATTCTAATGAGAAAAACTTTTTTGTTATCAGTGGTAGCGCCTTTCAAAAACTGGAAGGGTATTTAAAACATCGGCGTAGTACAGCATTCCAAAATACATTAAACAAAATAATGCCTCCATTGGGACTAGTGTAATCGAAACAGCGAGCAAAACTTTCCAATTATTTGGGAATTTTTACAGTACTGTTTATTAATTTTTTTAAAATTTGTACGCAGTTAAAAACCTTGATAATAGCAGCAAAACTTAAAAGAGAAAACATATAACCCATAATCAAAACTGTACCGTTAAGATGTGTCGGATCTTTTCGGTCTTTTAGGTTTCAAAAAATAATGGTTCTTAAGTATGAGCTCTCAAAAGTTTTAAAATATCCATCTCATTATAGGATATCTATATCTTAAAATATCTATCTTATTTTAGGTAAATTGAATTAGTGAGATTAGAGAATGAGGACTGGTTTGGTTCAGTGGTTCACAGAGTTTTTAAAGTTAACAAAATAGTTTTTGGAGTTAAACGAATCGTTGTTTTGGTTCGGATTAGTGGTTGAAACCAGTTCCGAATATTCGCATATAATGCAGGTTCTAAGAGAAAAAATTAAACTTTTTGCAATTATCAATCCATATACAAATTATTATATAAATATGCCATCCCTGTGGATCAATTTGAACCAAGTGCGACTTCTCTTATTTGCGGTCGCCCATCATAAACTAACATAACCGTAAGTTTGATAACATTTATTTAATAGAAAACTAAGTGTTTTTTTTACCGAATTAACTAAAGCGATACGATATATTTCGTTAAGTTTACTTTCCAGATTTTAATATCTAAATGTACATATGATTTTTTTAATCCTCACGTCATCAAACATGTTGATAAAAAAAACCAAATCGAACCGATTCATTTTGCGGTTTTCGGTTCGGTTTTGCGTTTTGAGAAAGATATCTAGTCGGTTCGCGGTTAGGTTTACGAGCAACAAATAGCGGTTCGATTTGGTTTGGTTCGGTTCGGTTCGGTTCAGAACTGGCTTGCATCCGTGATATCCGAGTGAAAAATAAAATCGTACGATTAAAATAATTGTTTTCCGTCGTTTCCCTCTCTCTCTCTTCGACTTAAGTACGTATACTCTGAGCAATATACATATTAACCTAATCAAATTCACACTTCGTGAAATCTTTGAACTAATAACCCTTTTTGAATAATTATTATAGAGATAATCTGCTATATAAATACCTCACAGATTTCATTTCCAAATACATTTTAATTAATCAACTTAAAACAGAATGAAACTGAAAATTTGTATAATCGTATTACTACTTTGTCAGTGCATATAAGGACCGATTTCTCAAATTCTATGTGTCAGATTAAAGTATATTTTACACAGTTATTTGTTAGTTTTATGTGACAAATAGTGCTGTGTAAAATATGAGAAATTGACTTTCATATTAAATTAAGTAACTTAATAACTTAATGTCAAATATTTTCGATGTTTCCCAACGTCAATGCCAAACGGTCAAGATTGTGAAATTAAACTTTAAGCATATTTTATATTGATACAAAATATTTAAAATTTAATACTCTTCTGGATTGATACATATCAATTTTATTCATCAATGATTTATGCGCTATAAAACAGCAAAAATGAAATTAATTGCAAAATGCATTATTAATAATGAAAAACAGGCAGCCAGAGAGTCATGACAAATATTTTGTCATCACACAGACGCACGCACTCACACACACACTGATATGATGAATGACATGATACGGAAGCCATGACAACAAAATGTCATTGAGCTGGAAGTGGCAGAGAAGGTTCTTCAATCAATTAATACAATATATGTTCTGAAATGGAATTAAAATGGAAAGAGAGCGAGATAGAGAGGAAAAAGGACAACCATTCAGGAGGGAACAATAGAAGTTGAAGTGGGGAAGTGAAATGGGAAAGGCTTGATATTTAAATGAAGTTCATAAAGGGAAAAACTAACATTGAACTGTCAATATAATCAACAAGCAGCAAACAGGCAAACAATTTCTAAGCTACCCATAAATCAGGGAAAATCGATTTCTCGTCTATTTAATACTGACTTGAGGCGGGGAAATGAGAATGAAATAAGTATGTAAAAGATTTCAACAGTCACATTATAAGCTAATGGGGGGCACTCAAAGCGAGACATGAAACGATTTGTGGGCAAATTGAACCATCAGAGAAAAACATAAGAAAAAGAAGGAGAAGCTAATATGACTAAACGAGCTACAAAATATACAGAAAATGGAAAACTTAGGCATGCCTTAAGTATTTTTAAGAAGATTAAAGAATTAGTTTAACAGAGGACTTAAGCTACTGGTTTAGGTAATAATTGGGCGTGTTCAGCAGAAGAACTTGCTCCCTGATCAATGATACATTTATTGGTAATTTACGTAGCCTACTTTTCCTCATGTGTTTAATATGATTTTTACATAAAGCTTTTTCAAATGTCAATTTAACAAGACCACCTAAAAGTATGCTAAATAATAAGAGCAGTTTTATTAAGCTGATCAGTGATCAAGTGTCTCTGCTGAACGCGTCCATTATTACATTTTTTGAGTTATCAAAATGGTTTCTTAAAATTTTTTGTTGAAAAGAAATCAGTTTGTCTTTATTTCCATTTTAAGGACTCTTGCAGCTTCCTCATTAGTCAAGCACTCAAATCTTCAATTCAAATTCAAACTTTAAAAATTTACAACTGAAAATCATTGAATATACTTAGCAGCACTTGCCGCGACTTGATAGTCAAGTGTTGAATCCTGGAAACATCTGCAAGTGTCACTTGAAAAAAATTTTTCAGCAAAATAATCTTTTCTTTTATTTTTGTTGACACTTTTGAAGATGTAAAAGAAGAGCGAGAAAAGGAAATAATACATTTTTCACATAGCAATCCAATTTTCACACCCCCCCCAGCAAGCATATTGTTATGACAAGCTGAAAATATTTTTGATTGACATTTTAAAATGGAAGGCAAGACAACAACAAATGGGAAAGTTAATGGAAAATTAATAGTTACTGCAATTCGTACACAGACATTGTGTTGTCCTTGGCCAAAGGACATTAACAGCTTATTGCTTTCACACTATTTTCTATCGCCTTTTTACGTTTGTTCTTCTCACGCCCTAAGCGGATTATACACTTTAAATTATATGCCCAGTCCACTTAGGCAAAAAGAGGCAATGAACACAAATTTTAATTTCCAAAGAAAATGCTGCTAAAAGTGCCTTTAAATATTCTGCTGTAAGTCTTTAAGAGAAACGAACAGATTTGGGGTCAGTAGAACGATGGAAAAGTAAAACAGTTTTTTCTTTACGGTAGACTTTTATCTTGAATAGTAAATTTAATCTGCATACCAAATTGAGCGCCGCTTTTACATAAAATTGAACCTTTTGACCAAATTGAGCTTCACTTAAACATAAAATTTAAAGCGTTCATACTGGACTGTTTGCATTTTAAAATAGAATCAGCGATTGGTGCTTTTTCTCACATCATAAAACTTTAAAATATTTAGTATGAGATGTGCTTTCTATGCATGGTATGGTCTTTGATATTACTCAACTATTACACTGTTTTCTCATTTAAAGGTTTTAAAAAGAGGTTAAGAGTTTTTAAATATATTTTCTTATGTTCCTGTTTTTGAAATCTAGGTGCTTTTTGAGAAAATATATGTTGCCTGCTTTTAGGACGATTTAAAATATATATGCTTGGGTCTGCAACGACCCGCGTATGATTTTAAACGCGGGCCGTTTTCTCATCCTCATGGATTTCAAATTTAGATGCTTTTTTAAATTTGTGTTGCCTACTTCAAGGCTGCATATAAATATGTATGCTTGTGTTTACAACGACCACAATATGATTTAAAAGGCGGCCGAAAAGAAGACATCGTATATTTTCGTGAATAGCGCCTATATTTGAAAAACAAGAACATGAGAAACGCCCCTTAGTCTATTGCAAAGCTAAGACATTATCCATTTAATTAATTAGTTATAAGTTTTGTTAAAAAATTGTATATATAGAAAAAATCACAATTTGATTTCGATGTAGCGCTTATTAATTTCATTATTAACAAAAATGTGAGAATTTAATCATTAAGTTTTTTTTTATATTACTATATTAGAGTTGCCACCCCCGAAATTTGGGAAAAAA
The DNA here is from genome assembly GCA_018904225.1 of Lordiphosa mommai. Lineage (NCBI taxonomy): Eukaryota > Metazoa > Arthropoda > Insecta > Diptera > Drosophilidae > Lordiphosa > Lordiphosa mommai. The sequence continues at coordinate 89,691 of JAEIFT010000624.1, read as the reverse complement.
AAACTCACATCTCCCACAATTTTGAAAACAGATTGTTTGAACCGTTTAAACAAATATTTTAATCATCATTGCTTATCGATCCGCCATAAAACATTTTCCGATCAAATGAGCAATAGTAGAGTTGCCACCCCCGCAATTTGAAAAAAAACATAATTTGGGCATGTTGTGATCTAATAAAATATTCAGAAATAAACGGGTATATCGAAGTCGAGCAGGGCCGACTTCAACTTACGCTCTCGTTTTTTTTTTAATTTTTCGGTGGTAAACATTTTTTTTATTTTTTATTTTTTAAATTCAATTTTTTAAGATTGTCCATTTTTTTCAATTGGTTTCACATATTTCACATATAACTCCCGTAATTCTAAACGAAATTTAATATGCTACCTCCCAGTGCAACCACATCCGGAGCGTTCGTAAACTAGATTGAAAAGGGACTCCCACAGCTATACCTTTCAGGAGTGCTAATAAAGCGCTCATAGTAACGGGAGTCCCTAGCAAACACCCCTTAGGAGTTTTTATAGAGCGCTCCTACGCGAAGTAAGAATGGGGTCCAAGAGAACCACATGGGGGCGTTTTTGGAATTTTAAAAAACTAAAGTAGGCTGAGCATTTGCTTTTCTAAAAGTTTTGAATCATTTTCACAAGTATACAAGCTTATTCGATTAATATTAATTGTTAATAAAATTGGAAGTGGTGCATGGGGTAGAGATTCTGTGTTCTTTCCCGCCTTAGAAGATTTAATAAATGAATTTTTTTCTTTAAAACATTTATACATCGAGACACCTTTACCAGCTATTGGCGACAGTTGTGAAGAGAAGTGTAGCCATAAACAAAGATACACTCAAACTTTGCCCGTTTGGATTCGACTGTAAACTGCGAACACTAGCCAAGGGATTGAAAGAAGATCGGCATGGCCAACATTGCTTGGGACAGCAACAAAATTTTGTTTTTTTTATGGGTCCTTCTCTTCGGATTATCTGAATTATCTTAGGATGACTGACGAAGTCCTTTTCAAAAAATCATAGGCGAATAAAGGAGTCAGCTCGGAGTCTTTGCGGATTATCCGAGTGAGCATTCTGGGACTTCGTAATCACTCTTTTAAGGAGTTCCTGAGGAAGACTTTTTACATATATGTTAAAAAGGCCTTTTTCTCCAGCGGATATGCACTTCTGGGACTATTTTAGGAGCCTCCCAATGAGGGTATAGGCAGTCCTAGAGGTGTACCCAGCGGAATCTGCTGGTTGACTGCGTATGTTTTTTTTATGTTTTCTTTGTTGTTGATATGTTTACTTTTCAACTCAAACGACTTGTTTCACTCTGAATTATTGAATAAGTTCCTTAACATAGATAAAATTAAATTCATCTTTGTCAAACTTATAAAACTATTTTTTTTACTTATTTTTTTTTTTGTGTTTGAAAGCTCTAATTAGTTCGAAAGAAAGAATTAAGATTTTAGTACGCTTCAAATGACACCTCAATTACCCTAAGAGACCTGTTTATTTTTGAGAAAACACTTATTTTAGTTAAAAATACTAAAATTTCTATAATATCGATTATTTTACTAACAAAATATTAACATCGAAAAGATACTTTTCGAATATCGGAAATAATATCAATGTAGATATTTTTCAAACATCCAACAACCCTTTCATTTTTTGCCAATTTCTTAAAGGATAGGTACAGATAACAAATTTCATCAAATATTTTTGAAATTTTGGGGACAAGTCTCTCTTCTTTGTGCCGGTATTACACACGGCTGCCCCAAAAAGTATGTAATTTAAATGACAGTTCGTTATGCCGTCAGACATCTTGCCCCTCGAAGTGTGCAACACAAAGTTTAGTTCATTATTCCTTAGAACACACAGGCTTAAAATGTAGGCAATCAGTGATGTCAACTATCGATGCCTAAAAAAGGCTTAATCGAATATAAAAAACGGCTAGAAATTAATAAATTATATCTAAGATAGCTAAAAAAGTTAGCAAAACTATTTTTTTTTCCTAAACTAACAGTTTGACAGTTGGCAACAATACGGATCACAGAAAATAGGTAATATAAAATAGAAATAAACAGTTTTTGACATAAATTCAATAATGAATGAAACCTATAAATCTTTACAAGGTTCTTCAAACAACAAATATTTAGTGTACTTTATATGGTCCTGCCTTCCCAGTATCTTCTAGGCAAAGCATTTAAAATTTAGATATATTTAGAAGGAGTTATATGCAAAATAAGCTTAGTAGCTAAGTAAGTTCAAACGCTGGATATTGTTTTTCCTAGTATGGATTTTCACTTATTGTAACAGTTTCATATTGATTGCCCTTAGAATCTTATGGATACACGCAAGCCTGACAGGTAGACGTACATTTTTTTTTATATAAGTCACACAGCACTTTATGTCAATTTTTTGGGGCAGACAGATTTGTGCACCTTCAACTGAAGTAAATATAAATTGCACATTGAATTGAAGCATATGACAGCTGTCACTTAAATTGACATTTCCTAATATCATGTTATACATACATGACATGTCTTTGAGTGAAAAATATTGCTACTATACTTCCCCACACATGTAATGACGCAAATTGGGTATAAGCTGAGGAGTAGGGGACTTATCGAATTGACGCACACTTCACGCACAGCTGTGGTCATTTGTGTCCTTGGCATTAGCATTTCCATACAACGAAAAAAAAATCTATAAATATGAACCTGTCGTTGAAGTTGCACTAACAAGCTCAGAACTTTTCCCTGGGATTGTGTTTCCTGCTTAAAATGACCTGCAACAGCCACTTTATTGTAGCATACTTTCTTGAAGCTAAATGGGCGGCCATAATTTGACACATTTTATGTGGGACTGGTAGGAAAGCTAAGCACTTGAGCTACATTTTGTAAAATGTTTATGGCTGGCCATTAAAATGCATTGCAACTAGAAAATATGAGTTTAAAATATCAAAATAATTGGCCTATACAAGTACATAATAATGGGATAATCTTGGAGCAATTTAGGTAACTCTGTAATGCTCATTAAATGTTTTAATTAGGAAGCATAAGGCAAACTTTTAATTTTTTTTTTTACTTTTTTGGTATATTTTTAATAACACATACCTACAAAGCGGATTATATGTCAAAGCATCACAGAGCAAGAGTACATATTAGAGAGAAAGATTCATACGCCTCTCAAAATGTGGCGCTGTTAAGCGATATTACGTATGTAGATACTTTTGAAATGTTGCTAAAGACTTATAACACATATAGAAAAACACGGTGGTTAGAGCGAGACGGACATTGTCTTGACTGTACTCAGAGAGTGACAATAACAAAGAACAGCTGATTAATTTCTCTGTTAAATTGTGGCGACCGAGCAATCGTTCTCTCTAATAATAATGGTCTGTGAAAGCATTTACTTCAACGAATGAAAAGTCATACGATCATTCGTTTCTAAGGGCCGTTTTCTCATCTTCATGTTTTTTTAAATCCTGTTGCTTTTCGATCAAATATATGTTGTCTACTTTTAGGCAGCTTAAAAAAATATCTTTGCGTGTGTCTACAACGACCCGAGTATGACTTAAACACGGCCTGAAAGTAGGCAACATCAATTTTTTTTTAAAAGCTCCTGGATTTAAAAACCATGAAGATAAAAAAACGGCCCTAAGTGTATAGAGACTTCATTATTACAAGTCACATAACAATCCCAAAATTGTTGTGAGAACAATTAAGTGCTTTTGTTTAGATACTGATACCGAGCTGGGCATAATCAGACACCTCATAAAGTGAGTAAAGTATATGTAAAATTCCTCTAAGCACACTTCAAAATTATATTTTTTGTATAATTAAAATACTTTTAAACTGAACCATTTGAAAAGTTTTTGTTTAATTTTATTAAAAGACTCGAAATGGCTCTAAAGTTTGGTAAAAATAAATCATACGACACGCAAGCCTGATATAAATTTTTACAAACATCGAAATTGAATTGGTAAGCTATTTTTGAATGGCCCTTTGAGTGCATATTTTGAAACGAACTTCACATTTTTTGTTTATAAATAAAATATACATATTAAAGTCAAAATACTTCATATATATAGAAACACTTTAGAAAAATTTTGAAAACTGAATGCTTAAAAAACGCTTTCTTAATAAAGGCCTCATTCTAGATGACATAAAAATTTATTTCGGCACAGTTCTTCATATGAATAGAAACACTTTTGAAAGCTCTAAAAGTTGAATGCTTTCGAAAAGCTGTCTTATTCATATGAAGCATAGCATGGTTATCTGGAATGAGGCCTTCATACGAAGTACTGTGACAAAATTTTAATCTCATCTGAGTAAATACCTTTAAAGGAAACTCATTGTCAAATGACAGTTCTGAGTGAGTCATTTTATAAATTTCTCTCTATGAGCCAATCATAAACAATACCATCAACAGGAAGTTAACGTATACACACACACACATCGACACACATGCCATGAACACGAACTTCCGCTCTTCTAGGCAGGAGATAAAAGCAACCAAAAAACACAACAAAAAAAAAGAGCAAAGCTCTCTGACTAAACTCAACTGTTAGATGTGTTCGCTGCTACTTCAGTCTCTATTTGGGTGCTTGTGAACATACAAAAATTTGACAATTTAAAAGAGTTTAACAACAAAGCAGCAGCAGCACCAGCAGCAGTCAAAATCATAACGAGGTGGCAAAGCGACAAAGTCAGGGCCTAAAAGAGCCCGCAGGGAGTCCCCGCCCATTCCAATGGCTTGTTGAATCATTTCGTTTGCTTTTATTTCTGTTATGCACGCATTTGGTGGCAGTTCAAACAAATTTAATTTTCGCGTATTGACATTTGCCCCAAAAGTACATCTGTTTTTTTGTAGCATACTTACAGGGGGAAGTGTGGCAAAACAGGAAATTGGTAAAAAATTACAAACATACATTTTTTTCCATTCCATTAATGGTTGGTGTGAAAAGATTTAAAGCTGAAATTGATGTGTGAATTTTATAGCATAAAGAAACAAATTTTTTACCAGGCTTTGTGTGATTTTAAATGAAAATGTTTACCAAAAAAATTATAGACAAATACCAAAGGGTTTTTTGTATGGGAATAAAATTAATACATTTACAGAAAAGTGAAGTGAGAAAAGACAAAAAAGGTGTGCTCTTATGCCCTCTGTTGGGGAACAAAAATTCCAATCATTTACAGAATTTGACAATATGTTCAACATATTTTTAATACCGATTTTGTGTGGCATATTTTATATAATTTATACAAAAAAAAATGGCAAAAAATTTGTAGTATTATCTGAAATATGTAAACTAAGCAGGGATTAATCCCGAAACGAATATAGGTTCCGGTACCGGTTCCGGTACGTATTCAGTTTTATTTTTCAGTTGATTTTCAGTTTATTTCGGTTTTCGGTTCTGATACGGTACCCAGATTTTTATTTCGGTTTACCGGTACGTACCGGTACCAGAATAATTTTTTGTTATGTTCAAAAATTTTAATTATTTTAAGATATTCAAAAAAATAGTGGATGTAATAGAACCACAAAAGGGTTCTACGAATATCCCACATAAAAAGGTTTTTTTACCGATTTCTATCATTTTTATTTTTTGGACGAACAATTTCGTTAAATGCTTCTGTCCAGGCGTTCAGTGGTATCCCTGAAACCAAGAATTAAGGAAATCCCTATTGTTTTGTCGCCCTAAAATCTGACGTGTTTTCGCCAAAAATAGAGATCTAGAGTGATTTGGATAGATTTGAACCCATACTTTAAGACTACGGCCCAAAATAGCTCATAAAAGGCTGGTAAAATACTCAAATATCAGGTATATTAGCTCTAAAAAACACAAAAACAGTTGGTAACTTAAAATATGCCTTAGCTTTACCTGATTATAAATTTTCCGAAATATTAAAGAAGATTTTTTTTGTAAAACGAAATTTGAATAAAATTCTGAAACATTATTTCTAAAATTGATATTATAATTTTTCTAGCATTTCTATTTTTCGAAGACTAAGAAATCCTTTACATTTAATTAGAGGGCTTATATTTAGACTATATTATATTTATTATTTAAAGTTTATTTAAAAGTTTTAACACTTTTTTTATAGACATTTTTTCCTGTATCTTATATATCTTTAAAAGAGAATTTGATTCTGATTATTCTGTAAGGCGAATTTCTGAAATGTAAGACTTTCTTCTCAGTGTATGTATTGCTATTTTACCAGTTGAATATTTCAACTGGAAACCGAAACAGTACCGGTATTAGCGTTTCGGTATGGTTGCGGTTTTTTCGGTTCCTATTATAACGGTTTACGGTTTTCTGTTCTCAAAAACAATTTAATATCGGATCCGGTTTCGATACCGGTAAGTGGCTTTTAACGGTTGATTTCGGTTAACGGTTTCGGTTACGGTATTATTCCCTGAAACTATGGCTAATGGATTTTAAGTAGGGTTGAGCATACTATATATAAGGGGTGATTTTTTAAGCGTAGTTTTTTAAAAAATCGAATGAAACACTCAATTTGCATCATATATTCAACAATTTTATTGGAATCGATAAATTGGCCTTTGCCATTAATGTTTTAAAGATAACTTCATGTAAATGTTGTCTGCGTCCATTCGGAAGGTCCAATTTTGAGTCACTTCTTCGAAAATTCCTTGAACTACGAATTTATAAACTTCATAAAGATTGTTTTACTGTATTAATCCCAACAAAAAGTGTCTGAACCATTTGCTTAGGTTTAACATCAAGTTAGCCTGGATTTTTTTTTACATTTTCCTCATAAGTGAAACGTAAGCATCAGCTCAGTTAGAACTGTGTGCTGGTTGGTAGCAGTTCATCAAAGTTTTTTTCTTTATTTTTATATTTTGTAATCTCGCACTTTGGGCCTTACGTAACCTGGATTTGAGCTATGAGAGCTGTGAATCATATTTTCTTTCTTAATTATTTTTCGATTCTTTAATACAAATTGTATTTTATATTGTTTTTCTTGCTTCAGCTCCCCCATTCCACTTGTTCATTCTGGGTTGATTGGTTTCTCATTTTTTTTTTTATTTAATAAAAAATTTAAAATAAAACATATTTTTGTTTTTATAAAAGGCTTGGCTTTTGGCTCTCAACTGGCCCTATAATTGGTGCCAAATTTAATTTTAAGCAATTTTTACTTTTCAAGATAATTACAAAAAACTAAGGCATTCTCACGGGACAAAAACGGAAGTGATATTTGTGACCACCAATTGACAAGCTAATTTCAGCGAATCCTGAGGCAATATTTGCAATCTGTTAAATTTTAGAATGTTGTACATTAATGTCATGTAATTATGTTATTTTAGTTACCCTTTTTGAGGAAATAAGCGTAGTAAAACTGTTTTTAAGTCTACAAAAAATTTCAATGTACATTAGTTTAAGGCCTATACTCAGATGAGATAAAAATTTAGGTTTTCATAATATTTAATATAAATAGAATCACTTTCAAGCAGCTTTGAAAACTAAATACTATTGAATAGCTTCCTTATTTATATGAAGTATTGTGAAAAACTACATTTTTATCTCATCTGAGTTCAGGCCTTTAATTTCAAAATTAAGTTTAGTTTGTTGCTTTTGTAGATGAAGTAATTGTGAGCATTACGTAGGTTGCAATATATATATTTCTGGCCTAATAATGAAAACGCGAATATTTATGATCAAAAATGGTTTTATTGTTTTTCAAAGTATTCTCCAGCAAGATTTATACACTTTTGCATGCGCTCAAACCAATTGTCGAAGCACTTTTTCCACTCCGATTGAGACACCTCCAAAACATGGTTTTTGAACTCTTCTACAGCATCTTCTGGCGACGAAAATCGTTGACCACGGATTTTTCCCTTGATGTGCGGGGGAATAAAAAGAAGTCATTGGGTGCCAAGTCAGGGCTGTACGGCGGTTGACCCATCAATTCGACTTTTTGGGCGGTCAAAAAGGCGCTGGTGTGAGCTGATGTGTGAGAGCTCGCTTTGTCATGGTGCACAATCTGTCTTCTCTTGTTCGTTTTTCGAATTTCTCCGAAGACTTCAGGCAAACAAATTGTGGTGTACCACTCAGAATTGACCGTCCTACGTTGCTCAAGCGGAAAAGTCGCCACATGACCAGTTTTACCGAAGAAACGGGCGACCATTTACTTCGAAGTGCTTCTTCCACGAACGACTTTCGTTGGATTTGGCTCGTCTTCGAAGACCCACACTGTCGATTGCTGTTTTGTTTCGGGCTCATAAGCATAGATCCATGATGCATACCTGTGACGATCTTATAAACGTCTTTTGAAACACCGCGATTATAATTGTTCAAAATTTTATTGCACCAATCCAGACGAGCCTTTTTTTGAGCGATTGTCAAATTGTGGGGGATCCAACGAGAACAAACCTATTTTACGCCCAGGTTTTCAAGCAAAATCGAATTTATGCTGGTGGAAGAAATGCCCAAGGATGCCTCTATCTCACGGTATGTCACATGACGATCTTGCATTATCAGTTCACGCACGGCATCAATGTTTTCTGGCACAACGACTGTTTTTGGACGACCTTTACAACCTTTGTCTTCGAGCGAGCGTCGCTCGCGATTGAATTTAATAAACCAATTTTTGCTGCTTCATCGCCATACAAAGATTTATGTTCATCGTTGCACTGTTGTTGTGATAATCCAAGTCGAAAGTTGTGGAAAATGATTGCACGAAAATGTTCACGAGTTAATTCCATTTTTCTGCCGAGGTAAGTTTTTGATTAATCGTTAATCGATATCAAATGTGGTTACACATGAAAGAGTTGTATGGAGCTTTTATCGATAAAAGTCCAAATTTTTTTTGGGAAAAGGCCAATTGGTCCTAAAATGGCCACCCACGTACTAAATTTGTACCCAAAAAGAGCAAGCTTTTTAATAAAAGTGGCAAATCAAAACTGGTCACAATTAAAGCATCCAGGGCTAGAAATATCAAAGGCCATCCCATTGTACGAAATTGCATATATTAAGTTTAATTTTCATACGCTGAATTCTGAGCTACAAATGTTTAGGATTCCATTCATTTACCCTCGTTTTGCCTGCCAATCCTTGACTGAATATAATTTTCACTTAAACATAAATTCCTGCTGGTTCCCGGTATCTCCCCCTTTTATGCTTTGAAATTTTGATTGAATATAATTTTGCCTCAAAAATTGTTGGCATTTTCTTTTTGACTTATTTTCTTGTCAGGTTTTTTTTCCCCCAAAGGGGCGTAACCGCCAGTTAGTGGCTTTTGTAAGCTTTAGAGAATTTTGCACGCAATTAATTCAATTTGTGAAATTTTTGTGCACAGCAGGGGGAAAAAAAAACTTTTCAAAGCAACAAATAGCTTAACAAGTTTTTTGTACGCTTTTTTTTTTTTTTTTTGGTTAAAGGTAAAAGTTGAAAATAGTTTCACAAATTAATTCACATAGATATTTAATTTAAAGCCTCGAGGGAGCAGTTTATAATGTCAAAAATTAAATAATTTATAAATCAAATTAAATGTTAAACATTATATTCCAAAATGGGGTAAAACATCGAAAAGCATTAGGTTGGGATATGCAATATGTATGTGGTTGGGAAGAGGGAAAATAAAATGCAAATTTTGACAACAATTGCAACACACGGGGAGTAGAAATTGCGCAGCGCATAAAATTACCAGCAAAACTTTTAACTCAACGCCTGCAGCAGACAGCAGGCGAATGCCAAGTTAGTTTAGTGAAAATTAAACAAAAAAATTTCTATTTTACGGGCAATTAAAAGTGCAAATTATATTTGGTTCGTTGCATATAAGCTGCTATTTTGTTGAAGTTTTTATTAACCCAGACACATTAACGATTTCACATTTACCAAAAAAAAAAAAACCAAAAGCCCTTAAATTTGACAACTTTTTGTAAACTTTTCGCTATGTAAATATACGAAATAAATATAATGCTGCCTTTCCTTCCTGACATGCACCAAGCAAGGATAATGCATAATAATGCAATTTATGTAAGTATTCTTTTATACGGTATATAAGGTCCTTATCGAAATTATAAGACACTAGTTGTCCGCAGTTGATCAGAGCGTCAAAGGAAATATCGAGGTTGAATGCTGAACTTAAGGAGATGGACACCAGTGAGCCCATGAACGAGTATGTGGGCGAGGATGACGATGCCGATAAGAAGGATACGGAAACAAAAAAGAAGAACACCATCAAGGAGAAGTACACCAAAGATAATGAACAAAACAAGATCAGGCCCATCTGGACACGCAATCTCGATTATATCTCATAGGAGAAATACAACGAGCTCTACAAATCTATGATCAACGACTGGGAGGATTATTTGACAGTCAAACACTTCATTCCCCGTCGTACACCCTTCGATCTGTTCGAGAATCAGAAAAAGTGCAACAACATCAAGTTGTAAGTACGCCAAGTCCTACTCATGCACAACTGTAAGGACTCCAATTCTGAGTATTTGAACTTTTTTAAGAATGTGGTGTCGGGTGTCCATGAGGAGTGCAACAACCGCTTTAAATTGGCTGATTTCTAGCGATTCCACACGCGCATGAAGCAGAGCCAGAAGCGCATATACTTCATCGCTTGCGAGTTCAAGAATCAGTTCAGTCTGCCCTCTGCCTTTGTGGATTGTGTCAAGGCCGGTGGCTTTGAGGTGATCTGTATGACTGCGCCCATTGATGAGTATGTCATCCAGCACTTGAAAGACTTGGCTGTGTCTAGTGCTGCCCAAGGATGAGACCGAATGGAAGAAGCGCGAAGAACGCAAGGCCAAATTTGAGGCCCTGTGCAAGCTGATGAAATCCATTCTGGACAACAAAGTGAAGAATGGTGGTGTTTTTAAACCATTTGGTCGATTTACTCTACTTCATTGTTAGTTCGCAGTTTGGCTGATCCGCCAACTTGGAGCGCATCATAAGGCCACAGACCTTCCGTGACACCAAAAAGCATCTGGGAATCAATCACGGACATCCGATTGTGGAGACTCTGCGCCAAAAGGCCGAAAAAGATAAGAATCTTTTACTCCTATTCAACCCACAACTTAGAGTCGGTCTGTCGCCTAAGCTGCACACAAATTGGGAGGGCCCCTACTCAGTGGTTACACGGTTAACAATGTGATGTACCGAATACGTACAGCCGATTGTCTTCTCCATCTTCTCATGTTCCCGTTTTTCAAAACTAGATGCTTTTTGCGAAAATTTATGTTGCCTACTTTTAGGCATCCTTTAAAATATCAATTCTTGTGTCTATAATGACCAGCGTATGATTTTCAACGCGTCCTAAAAGTAGGCAACATACATTTTCTCAAAAAGCACCTAGATTTGAAAACCATGAAGGTGAGAAACCGACCCTAAAGGTGATTCATTTTATGAGGTTGCGCCTCACCAAGGTGATTTGTAGATTGTTATTGACGAGCAAAGCCTAAGAAGAGGGCCGGACGTTTAGGACATATCAATAATGTCAGACACGAATAAACAACAAATATGAGTCTGTTCTCTGAATTGGAAGTGTGGAGACCGAAAATTTTCTCTAATTTTCTCTGTCAATTTTCGCCTAGACATTAACATTCAGTGTTGTGGGCCAATAGTTGCTAGATTTACAAAAAAAAATGGCTAAAAATAGCTAAAAATAATTTTTAAAAATTTATAACTAAAGAAGCTAAGATTCAAAATTTAAAAAAAAATTTTTTTGGTTCTAAAACATAACAAATACTTACAGAAATGACTTTTTAATGAGTTAAGACTTAACAATTTACCAAAAACTGTTGCAAACCAAAGTGGAAGCTCAAAACTCAACCGGAGTTAAAAAACAAAAAACTCAAAATGAATTCGTTCTGGTTAACTAAAAAATATTTCGCCGATAAGTCATTGCAACGTCTTAGTCTATGTAGTATAGTGTTTGTCAACCAAAGGGGGGGCCGAATACATTCGTCTGTTTACACCGACACGAGCGGAACGCATGACGGGGCTTAGGCCAAGAGCACAAACAATTTTTCAGTCGCTGGCCAGAGTTCGATGAAGTAGGTCAGCGCTGCCTTGAGGCTCATTAGTTTTAATGTAAAATGAGCGAAAGAATTGATGCAGAATACATTTATTGCATCCGAATAATTAGAAAAAATTAATCCTTGCATAAAAAGTAAATAATTCCGACTTAAGAAAAAAAATCTGCCAATAAAAAAGTTTCCTTTCTTTTTGAGAAGTTCAAATCACACCAATATAATCTCAAATTGTGGCCTGGGTCTTGTTGACAAAAACTGAAGTAGTATTTTCGAAAACATGTAAAATTCGAAAAATTAACCTTATTATAGAAATAATAGTGGGATTCCTGAAACTGATTTAGATTTGATTTAGATTTCGTGAAAGCAAATCTAAATCAGTTGACGGAACGACCTTTTTGAGCACTGATTTGATTAAGACTTCATAAACATCTGGCAGCCTAGTTGACAATTGAAAACGTTTTATTATTGTTAAAGGCGTGAAAGACAAAAATGCCGAGAGAAAGTGTAAAATCTATTTTTCTAAGCGTCTTAAATGAAAGCTTACTGGCAGAATATGCAGCTTTGGAATGTTCGCAACTATACAACGGTGAGATCAATTAATTATTTGTTTATGGTTACGTAAAATCTCTTTTGCAATTTTGCAGATCGTAAGAGGAAGCGGCAGGATGAAATTGTGGAGGAGATTGTGACATACAACATTCTTGGTGAACTGTGCAGATATGGAAACCCTAATGTTAAGCATTCTATTCCCAAATGCACCCAATTTACCAATCAAGTGCTCCCAAATTTAGATGAAGGAAGATTCAAGCGATTCAATAGGTTAAACTGGGAGAAAGTTTTAATGTGAATTCAACAGTTGACGCGGAAGAAAAGCGCAAAATTATTTGTCGGCTAATGAATATTTAAATAAAAGCTCTTCATAATTTAATTTTATTTGTTCTTATGTTTTTATTTAGAATATTTTAGCTGTAATTATAGAATTTTTAGCTCCTTTTCTATTTCCATCTTCTTTAACTCCTTTTCATGTTCCAGCTCCATTGCCCTTTGCTCCTTCTTAGCTGCCATTTCCATTTTGAACTTTTCGCGTTCCCATATTAATTTTTCTTTCTCCAGATCAGCCTTTCCGGATTCCCGTTCATACTTTTCTTTCTCCCAAGCAAGCTTGTCCTTTTCTATATCCACCATTTTTATGTCCATGTCGACCTTTCGTTGATGCATGGTGGTCACTATACCTAGCAAACATTCCTTCCGAGGAGTTTTGCGTGGCTTTGAGCTATTTGGCTCTGATGAGGTACGCACGAACCGGCTGGTTGAGCTAGTTTGAGATTCCTCTACAGACGTGACGTGAGAACGAAGTGTACGGTCGCACTGAAAAGCAAAATCAAATCAAATCTAAATCAGATTCGGAGCTGATTTCGTTAACACATTTAGTATGACCTTAATTTCGTTACTTTTTCTGGGCACACTGCACGTTTTGTATGAAGCAGCTTTGACAGCTGTTCGACGAAATCTAAATCAAATCTAAATTAAATCTAAATCAGTTTCAGGAATCCCTCTAATATTTAAATTAGTTTCACCAGGTTCATCAGGCTGAAGAAACTTTCAACGCTTTCATTGGACTAAGGCAGTCGCAGAACCCTTCAGCTATGCTCAGTATTGAATCAGTAATTAAATCAATGGGAATGCAGGACGTTCTTTCATGATTTTGTAAGCATACATTTCAATACTAAATTTATAGATTATTTTCATGGGTAGTACTAAAACATAACTGAAAATCTCTGAAGAACTGGTGCTAATTCTAATCCTCATGCCTTAATTTATTACTACAAAACTCACTTCTGAGGCTTTGTACCAGAGGAAAGTTTTATTGCAAAGAATGATTAACTTTGAAAGGGATTTATTAGGAATTATTTCGCACATTATTTAAAAAACATTTCAAGATTCTGATTTTGTTTTTATTAGTATTTTAAGACAAAAATTATTTTGGTACCATAGCGCTGCGCAAAAGCTTTGTTCTTCCACAAAGTATTACTGTGCCTTTTAACTTTGATAAGACCCTTAGTTTATGTTTATAATAAATGCGCTTAAATGCTGGCCGCGTCATTTTGCCATCTACCATTTTGCTGGCCAAGTTTGGCAAAGGAGTCGACGCAGGCGAAGCAGCAGCAGCAGCAGCATACGCTGTAATACGCCCCGCCAACAGCATGAATGATAAATTTCCTTTAGACGGTGTTATAAATTCATTTTGGGTTGCAGCTAAAAGCATTTTATGCATAAATTTTCATGTCACAACAACAACGGAGGCATGCAACAGAGTGACACGCCTATTTCTGGCACAAAAGGACTGCCTACCCCACACCTCCTACCAACAACAGTTATTCTCACTGCGTGTTGTTGTTGCTTTTGCTTTTGTGTTTACTAAAATAAACACAAGCGTCGACGACGACGACGACGATGAGACTTGGCCCTAAAATGATGCAGCTTAACATGCACCCCATGGCGTATACGTGTTTTATGGAAGCAATTGCAACGAGTGAGTTGGTACTCGTTACTATCAAAATGTAGGTTAAATAAGAGTAGGGTCGGACTTGGATTCATAATGAGGTGACACTTAAGGCACTTAATTGGCTGGCAGAAAAGGTGAAATACTTAAGAAATGTGCAAGAAAAATGAGAAATGGGAACTTTGTTGAGTAATGACCTTAAAGAAGAGAAACAAATTTGTGAATGTGAAAAATTAACAACAACATCGTTTGTCATCACCAACCACAAGAAAGAAATGGAGAAATTCCGGATATTGGTGGGTATGTGTATTCGTATGCCCAGCCTTTGTCTTGATTTTTCAGTTCACTTTTGAAAAAAAAACAACAGTAAGGAAACTTAAAGTAAGACTTTCTTCTTTCTTTCTCGATTTCTAGTTTCCTTTAGCTTTTAATCTCTTAAAAGTGAGTCATAGCTAACTGAAAAAGCATTGAACCCAATAACTTGAGATTAAATTCATTTAGTTTCTACGTTTCTAGTTTTTGATTAATTGATAGGTAATTTCCATGCCTTATATAGACAAAGCATTTTCCAATAAAAACACAAATCTGTTGGAGTATTCCCTTATTTACACCGATAAGCCTTGACACTTATATATAAATAATTATTTACAATTCATGTTAAGTGATAAGCCTTAATTGTTGGCGTTTCCAGTGATAAGCTCTTTATAAAATCAAAATAAGTCACAGCTTTAAGCATCAGTTGCATTTGACAATTGAACTGTCCAGACGTACATATTGTAAATAAATATATATACATATATATTCTGTAATTCAAAATGAAACTCAAGACTGGTCTATTTTTGTTGCTGATTTCTTTGGGTCTGACTCTGGGTAAGTGTTTAAGTAAAATTTGAAATGCGTTTAGTTAAATTTAAAATGGAATTTTACCTCTTTCAGCTATAGTGGCTCCCAATTGTGCAATAACTTCGAATTGTTGGAAGGATTATAAACGCGGAAGGATCGTTTACTAAATATATATTTACATATATACAAAAATTAAACTAATTAATTAAGCTTAAATATAATGCTATAGGGGTATTAATCGTCAATTGAGTCCTGCGGTTCAGTGGGGACTGTCGAAATAACTTTCTCATAAAAATCTTAATTGGAATATGTTTGAAGCAAAATTTAAAATTTTCCACCGCTAAAAGAAAGAAAGGCCGTTATTTAAGCCGTTATTTAAACCGTTATTTTAAGCTCAACCAGAATTTTTAAAAATGTTAAACAAATATTTATATTATTAAATCCGATTTGTGGCGATATTATTGATAATCGTTATTTTATATTGGCCTTATATGTCTCAGAAAACTCTAGTGATTTTTAAACAAAAGATCGCACTTCGAACTAAAATTGTTTGACTTTATACGGAAAGTAAAGCACACGTTCGTCAAATAAATTCGACTGTGGATGGCCTGCTTTAGACAAATATGACCGGTTACTAGATCAGTTGAGCAATTTAAAACCGACTGTTAAAAGCCAAGTAGAATTAATTCGATCGTATTTCCATTTATTAAATCTAGTAAGCTTTTAAAGTTGGTTCAAAACGCAGTAGTTTATACGAAAATCTCTAGAACAAAATCTTCATCTTATCTTGTTTTTAATGGATTTATTTAGTTACATCAAACCGGATATTCTTATATATACTTGATATGGGACAAGCCGGTTGTAATGTCTTTTAGTAAGAAATAATGTTGGTTGTTCATGAGTGAGTGAACAAAAATGAGTTGTTCACAAAACTGAACCAGTGAACATGTTGTTTCTCCATTGATCATTTATTGTTCATATACGTTTGTTCGGTGACTCTTGTTCAATATCATTTTACTCAGTTCAGTGTATCAGGTCGGAGACGTTTCCTTCTACACAGAAATAAAAATGCCGGGATATTTTAAAGCCTAAAAAGCTTGACTTGAACCCGAAGGAAGGATTGAAATTTTAAGTCCGATTAGGATTGATAATCCGTGATTGATCCCTTTTGGAATTGTTTTTGATCCGATTCGGGCTTAAATGTCGAGTGAGAGAGCGAACAAGCTGAGAGCAATAGCAAATTTGCTCTCTTGGCTTCTCTCTTTTGTCGTCTGGAGCTAACGCTCTTTTATGTCATTGGGCGCCTAGTTTGGCAAGAGCGGCGCGGTCGAGTGCGCTGAGACGCAGACGTTCTTGTTCTTCAGTCCTCGAGGTCAAGGTCCCGAGTTCGATTCCCAGACAAGGCAAGTTAAAATAAGTTCTTATTGATTTATATATGTTTTTTCAGATTAAAGAAGACTAAAGTGAATCCAAATACATATACAATAACTAAAAATATATATGCAAAGTAAGTTATAAGAAAAAAAAAAAAATTTCTCGGGCGTTCTAAATTTTTTGAACTTTTATCGGGCGCCTAGCCCGACTAGGACTCAGTTTAAGCCATTCCGAGATCAACCCATTATTGAGCCCGTTTGGTGTTAAGTTGAGACCGAATGGCACAGTTTTTTTTTTCTGTGTATGCGTTACAAAAATCACACCCCTTTGCAAGGGTATAAAAATAGGGAAATAATTAAGGGCGTACGCTTACATACATACATACAATGGCCGTGTTCAGTAGAAGAACTTGCTCACTGATCAATATTATATTTCTTGGCTATTTACGTAGCCTAGTTTTCGTCTTATTTTGAATATGATATTTACATGTAGCTTTTCCAAACGTCAATTTAACAAGGCCCCCTAAAAGTATGCTAAATAATAAGAGTAGTTTTATTAAGCTGATCAGTGATCAAGTGGTTCTGCTAAACGCGCCCAAAATCTGTCAGTAAGCAAGCGATACGATCTGGGTCTAGTCCCTAAAGTCTATATATGGAGTACATATTTAGTAGAGCACCCCGACTACAAAATACCCTATACGCTTGATAATGTATGTTTTTTGATTCATTTGCTTACACATATATATAACGCTTACACAAACACGCTTTAGCTGATTGCTGTAGCGCTGTCGTTGTCGCAGTTACATGGGTACCTATATATGAGCATCTCCGCAAAAAAGTCTACCATGACCGACAAAAAAATTGAATTTTTAAAGTATCAATTTTTTCATCAGTTTTAGCGTTTTCCTTAATGTCTTGATTTAGACAAGTCAATTTTTTAAATATCGTATTGATATTTTTATCATTCTTAATCTTCGTTAGCGATGACTGCCATATATTTCCGGGCATGACCGAAAATTTAAAGTTCATTCAGTTGTTCTTTGATTGAAAATGTAAATATTAAATATAGTATATATTCTAGAGCGATGGCGATATATCGGGTTTTTCAGTACATTTTCTCTTTTCGATTTACAGCTCTAAGAGTCATTGAGCAATTTCACTCTTTTCGCAAAACTTAAGCTGCAATAAAAATTTATTTTTTTGTTTGCGTTCAATAATTTAAGAAAAATTATCTTCACTAAAAATTTATATTTATATCCAAATGATAAAATGAACGAGAAAAATTTTTGTATTTGGTAAATTGGAAAATAAACTTATATTATTCCAAAAACGAGAAGGCAAAGCTAACTTCGACTGTGCCGAAGTTTTAATACACTTGAAAAACTTTACTCCAACCGATTTAACCGGTCAAATATATATAGGATATAGATATCAGATATTTAAAAATTTTAAATCATTGATAATAAAAATTTCATACCATAAAAAAAACTTTTCTTAGTAAATCACATTTTCCGACCGATCGGTCGTATGGCAGCTATATGCTATAGTCATCCGATCTTGATAAATTTTTTCAAAATTATGTGAAAGCTTATAAAACTTATATATACCAAGATTGGGGACGCTACGATAGAAAACAAAAAAGTTTTTCTCACTAGAAGTAGTTTTTTGACCGACCCTTTATATGGCAGCTATATGCTATAGTCATCCGATTTTGATAAATTTTTTCAGAATTATGTGAAAGCATATAAAACTAATAAATACCACCATTGGTGATGCTACAATGGAAAACAAAGAAGTTTTTCTCACTAGAACTAGTTTTTTGAACGACCGTTTATATGGCAGCTATATGCTATAGTCATCCGATTTTAATAAATTTTTCCAGAATTGTGTGAAAATATATAAAACTAATAAATACCAGGATAGGTGACGCTACGATAGAAAACAAAAAAGTTTTTCTCACTAGAACTAGTTTTTGGACCGATCGTTCCTATGGCAGCTATATGATATAGTCATCCGATCAGGCCGGTTCCGACATATTAGTTGCGTGCAGTAAAAAGAAGACTCTGTGCAAAATTTCAGCTCGATAGCTTTAAAACTGAGAGACTAGTTCGCGTAGAAACAGACGGACAGACGGACAGACGGACGGACGGACAAGCGGAAATGAACTCGGCTCGTCGTCCTGATCAAGAATATATATAGTTTATGGGGTCGGAAATGAATATTTCTATGCGTTACAAACTTCTGGGCAAAATTAATATACACTTTTCAAGTGTATAACAACTGAAAAAAAAGTTCATACTAAAAAAGTTTCCCAATTCGCAGAGTTTTGGAATTTTATAATCCGAGTCAAAACCCACTTCCGTTTTATATAACGTCACGGCATGGCATATTTTTACTTATATCCTTGAATCCTCTGGCTCGATTCTTGTAATTTTCCTAAATAAAGTTTTATTAAATTACTAGCAAAATATAAAAAAAAAAACTTTTTAAAAACTTTTCTCAATGAATATTTTTTTTAAATATTTTATTCCCATATTTAAAAATCAATATTTTTAGAATTTTAGAAAGTAGGAAAATTGGCGGAAAATTGTTTTATGAATTTCTTCTGTTATTCAACCAAACTTTTAGAGCTTTCAAAATAAGCTTGGAGCAGGATTAATTTGCCAACTTTTTACGACGTTGGAGGCAGAGTTTTCACAATTTGAAATCCAGTTGTTATATAGTTGGTTTCTTATTGGTATACCTATATAAGGAAAATTATCAGGCCAGTTTGACTTTAGATAAGATTTGTTGAATCGACTTAAAACCTTCAATGTCGATATAAAAGTAAGATAAAATATATGGTCAAACCTTATACCGATTACCTTGAAAATGGTATATGACAGACAGAAATATATACCACAGTAAATATTTCCGACCCAATAAAGTATATATATTTTTGATCAGCATCAACATGCGAGTTGATTTAGCCATGTCCGTCTGTCTGTCGGTCTGTATGGTCGCGTCGATCTCAGAGACTATAAAAGATAGTCACATGTAGGTACCCAGATTGAGTTTGTTTAAGATTTGAAAAATTCCCAGACAATCAGCCAAAAAACCTCTGCAGAGCCCCAATTTTAAAGTTAGGACCTTGAGACTTTAAGCATATTAACTTAGGCCTAATATCTAACTTATATAATATTTTCAAAAAGATCGGTTAAAAAACACAGAAGTGTGCAGCGTAGCGGTTGCTGTGTGTCTGTATGTAAATGTGTATATATGCGTATAAAAACACACAAAATCAAGGGTACAGGGTATTTTGTAGACGGTGCACTTCACTGTAGCGCTCTTACTTGTTATCGCTTACAGCTAAGTCAAACAAAATTATTTTGGATTAATAACAAAGAGCTTCTTTTAGTTTTTGATTAAATGTCAGGTAAACTGCATTCCATACACAAGCATTTTTACTATTAACAACACAGACACTTGACTTTTAGAGGCAAATATATTTACAGCTCTGGGATAGAGCCTATATAAAGATCAAAGTCAGTCATAGCTAACAGCATCAGTTAAAATTTTCAATTGAACAGTCCAGACGTACGTACGTACGTAGCCCGTAATTTCGTATCAAAATGAAAATCATGCTTACTCTATTTTGTGTTGGCCTTTTAATGGCTCTGATTCTGGGTAAGTGTGATAACAAAATTGTACATGTGTTTCAATTCAATTAAAAATTGAATTCTACTTCCTTAGGAGAAAGCAATCGTGGTTTTCCCGTTTGGTCTAGTTTTTGGCAAAAAAAACCAAAAACAGAAACAGATGTCAGTACAGTACAGTAAATAACGGATATATGACGAACCGCAAGCAAGCAAGCAAATACCTGGATATATGCCAAAATTCAACATTTAAGTACGTTAAGCATAAATTGAATCTAATGATTTCGATTTGAATAAATTAATAAACAAAAAATCAATTGAATTGTCAGTCTATCCGTATGAACAAACAGATCGACAGAACAAACAGAGAAGATGATAAGAGCTAGAGGTTTGAACATAGACTCCTTAGGTCTCGATAGATTCCCCCACAATATTCCCCACAGTTTTGTAAATAGATTGTTCGAACCTTTCAGACCATACATCGTTTTTCGATCAGTTATATACAAACTTTGTCAGGTACAGAGTATATTTTAGTCGGGCTTAGCTTTCCAAGACGGGATTTATGATGAAGCAAACTTCATGAAGTTTTCTTAGTAGGCGAGAAATTAAAATGTATTTCTTTACTATTCGTTTAAAGGTCTGAAAAATTTGCTCTAAATTCCACCTCCACTAAGAAAACTTCATGAAGTTTGCTTCATGGTGTAAATCCCGACTAACTTTTTTCTGATTTATAAAATCTATTTGTGCACTCTGTTGTTTAAAATTATGTAATATTATGTAATTATGTCTAGAATTATGTATAGACCCTTTTTCGCGTCCGAAAGGGAAACCTCATTTATGTGTATTATTTTTTTCGTATGGAGATGCAATGGCCAGTTGAATAGAAAGCAAAGTTGCAGGTCATTTAAATTTGTTTATCTTTATAAACTGAGTACAATTACAGTGTGGCCAGTTGTGGTTCAAATGGGTATGGCAAAACCCATATTTATATAAGTACAATAAAAATAGTTTTCAAATATCTCTTTCACAATCGAAGCCTTGCTTATAGGAAAAAAAATTCTGTCCAGTAATTCTAAGAAGTTTTATATATACGGGCACACTATAAATTATTATAAATACTGCAAACAGCGGTATGCCCATATAACTCATACTCAAATATCTCTCTCACAATCGAAGCCTTGCTCATAGAAAAAAAATTCTGTCCAGTAATTCTAAGAAGTTTTATATATACGGGCACACTATAAATAATTATAAATACTGCAAACAGCGGTATGCCCATATAACTCATCTCTATTATATTAATCTCTATCTAATTTATTTCATCTCTAATTTATTAACCGTATTTTTTGAGTGACCGTATTTTTTGCAGGTTTCATGTCCACACTGCTGCTTTTATGGGGTACTAAATTCGAGTTAAAAAATGTTGAAAAAGAATTTAAATTGAAATTAATTTGTATTGAAGTTTCAAGTACGAAAGACTTGGAACAATTCCAGAATTCTGGTCTCAATCCGAAAAGGCTAATTTTAAGTACGTAGCCTACTTGATAATCAAATACAAGATTTTCGGGATTTGTTATTTTATAATGAAGTCAATCTTTTCGTAGAAGAAAATTAGAGATTGAACTACTTCTGACATCGTTTAGGATTAACTTTTATCTGGATATCTCGAATTTTTTGTTGTATAAAAAAATTATAAGACAGATTGAAGCCTCTTTCTTTTTCTTACATTGAACCCAAAATTTTGAGATTAATTACATTAAGTTTTCACGATTTTGATTATTTATATAAAATATTCCATTCCTTTCATATACAAGCACTTATCTACACAAATTTCTTGCAGTATTCCTTCTTTACACAGATAAGCCTTGACACTTATTTACAAAAATATTAACAGTTCTCGGAAAATGATAAGCCGTAAGTGGTATTTCCAAGCCAGTGGTGAGCTCTATATAAGATCGAAGTTAGTCACAGCTAACAGCATCATTTCCAGTTGTCAATTGAACTGTCCAGACGTTATACTGTTCATAAAAATATTTAAGTCATTCAAGTCGTATCAACATGCAATTCAAGACTGGTTTATTTTTCTTGCTGATTTCTTTGGGTCTGACTCTGGGTGAGTGTGAAAATAAAATTTTAAATGCGTTTAGTTTAATTTAAAATGGAATTATACCTTCATTAGGCGGAGTAACTCGCTTTTGTCACGACTGGAATGATTGTTGCAGGTTTAACGGAATATTGTATAACAGACCTGATAAAAACTGTCTCAATCTTAAATGATTTAATAAACAAAAAATCAAAATAAGAATAATGTTTGGTATGAAATGAGCGTTACACGCCTGAATAAAAGTAAGAAACGAGCTATAAGAAATTCCAAACAGAAAAGGGAGAGAAAACATACACACTTTAAGATGCTGGAAGATCTGTATCTCCTGGAACTCCGACCTTATAAAGTATATATATTCAGCAACAATAGCCGAGTATACTTTGAAGTTGAATTTGCTTATGTGCAAATATCTCTTTTTGGAAATCATTTGCATATAACCCATATTCAATGTATATATATATACATCTAAAAACTATTTCGTAGTAGCCAAAAATAAACTAATTTAAGGCCATTTATCGAACAAACTTTCATCGCACCTAAAACCTTTTACCATTAAGCTTAATAATAATGCTTTAAGGCTATTACGAACAAACGAATCGTCAATTGTGTCCTGCGGTCCATTGGGGACTGTCAAAACAATTTTCGCATGAAAATCTCCATTGGAATAAGCTTAATGCAAAATGAATTTACTACCGCTAATTGCAAGCAAAAAAGAAAGAACGGAGAGAGAGAGAGAGAGAGAAAGGAGGTGTAATCCCCTGGCCTGAAACACACATTGTGCTAACGTTATTTGTATGCCCTCTAAAAGGTAAGTCAAGGTGTATTAGGCTAAGGCAGAAGTGAACGAAATAAATATAATAAGACGAGAAAAGAAGGGAAGAAAAGGGAAGAAAAAAAATCAGAAAGGGAAGAAAGGAAAGAAAGAAAAAAGGAAAAGGATGCAAAGTGGCAAGAAGAAAAGAGGAGGAGAAGAGAAGAGAAGGAGGAGAAAAAAAATATGTACTGGGTGGTGCCCATATTCAGACGGACCACATGTTTTTTTTTTAAAAAATCAAAGAAAAAATAAAAAATTTGGCGGTTGGCAATCTTAATCATTTAATTTGTTCCAAGTAGATTTGTTTACATCAATTTTGAATATGATATCTCTCAAATGGCCGCCTCTGGCGTTGATGGCGTATTGTGCCCTTTTTGCAGCATTTTCCATCGTTTTCGCCAACATTTCGGCCGGAATAGCGGCTATTTCTTCACGAATGTTGTCCTTGAGCTCTTCTACGGTCCTTGATTTTTAACGTAAACCTTTGACTTCAAATATCCCCACAAGAAGAAGTCAGGCGGCGTCAAATCGGGCGAACGCGGTGGCCAGTCCAAATCACCACTTTTCGACATCAAACGGCCCGGAAACAATTTCTTCAGAAAATCGATTGTTATGCGACTTGTGTGCGGTGGAGCGCCGTCTTGTTGAAACCAGAACTGCCTCATACGCTTTCGACGAATAATTGGCATCACAAAATTGGTCATCATGTCGCGATAACGCTCCTGGTTGATGGTAACAGCATGGCCATTTTCATTTTGGAAGAAAAACGGCCCAATGACCGTTTTCGCACTAACGCCGCACCAAACTGTGACTTTTTCGTCATGAAGAGGCACTTTGAATCTCCTGAGGATTTTCAGTGGCGTAAAACGGCAATTTTGTTATTTACGGTCCCATTCAATGTGAAATGGGCTTCACGGACATGATAATTTTGTAAAAATGTAAAAAAAAAATGTAAATTTCAACTATTTCAGAGCGCTCGCGTGGCGTGTATTGTTCCATGGTAAAAATCTGCTTGGACTGACGCTTCAAACGCGGTATGTCATTAAGCGATCTGACATCTCTGTCAAAAGTTATGGCGTTGCCAGATGGGTCCGTCGAATATGGGCAACCCTGTATTATGTGCTAAAAACAGATTAAATTCTCGAGTCACAGCACCAGGGAATAATACCGGAAGAGTTAACCGAAATAAACCGTTTCAAGCCAATTACCGGTATCAAAACCGGAACCGATATCAAAAAAAAATTGAGAACCGAAAACTGTTAGCCGTTAAAATAGGAACCGAAAAAACGGAACTATACCAAATCTCTAATACCGATTCTGTTCGGTTTCTTATTATTAATTTATGATTATTTCAAATATATGTTTTCACCGGCAAAATATCAATATATACACTATATAAATTTGGACTTAAAGAAAAAGGAGGATCAAATTATTTTTTTAAGATAAAGAATAAAATGTCTAAAAGAGCGATAAAACTTTTTGTTTGAAAATATATAATCTTTCTAATTAAATGTAAAGGATTTCTAAGTCATAGAAAAATCCTCCCTTAAATATTAAAAATTTAGGATTTATTAGAATTATTTATTTAAATTTTAGGTAATACAAATTTTAGAAATTAAGTTTCTCGACTTAAATCAAATTTAGCTCACAAATTTAGAAATATTAGAGGGATTCCTGAAAGTGATTTGATTTTGATTTCGTGAAAGCAACCTCTTAAATAATAGTTAAATAGCAGAGCATGTAGTTTCAGAATGGTTGCAGCTTTACACAGCAGGCATCAAGTTTGACAGCATAATTTTCTTCGATGAATACGGCCACACTAGAAGGCAAAACGAAATCAGCCCCGGACCTGATTTCGTTAAATCTATTAGTAAGACCTTAAAATCCTTACGTTTTCTGGGCACACATTTTGTATAGAGCAGCTGTGAACAGCTGTTCGACGAAATCAAAATCAAATCAAAATCAAATCACTTTCAGGAATGCCTCTAATATTTCCTATTTTAAGAAAGATTCCTTTAAAATTTAGAAAAATGTAATCTAAAGAAAAGCTCAGGCAGGTTTTAGGTTTCCAACTGTTTTTAAGCGTTTTCAGAGCTAATGCACCCCTAAAGTATTTTACGAGCGTATAATGGACTGTATTGAACCCTAGTCTTATAATATGGGTTTAAATATATATTCAAATGGCAAAATATCTCTATTTATGATTATTCTAAATTAATAATTAAGAAATATATATTTCTGTTTTTTAGAAAGATTTGATATATGATAGCGTCCAATTTTTTATCTCCTAGAAAGCAGCTTCTGTCACAGAAACTAACAAACATCAGAAATTAAAATTTATCTGACACATATTGGTTATCTTGAAGATGAGAAATCGGCCCAACAACAAAAAAAAAATAATTTCTTAATTCTGGGTCTTTTTTTCTGAGTGTTGGAATACCACTGGAAGCGCGGACAGAAGCCCTTAGCGAAATTGTTTGTCCAAAAATAAAAACGGATGGAAATTGGTATATTTAAAAAAAAAATTGTTTCATGTGGCATATTCTTAGAATACAATTTTTTAATCTAATGGCAACTAAATGGCAAGTCAATATAATCCATTAAATTATATTGGAAGATCGGCGAATAAAAGTGCGTAAGATGGCTAAGGCTGTAGGTATTTTCAAATTTTACCTTAATATATTTGGAAATGCAATTGCTGTCATTCGATCATAAGCTTAACCGTGTGACCACTTCAAGGGAGGGTTTGTCAGTATTTATCCCGATTCAATAAATGATTATATGAAGGTGCAAGGTCGGGGTTATATGGTGAATATGCCATCACTTCTTAATTCAGTCCCGTCATGATGGAAAAGCATATAATTTCGATTGGTTATTTCGGGATACTTCTCTTTGATTTTTGTACAATTCGGATAGAATTAAGAATTAGTGATTTCAGTTCATGGCAGCTCAAAGTATACGATTGCCTTACAGTTTCACCAAACTGACAGCATTAACTTTATCTGGTGTATATCGGATATTGATGTGGTTGAAACCGACTTCCATTTTATATGCCAAAATTTACAGTATTACACCCAGAGAAATCTAGCACGATTAGGCAAGACTGAAATCGGCTTCAATTTAGTTTTTTTCGTCTTGAATTTTCAAGAAGAAATCTGCTTGATATCGAGAAGACTTGTGCGCTCGATTTGAGTTTGGTAGCAAGTGAGGTGAGGCGTTTAAAACGAGAGCATTTCGTTCTCTCGCTCTCTGGCACCTTTGTTCTAAAATGCTTACATTCAAGAAGATCTATTCTTGAATTGGAGAATAAATCATGCTTGAAATGAAGCCGACTAAATTAAATACCGAGCAAATCGAGCTTCAAAATTCATGCTTAATTTCAGTATTTTCTTTTTGGATCCAAGAAGATTCTGTCTTGCCGAACTTCTGACACGAAATCTGCTTGATATCAAGCACGACCTGCTCGCTTTTTCTCTGAGTGTACCTTATATATTTAGCAATATATTCTAGTGCAGCGGCTTTCACAAACGAGGTATCTACTGGTCGTTCCCAATTGACTTTAATTCATTTGGTTGTATTTTTACCGATTTTTACCATAAGCCGTACACGCACGCACGCAGAATAAGCTGCAATGCGATTGACAAGCTTGTCCCCAGCTTTGTTTTTTCGATGAGCAGCAGGTGAGGAGAGGGACAAAGTTGGCCCGAGTTGGTTGGCACACAAAAAAACAATTCATTTCATTTGGACACACTGATAAACGACAAGAGTAGGTGGTAGTCATATGTAAGTACATTAGACTGGTCTTTTCTAGAATGAAAAAGTTAAGGTCATGTACTCAACCATCATAAGTGGTAAATGAAAACATAAGTTACAAAAAGTTAGTTTTAAATTGTAGAGGAGGCACTTAAGTTGTTTTTTAAATCACGTATACGCAATGTTGCTTTATTATGTACATTAGACCGGAATTTTCTAGTATGAAAATGTTAAGGTCATATAAACAAACACCTCTATAAGGCTTTTTGGTGTACATCAAGAGTAAAGATAACAAAATATGCAAAAAGTAAGTTTGAAATGTTACGAGCAGGCACTAAAGTGGTTTTTAAAATCACTCATACGCAATGTTGCCTAATAATGTACACCTAATTCCAGAAAAAACCGTTTAAAAAAAGACATGAAGTACATCGAAAAAAAACTCTTTTGTGATTTGTCTACATATGTGCGACTTGGCAATTTTTTCCAAAATTGACCTGTCTGCATTAAAGACCTGATCTGGAGCTCCATCGGCAAATTTTTTTGCAAGTTTTGGCGGAAAATCGCAACCATCTCATCTCCAAAAGCCATTTCTTCTTTGATCGTTATATTATGGAGTGAGTTCCTTTGCAGAAATCCTGTTGACCATCATGTACTTGTAGAAAATAAGTAGCTCTTACTCACGATTTGTGTGAGAGGAAGTAGATGGTTTAAGTTCATTTATCTGCTTATAAATTCTTAATGCCTTTTGCATGACGGTATTTTCATCAACTGGAATCCTTTTTAAGTGGATAGTTCTCTATCTCTCTATGTAGTACTTTTTAAATAAAAGGACGTCGACGTAGCTAATAGTTTCAGGGAATTCCTAACTAAAATTTTTAAAAAGATTATTTGCAAGTAAAAATATTTTTCTTCGAAATTTCAATCAAATAGATTTTCCTTAATCGTGCTATTTCGAATAAAATCGTGTAAAAACAGAATCAAATTTTTTATGTAGACCGTGTTATTTCAAAACCGTGTAAAAACAGAATTAGGTGTACATTAGACCGGACCTTCCTCGTATGGAAATTTTTAAAAGCTACCAATATATGACTTTTTGGAGGATACGAAAGTTAAAAGATGACAAAAGTAACAAAAAGTAGATTTAAAGTTTATTAATTAAACTTAATTAATTTAATAACAGTTGTCGTTGACTTGATTTTGAAATTTGATTAAAAATGTGTACCCAAACATATTTTAATATACAGTCATACTTCTCTATAACGAATTTCGTACAACGAAATTTTCTGTATAACAAATTTATTTCCAGAAACCTGCAATTTTGATCAATTCTAAAAACAATTCTATATTACGAATTTTCTTAATAAAGGCCTCATTCCAGATGGCATATAAATTTATTTCGGCACTATGCTTCAGTCAGCTTTCAGAGCGATCAAAAGTGTTTCTATTCATATAAAGTATTGTGCCGAAATACATTTTTATGTCTTCTGGAAAGAGGCCTTAAGAAAGAAATTTTTGGTTCCCTTAAGGGGGTCTTCTACCTTTGAAAAATTTTTTTTTAGATTTTCAAAAAATTTCATAAATTATTTAGCTTTTTTTAGGTCCAGTCTAATGTCCATTTCTACGTCTCCCTTGGCCTAGACTGAACGACATACAATTAGCCATGGTCACGCTTTTTGGTTGGAAGGGAAAATTTTAAAAAAGTGCACTAACAACATTTTGTGATTTGACCTGGACAGTTGACGCATTCACTATTGATTCTACAGTAACAACAACAACTAATCCTGCTAACCAAATTGGGTATATAGAAAATCCTGTTGCCAATGACCAGGTGTGTTCTGTGTTCTGTTTGCTTTGTCATTAGGTAAACACAGCTATTAAATTATGTATGCACAGGTGGTAAAAGACAAATGATTGAGTTTCTCGGGGTTTGAAAATTTAATGAGTTTCAGAAATGTCCCAAATTCTTGACAGAAATGGATGAAATTTACAAAAAAAAAAAAATAAAAAATAAAAATGGAAAGCTTATCTTCATCTTGTGGTTCAAACGACTTGAGTTTGTCAAAGCCAAAGCAAAATCCATTAATATCAGCCACTTCCGTTGAAAGCCGTGTTTCCTTTCCCCCTCTCTTTCTCTCTCTCTCTCTCTCTCTCTCTGTAATCTCGGTGACTTTTCCTTGTTACAATTGCGTGACAATTGAAATGAGTTTTTCTTCATGCTTTAAAGTTAACCAGGTGTGTAAGAGGTACACACAGCTACGCTAATGCTCTAAATGGCTACAAATATTTCTTTGTCTTTTTATTGATTTTTCTTGTCTGTGGATTTTTGTATCAACCATGCTTTGCTTTGCTTGGTTGTGGGGTATTTTCTTTTATGTTTTTCCTCTTTTTTTTTTCTTGTTTTGACTAGAATTTTTCAGATTTCTTTACTTTGAGTTATTTCGATTGCATGGGGCCAAAGTAACTAAGCTTTGTTAGAATTTTTTTCCGTTATCTTTTGAAACTTGAAAAATGTGAAACTACATTGTTGGACCAAATAATGTGCTTGAAGGAATGAGACTACTCAGAATTTTAACTTGGAAGAAAATAAATGTGCATTGAATTTGTTTTGATGAGTAATCCTCTTGTTCTTTTTCTGGGGTGGTTGATAAGTTTTTTAAACTCAATTTTAAAGATTGCAAAATGATCCCAAAGACAATTTCTTTTGGCATAAAGTCCAAAAAAGAATATTGTTATTTGTGGAAAAAAGTTTTATTTTCTAAAAAATTAACAAATCCAAAAAAAAATTTTGAAAATTTACCCAGAAGAAAAAAATTCAAAATTAATATTATGAAATAATGGTCCAAATTGATTCAAATTTGGTAGGACAATTAAGGAGCTTAAAATACATGTACAAACTGAATTTCAGATCAATAGTTTCAAAAACAACAAAGTTAGTGATAATCGGCCAGATATATGAAATAGTATCGCAATTTAAACGAAATTTGGTAGAACACCTTACAAGCTTAAAATACGCGTACAAACCGAATTTAAGTTCAATCGGTAAAAAAAAACAAAGTTTGCGCATATCGGCCAGATAAATTATATGCCAGCTATATAAAATTATGGTCTAAATTGGATGAATCTTTGTAAGTCCTCTTGCGGGCCCAAAATATGTGTATAAACCAAATTTCGTACTGATATCTTTATAGTTTGAAAAAAAGGACTTTGGGACCATTGTGGATTGGATCAAAGTATATTTTATTCTTTCCTCAAAAAATCTGTAGTTATTTAAGGATATTCATAATCATCACTAAAAAAGCGCGAAATAAGTTCTGTTTTTATTTATTGATTGGGATAATGCTCGGATGACCATGATATTATTTAAAAAATGATTTCCGGTCTGCGATCAAAATAAGAATAAATTAATCTTCTTATTAAAAACCCTTATCTCACATATGGCTTTAAGGGCCGATTTCTCATCTATTAAATAGCTGCTATGTGTCAGATAAACATCAATTTTACTCTGTTATTTGTAAGTTTAAGTGTAAGAGATGAGATCGGCCCTTAGATACAAACCTTATCCCAAAACAATATTCCCGTCTCAAGCTTGTTATTGAGTACCTGCAAAATACTCACTTAACCACAAAAAAATTATTTCGACAGATTTTCGCTGGTTGCGGTTTCAAATAGTGATATCGATGTCGCAGTGTTGCCACCCGATGCATATTATGTCACGCTATACTTAATTGATGAGCACTTATTTAAATAGTGCGCTACACATATCAAAACCATATTTTTCGTGACTAGCTGTTTACTGGGGAAGTCGGATATTTGAAATATATATATATCGATATTTTTTCGATATTAAAAAATAGAAGGCTAACATCGGCTACGCCGATGTTTTAAATACCCTTGCAGTTTTTGAAAGGCGCTACCACTGATAACAAAAAAGTTTTTCTCATTAGAATTAGTTTTTAGACCGATCGTTCCTATGGCAGCTATATGCTATAGTCATCCGATTTTGATAAATTTTTTCAGAATTGTGTGAAAGCATATAAAACTAATATATACCACGATTGGTGACGCTACGATGGAAAAAAAAAAAAAAAGTTTTTTCCACTAGAACGTTTTGGGGACCGATCGTTCCTAAGCTATATGCTATAGTAATCCGATTTTAATAAATTTTTTTCAGAATTGTGAAAGATATAAAACTAATATATACCACGATTGGTGACGCTACGATGGAAAACAAAAAAGTTTTTCTCACTAAAACGTGTTTTTGGACCGATCGTTCCTATGGCAGCAATATGCTATAGTCATCCGATTCCGATCATTTTTTCCAGAATTGTGTGGAAGTATATAAAACTAATATATACTACGATTGGTGATGCTACGATGGAAAACAAAAAAGTTTTTCTCACTAGAACTAGTTTTTGGACCGACCGTTTATATGGCAGCTATATGCTATAGTCATCCGATTTTTTTTAAATTTTGGAGAAAAAATAAAAATTATATACGATTGGTGACGCTTCGATGGAAAACAAAAGTTTTCCAAAGATTTTTTCCGACAAATGTTCAGCGTAATTGGTATTTAAAGACTTTTTGCAAAGTTTGGTCAAGATAGCTTCAAAACTGAGGGAGGAGATAGCATAGAAACAGACGGACAGACGGACGGACGGACGGACAGACGGACCGACGGACAGACGGACAAAAATGAACTCAGCTCGTCATGCTGATCAAGAATATATATACTTTATGTGGTCGGAAATGCTTCCTTCACTGCGTTACAAACATCGTGACAATTTTAATATACCCTCTGCAAGGGTATAATAAATTTTTTTTTCAATTTTTTTTTTTAATTTTTTTTCAATATAATTTTTTCTATTCATAAGACAAGGTATGTCTAATAGATAAATAATTTTTGATCTAAAGCTAGTGAAATTAAACTTTTTTTCGTGACTTTTCGTGATGAAAAAGTGAATCGACCCTTATTTTGCCATGTCTTTTTTACCTATTTTACAACTGTCTCAGAGGCGGCGACGGGCAGTTGGAACTTTTTGTATTAGATGAAAAAATAATCAAAGAAGAGAAGTTTTTTAAAAATATGGCAAATATATAAAATTATAAACCTTTTTTTTATTTTCTATCTATGTTGGAAAATAATGAAAAATTGGACAGTTGGTAAATTGCGATTTACCTGGAGAAACAAAGCAAATAGTACACTTATTAAGTACATTAATTCATAGAAAAAAAAATCACGATTCGTTATTTAGTATTCGATAATGGATCAAATTACCAACAAATATTTTGTTTTTTTAAAAACTGAAAATCGACGAACCTAAAAACAGAGAGGCAAACCGCTCGTAAATAAGAAGTGGTTCTGTTCTGTGTTTCACTGAGTTTTTAAACCACTGGTTCGGTTCGGTAGCAATCCGAACGGCGGTTTTAGTTCGGTTCAGTGATTCACAGTTTATATATAAATTAAAAACGGAATTAAGCGTGAGATCCTGTTTTCGAAACTCCGAACTTTCGAAAAAAAAACCTAAGATATCTTGCATTAATTTTTGAAATCGATATCTTAGAAAGCATTAAAATAAACACTGCGTCTGTGCGTCGTAGAAATAAGCATGACTATTTTAAAGCGGCCCTTAATGAGATTAAAATTTTAAAGACTACGTCTTAATGAAAAAAAGGGAAGTTTATGAGAACATCAGAAAGCAATGAACAAATTTAAAATCTATCAATAATGTTATAGATTCCTTCGAAAATTGTCCAAGAGAACTGAAGACCGAAAAAATATTGCACTAACTTAATTCGTGTAGAGATAAACAGCTCCATAATGTCTACACAGAAGACATATTTCGAGATATCCGAAGGTCAGATGAAATTGGTCGATTCTCGATATTCTTAAACCAAATACAAAAGATTTATCTTGGGTACGGATTTTCCAATTCCGAAATTCTTGTCTTTAACTTGGGTGTAGTTGATTTTAGTTTGGAGAGAGAAAAAAACTATTTTAAACACTCGAAAACCTTTGAATTTCATATTCTGTCGCTATGACATTGCAATACCGTACTTACTTTAACCTCGATGTGGGATTATTTGATTTTTTTATATTAGAATTTTAGAACTGTTTTAATGCTTTGTAGTTGTTTTAAGTACAATCAAGTTCATTTCAGAGGATCCAGGAAAAGGTCCGCGAACAGAACCCAAAAAATTTCTCACCTCAAACCTGTTCCATAATTTTTGAAATTTGCAGCCTTGAATAAAACTGGTACAGGTACAGGGTATAGAACTGTCTAATAGCCTCATTCCACTACGTTTACATATATCGATATGTACATACATTTTTTTAGAACGATTCCACTAGGATATGTACATTTTTTTCAGGTTTGTTGACAATTTGACA
This sequence comes from Lordiphosa mommai, assembly GCA_018904225.1. Classification (NCBI taxonomy): domain Eukaryota; kingdom Metazoa; phylum Arthropoda; class Insecta; order Diptera; family Drosophilidae; genus Lordiphosa; species Lordiphosa mommai. Next base: position 56,277 of record JAEIFT010000624.1, on the reverse strand, counting down.
GTTGATTTTTGTTTGATTTGATTTGTGTTTGCCTAACAAACAGTAAAATGTTTGATAAAAAAGAGTTTCCGTGTGGACAAACACAACTTTAAAGCAGTGATCGCCAAGAAGAGAGAAGAGAAAACGTGCGGAAGTGTTGATCTTCCCATAAAGAGTAGGTAGAGTTTGTCTCTCTGCGAATCAGTCACGCATAACTTTGGCAAGCAATCAGCTCCATATGCATGCCGAATGTGTTCGGCCCACTATGCTTTAAACCAAGAAAGAGAAAAGGTGTAAAGTGCTTTCACGTGTTGCCTGGTAGGAAAACGACGTTGACGTGCTACCAAGAAAGTTGAGTTGATTGAACTATCGTGCCAATCAAAGCAAACTCGGTAAAATCGGTCATATGCATTTGATTTGCCGAATGCTTTCGGCCCCAAGGGCAATGGCTGGGAACGCTGCTTTAAACTGCTCGGGGAACATCTGGAACGCCCCGACAAAGCAGGACCCAGTTTCTGAAAGGCGATTGCTTTGGAAAGCAGCATCGCCATTACACTGTATAAGTGTGGGGGGGGGCGCGTCCGTATAGCGTGCATGGCCGCAAAGTTGAAACCGACAGCATACGCACGTTTCGCTGTGTCGATTTCGTATTGGTTGCCACGCACAATGCTTAGCTAAAATTGATTGTATTGTATGCCCTACACTGCTGCATACGCTTGGGTCTTCGGCAGAGTTCCGCTCAGTAGGTAGGCTGTTTGGAGTTTTAGCATCCATGGTGGCCAAACTTTTGGATTTTTGCAGGAAAGTGCTGCTGGTTCTTGGACACAAATATTTGCCCCAGGAAACATGAGAATATTTTATTGTATTTTGTTTTTCAGCACTGACAGCAGTCGATATGTGTACACATATCTTAAATATGTACATTTTTTTTCTATGGGAAATACGTAACATTTTTTTCAATATGTGATAATATGTGAAAATATGTACATATCTGCCTTAGTGGAGAGAGGCTATTACTTGTTGTTACTATAAAAGTCTAAAATATAAAAATGTCTAAATATTTCAAAGTGTAAGAGAAAGCCTAGCAAATATACTGGGCCTTGCCTCTATTTAAATTCCTATGTGAAGCATAAAAGTATGCTACAAAAAATTTACTGTCTCTCAAATTCAGCTGTAAAAATATTTATTATTTAGAAAACTGCACAAATTTGAATAAACACATTTACAGCTGATAGTTGTGTGTTTTTTTAACCCACTAATTAAATATAAACATTTCTGTGGGCCTTGACAGGGTTAACAGCACTCGCCGTGCCATTCTAATTGCACTAAGATAACAACAACAGCAACAACAGGAAGAACATTAGCAGCAAATGCAATTAAAATGAAACAAAATTGACTCACCTCGATAACACTGTCGCTGCTCAGGCCACAAATTTTGTTCAGCTTCTTCTTCTTCGTTTGGCCGTGCAATTGCTCCAATTGTTGTTGCTGTTGTTTGCGCTGCTGCTGCTGTTGCTGCTGCTTACGTGTTGCAGTTGTTGCCGTTGCCGCCGTTGGGGCTAGACGCAGTCCACCCCGCCCGCCGCTGGCAATGACAATCTCGTCCTCCTCCTCGTCGTCGTCGTCGTCCTCCACGTCACTGCCAGGCAAATTCAAATCGAAATCCGCATCTATGTCAATATCAGCTGCTGTCTCCGGCAACAGATCCAAATCATCACTTTGAAAACTCAAATCCAAATCCTGGGGCAATTTGGCATATTTGTTATGATTTTTCATTGTTCTGACATGAGTCAAGGATTTCGCTTGTTTGTGGTTGGAAAACCAAAACAAATCAAACGAAAAACCAGCACACAATCGATTTTTCCGCCTTAATTTGCCGTAACAAATAGCAACAACAACAACAACAGGTTCTTTGCTCGACGATTACCATACATTAAAAGGAACAACACGCACACATGCCGCCGCCGCCGCTGCCACTTGACTACGTTTACGAGATTCGGTAAATTTCGATTCGATTCTGTTCTCCCAATTTACTAAAAATTAACCAAATTTATTTTTCGTGCTTTCCGTATTTCCGTACGTCACCCACGCCAGTTCTAATCAGAACTGTAAATGCAATCCGATTTGTAAACAAAAAGAACCGTTATTTGAGTTGCAACTGAGTGCCATTATTTGAGCATAACAGAATATGGGGCGGGTGGACACAAGTCTACACACTGTGTGCCACCCCAGAAAACAAGTGTAGACTTGTGTGTGGGTAACATTTGAATTTTTGTGTTGGGCGCCAAATTTTGAACTTTAAATTCAAAAATTTGGAACTTTGTGGAGAATGTTAAAAGTGGATTTAACATCATATTAAAAGATTATGGATTATTTTCATTCTTATAGGATTTAGGACCTAGATTTTTTTAATTCACAATCATTTTTGAACAGAAATATTGTTACATTAAAAAAATGGAAAACAAAAGAACACAAACTTTTAGTCTATAAGTTAAGGAAAATTTTTCAAGAAAACAATTTTTTTAAAATTTTCCAATATTCCCAAAATGATTTGAAAATGTAAAAATCTACTTATGAAATTACAAAATCTTATTAGACAAAATCACTTTTAAATCTTAAAATTGCTGAGATCAAATTCTGGACCTTTAATTTTAATTTTATCTGGGCTGACTGCTGACGGAAATGGAAAATTTTAACGCATGCGTGCTTGGGCCACGAAAAAAAACACGGGCCCATCTCAATTCGGGACACAACGATGGCACTTAAGTCCATTAAGTTGTGCCGAATTTTGTGAACTAGTCATTAAAATTAAAAGTGTTTGAACTATAGTTCATTTTCTCAAATATTCACTTTTTACTAATTAGAATTTTTACAAAAAAAAAACTAAAGGGCCCACCCCGAGCTTTTATCCACATTTATATTACAGTACGGAAAAAAATACCACCATTTTTTTCTGTCGCGACCAAGATAACAAGCAATATACATGTTTTAAAATTAACTATAGTTCAAAAAATAAACTATAAATCAACAAATGAACTGGTTAATAAATTTGTTCAACAATTTACTATAGTTTAAATGTGAATAGTTCATCAAAAAATAAAGTAATGAACTAGATTCTAGAGATCAGATAATCTAGGTTACTTTCACGAATTAAAATCGGTTTTAAAACCAGATAAAAGCAGTTTAAAAAAAGTGATTCAGAGCTATATATTAGAAATAAGTTTAGCTATGATCTTGAAATTTGCTGTGGGTTGTATATTCCCAGTCCTAAAATAGTTCCAGGCCACATTGAACCTGTTTAAAAAGGGGTTCCGAGCTATATGTCAGAAATTCATTAAGCTATGATCTTGCTATTCCGTGTGAGGGTTTGCAGTATGTTGTTGGATATTTTTCCGGTTCCCAAGCAGTGTAAACCGATTCAAAAATATTTAAAAGGCATATTTCAGTTCAAAAATTTATGCTATAAACTTGAAATTTGTTGTATAGTTTAGTTATATGGAGAATGAAAGTTGATATTGATGCTGTTGTCGGTAACGTAGATGGAAAAACTAATATCAAGCTAAGATTTTGAACAGCTCGTTTTATGTTGAAGTTGTTCTTCTACTACGGATCCTAAAGGTCCCTTCAGATCCGCCCATTCCACTCAGATGCCTGTAATTTCTAATTCGCGTGGCAATCGCAATGACTTTTAATAAGTCACAAAACCAAACAATGTTCATTTGTGGGTTCAATATGGAAATTCCGATTCTCGCGATTCTCACATGGACAAATTCGTCAAGATTTGCATTATATAAGAGCAGATAAGCCAACGTGCGAACAAGACAACGTCTGACGGGCACGGTATATAAATAGTTGGTTCTCTGTCGGTTTTCAATTTATTTTGGTTTATTATTCCCATTCGCTATTTTATATTCGGGTGCTTTAAACTCAATCTCGTTTTATGGTCTTTTTACTAAGAGCCACCTGTATTGCCTCTGGCATTTCATTCTCCTCAGTTCCATACATAATTTATGTTTCCCATTTATTTCGGCTGTGAGAAAATGTCTTCAAATGTCTTCCATTTGTAGGAATCCTTAAAAATACGCAATTTCCATAAAATAAAAAGGATTTTGTTCCTGGATATATTTTGAGAATTTTCGGTTTTATTCGAAAGCAGTTTTCTAATCCAAAATGTTTGTTGTTGCTTGTTGCTTTAGTCCCTTTATAGTTTAATATCATTTAAAAATGATTCCATCCACAATTTGTTGTTGTTGTTGTTTGCTTAATTAGGCGGTAAATATAGATTACAAATTGTTAATTAAAAAAATGTTTCTTAAAACGAAGAAAAAGCATCTTTTGTAGCTACCACAAAATGTTCAAGTCAAATCCGAATAAAAAATGTTTGAATTTAGCTATAAAAGTTGTTTCATTGTTGTTGTTGTTTTGTTGTTGTATATAGAGATATAAATATATATGTGTAGATATATAAATACTGTTCACTTACAAATAAGTTTGTCAAATTGTTGTTGTTGTTGTTGTTCAATAAATTAATCATAAAATTAGCTGCGGCAAATTGAAAATGCTTTAAGTACAGACGTCCATTTGTTAATGTTTGTTTTTTTAAGTAATTAATATTAAATGTATGAGCTTAATTAGTGAAATAATTTAAATTTTTTCTGGCAACATTATTCCCAATTCTTAAAATTAGCATAGAAAAAATAAACATGGCAAGCGTGTTTCTCCACTTTTAGCTCCACTATTGCTGCAGTTGCTGCAACAGCTGTTGCTTCGTTTCGGCTTTCACAGTTTTATAGCGATCCTTCTCCTCGGTATTCTCCGGCGGCTCACATTCAAACGAGGCCATGGACAAGGTATTCTCATTGAGCACCGACTGATGCTGCAAATATGTCAACACATTTGGCAATTTCTCAAAGGGACATGTCACCTTTTTCCATTCATTGAACTCCATGACTTGTTTGGCCAGCTGGGAGCATTTCTCAAAGTTGATATGATTGTTTGGCAGACTGCAAGGAGAATTAGTTAGTCAATTTTTCTATTCTTCTTTATATTTCAAACTTACCGACTCGAGCAGCCTTCATTGAGAAAATATAAATCCTTAACAAATAAACTAAAAAATGGAATGATTATGCGTTCGCGTTCCTCTGTGGCACCCTCAGAGCGCCACATGGCAGCTTTAAGCGTCGAGCGATAACTATTAAAATTCGATGTTGGATCCATTTGATGTTCCAGCACAGAGAATTTTGCCGATTGCACTTTAGACCACTGAAAAAGGGGAAAAATGGAGTCATAGAAAGGAAGGTAACCACCAATTCTACTTACCGTCTTTTTGAGTCTGCCTATGGGTGCCAGATTTAGACCTGCTATTATGGCCATCAGACTATTGAAATTGCCTATGTTGAAACATTCACGGGCCGTTTCGATCCAATATTCAATTATGCGTACACGCTGCTTCTTCTTCGGATACTGCAAGGGGGAGATAAAAAGAATAATAAATAAAATGAATATAATAAAATAATATAATCTTCAAATCAATGATCATAAATGGATGCCCTCTTATACAGTCTCTTGTCTATTACTTTCAGCTATGGACATACAAAAAGTAAAGTAATGAAATCTGGAATATAGCTCCTGTCTCTGTTCTCCGCAGTACATAACATTCCAGGACCGTATTGAATCTGTTCAGAAGCAGTTTCTAATCTTTGGCCTCCGTGACCTAAACTGGGATACCCAGCAGGCATTGTACTCCTTACGAACCCGTACTATTATCCGTACTATTATCCGTACTATTTATCCATAAGATTTTAGCTGAATAAACTGACTCCTTTGCCCTCTTATGCCTCATTAATTTATCTGTGCCATCTATAGTGACTCGAAACTTTATTCCTAATAGAGGTGGAGAACTATCGATAGCACTATCGGCACTATCGATGGTTGGGCGCTATCGAGTCGCCATCGATAGTATACCTCTACTATCGATAGTTTTAGATAGTTTTTTTTGCAAGCTTTACACATCACTAAATGGGTAGCTCTTAATAAAAATACAAATAATTGAGCTTAAAAACGTAATCGTAGTGTTTCATTTAAACAGACTCGTAACTTTATCCCCTGTTCTTCTAACTATGCTTTGCATGCATGAGCCGTTTCGAGTCTTTTGTGCAATAAACTCTACGGAGTAATTAGCTAAGAAGAATCTCTTCCTGGTATCAAAAACTCTTTTTTAATGTATTGTATATAGCCCGTAGTTTGCCCTAATTTAGTGTGTTCATACGCGCTTTTTTGTGTCGCACGTTTTTGGCTGGGCACCACGGTCGGTTCGGCGGGAGGTGAGCTGCTTTTTTGCCTGAGTTCGCGCTTAACAAGCTTTGGCTTGGTGATGTTTGGGCCACTTGAAGGATAAAAAATACGATTTCCAGAATTGTTTGAATGCAAGCATCCGAGTTTCTTAAAAATGATATGATACATATATCTAATCGGAATCCACAACCCAATATTAATGTCAAAGTTAAAACCAAAAGTGATGGAAACCATTTTTGAAATTCGTTTATTAATAAATTATTTAAAATTTCTGCATTTTTACACACGAGCGTTTGAATTACCATACTATCGAAAACTATCGTGGACTATCGATGGTTTTCAAAAAACTATCGTTGACTATCGATGGTGCTGACTATCGATAGTTCTCCACCTCTAATTCCTATATACCTTCTACTGCGCCAAACGAACTATGCTCACTGTGACCCCTTCCGTAGCCTTTGCCTTGCTTATAATGAACACGTATTAAAATCCCTTTAAAGCCGATCGAATAAAACATATTCTTTTAGACTTTTCCTTGAACGCAGCCCGGTTCTACATTTACCGACCTCGGGGTTGGATTTTCTTAAATTGGAGGAATATATTTCAATTTATTTGGTCTATAAAGCTTACATATCCAATTTAATATAGATCGGTTTTTTAAACCGTTTACACATAATTAAACCAATTGGCGAAGTATGTAGACAATAAAAAGCTTCTTTGTAGGTCCATTTCTCCTCTATATATTTTTTTATAAAATTGTAAAATATTTTCGGTTTCCATACGAGAGCTTTAAAACGGCTTACACTTTTGAACTGGTTCGAACTCTTTTTAAAATAGGGAAAACATCTGACTTCATATTGCCAATCAACAAGCCAATTAATAAAGTTTATGAAATATGGCTCTTATCAACTATTCAACTGATCTGAAGCTGTTTTGAACCGGGATATAATGAAACTCCACATTTCCAAACTTCACATCAAATTTCAAGTTCAAAGCTGAAATATGGCTGTGAACCAGGGCTGCAAAACTAGTATAAATCGGGAAGGTTTCACTTTGGACCTTTGGGGTTGTAAAGTTGAGTTGGAGAATCTAGTTCATTTAAATGACCTAGTTTACTACTTCATTTTTTGATGAACTATTCACTTTTAAAACTATTATTTATTTTTTAACTATAGTTTATTTGTTGGTTATTATATTTTCAGTCATTTATTCTAAGTACTACATGATTTAACATCGTCAAAACATTTCTACTATTTCATAACATTTTAAAAATTAGGGGTGGCGTTTGCACTTCAATATAAACTGTGGACTAAAAATGAACTATAGTTCAGTTTAATGAAGAAACTATAGTTCAAAAATAATCTATTGTTCAAACACTAAGGTCTAGTTCATTAGTTCATTTTATTGACTAGTTCATTTGAACTAGTTTACGAAATTCGGCACAACTCTATTGTAAACATCTTTTGTTTGCAGAGCACAGCACGCTAGTATTTCTTAAATGGCTTAAACTGTGAGAGTAACTCACGAAAAAATTTAAAATGAGAAGGCAACCCAAGTTCTAATACACTGATTTAACCAATAGAATATGAATAGAATTCATAGAACAGCCTAACGTGGTACTTAAGGTCCTCCATTCAAAAACCCAGTATTTCGCCTGAACGCATCATTTTGACCCTAGTCACAGGTATAATCCGGTGTCTTCACACATTTTCCGAGCGATCGGTTCTACTGCAGCTATAGGATATAGTTATATATGCATAAATCTGATGCAAATTTTGTAGAACTGATTAATGGCATATATTATTATTATTATTATTTACAGATAGTCAAGATTTTAAAACTGGGCCTAACTTAATAATTATAGCACTGACTGCGGAGGCCTTCGGTTATTTGAAAGCATATAATATTCATTATTTCTCACAAAACAAAACCGAATTTCTAAATAGGTGGTACTTTTCCGACTGATTTATCCTCCGATTTAGACCACAGTTTGCAGAACTATTAGAAAGCATATTATATTCATAATTCCTGAGCTTAAGAACGTTTTTACGGAAAACAAAAAAGTTTTTCTCACTAAGAGCCATTTTCCAACCCCTCTGTACTATGGCAGCTATAGGATATAGTCATCATCAGTTGTGTACAAAATTTCTAAATACATTTTGAAAGCATATAATATCAATATATCTATCAATCCATATCTCTCTCTATGTTTTTCGTTTTTTTATGACTCTATCATAATCCTTTTTCCCTTTCACTTCGTTTGGGTATATTTTCTTTTGGCCAGCAAGCAATTTCATATATTTGTCCACTCTAATCCCACTTAATCCTCTGCACTCACCTTGACAATTTCGCTAGCTGTCAAATAGCTGAGACGATTGAACCACTGCACATACGATTCCAAATTGCGCGTCTTCTTTATGTCATTCAACGAAGCGCCTCCTCCTCCTGCTGCTGCTGCCGCTCCTCCGCTTGTTTCCTTGGCAAAGGCCTGGACAAACTCCTCGGGTCCTATGTGAGATAAGCGTTCCAATTCAATGGCTGTCAGTTGATGTGCCAAACTGGCACAACTTGGACACAAGTCCATCAGACCAAATACATCATCCGAAGGCTGGGGGGTGGTTGAGGCGGAATTTGAAGAATTGTTGCCACTTGAGGAGGAGTTGGAAGTGGCATTAGATGAACCACTACTACCTGCTGCCCCATTGGCTGATGAGCTGCCCAGAAAGGTTTGAAAGGGATTATGGTGGTGGTGATGGTGATGATGATGATGATGTTGGGTATGCTGATGCTGCTGCTGACCGGTATGCACTTGATCTTCCTGCTTGCCCAGAGTTTGCAGAAATTCCTCATATTGCTCCAAGGCGGTCAGACGTGAGACCAGCAACTGAAGTATGCGGGAAACCTGTTTTCCCAGCGAATTATCGATATACACGCATTTTCGAGCCAGAATGCGTACCTGTTGCATCAGACGCTCATCCCGAAAGTCATAGGGAAAGATCTCAATCCATTCGGAGAGCAGGCGTATGCAATGCTGTGCCGATTTCTGAGTGCCAGTGCGTTGCTGAGGCTTTGGCTCCAAATCCAAACCCTTGCGTTGGGTCATGGGTGAGGCGGAATTGATGGTCAGCGAATGATGACGATTGGGCGCCTGCCCTGCATCATCTACCACATCGCAGCCACCCTCTGCTTTCTGTTGAAGCTCCCAGGTTTGACTTATCTTCTCCAGCAATTCATGGGGTCGCAGAAAAAGTCGTCCACTCAAGAGAAAGGCAAACAGATACTCCTCCTCGGGATAGTACTCAGAGGTGGGCACCATGTGAGTGATCAAAGACTGCAATGTGCCCGAATGTAGACGATTCTCACAGTAAACCAAATAATGCTCCTTGGACTCCTTGACATAGACTCTACTCTGGGGCGGAGCATAGCTGAGTATCTTCTCGGGGGCGGGCTTCTCCACTTGCGAACTCTCTCGCCGGTGCAAGGCCAAAGTCTTGGCGGCTGCTGCAGTTGCTCCACTTCCCCCACTATTGCTTCGTTGTGTCTTGAGGTCAGGCAAAGTTTTGGTTGCACTTGCGGCACTTTTGAGATTGAGATTGATATTGGCACTGCCAGTGCTGCCACTGCGGCCATTTGTGGCATTGATGCCGCCGTTTGACGACATTTGGGATAATCCCAGAGCTTTTTAGAGCATAGCAACTTGCCGTATGTTGATTAGGTTTGGCTTGAGAAGCATTTGTAACGTTGATGAGCTAGCAGAGCTGCTATAAAAAGAGAGAAAGAAAAAAAACATTAGTCACAACGCGACAACGGGGGAATCCTTAGAAAAAGTAATTAGAAATGGTGGAAATGGGAAATAGGATTAGAAAGGAAGGAAGGGATAACTAATTAACAAAAACAAGCAAGTACAGCACATAGCAATTAAAAGAGTCAGTAGAAATTTGCAAATCGATAGCCTATAAATTGAGAGACCTGCTAACATTGTTCAGACAGTTTCTCGCATAGATGTTGTAAGAAGATGAGGTTGGTAAATCTTGGCAAATTTTAGGCACAATTTGCGGACGCGTGTCAATATTTTAAAAATATATCAAAAATATTCCAAATTCCGTGTCGATTTCTAAAAAAATATTCGAACATAACGGAACATTTTTAACTTCTTAGATAAATAGTATCTGAGATAAGGCTCTGAACTTTTTTGAACCGGTTCAAGCTGGACGGGAGCGGTCATGAACCATTTTAAACACCATATTATCAATCTAAATACCAAATTTATAGGTTCAATAGTTTCTAAGATACGGCTCGTAACCACTTTTGAACTGGTTCGGAACTGGTTAAAACTAGTTCGGAACCGGTCCTTAATAATTGAAATGTTTAACTTCATATTACCAATCCACAGACCAAATTTTAAGTTCATAGCTTTTAAATTGTCTGAGATATAACTCCGAAACACTTTTGAACCGGCATCAAACTGCTTCGGAGCCGGCTTTAATCCAGAAAAATATTTAACCCTATATTGCCAACCCAAACTTTAAATTTCAAGATCATTTCTTAAATAAATTCCTGAGATAAAGCTTTTGAACCGGTTCATTCGTGTTCTGAACTTGTCTTGAGCAGGGCTATAAATTAATCAATCATTTCAAGATTGATTCACAATTTAATTCAGGTTGAGACCTGATTTAAAAATTAAAGATTTCATTAAATTTTGCTTTAAATCATCAAGATAAATCATCAATCCGTTAGAGAATGTCTGGGCTCTTATGAGTGCGAAAAAAGGTTTAAAGAAAACTATAGAAATATTATGGTTTAAGGATATTACGGATAAATATATGAAGGCATTCTTACGAACAGGTTGAGCAATCTAGCTTATTCCCTGATTGAAAAGGAACGACCTACTAAATCTTTAAAATATTAAAGGTGCACACCTTGTGTGAAATTAAATAAAATATAGATTTTTTTTCATATTTCGATAGATTACACCTTTAAAAATAGCATATTTAAATTTCAAAATGATATCTCAAATAGTTTTTGAGTTATAGCCACTTAAAGAGAAGCCGCTCGGTAGCTAGAGAGTTTCATTAGCGTTTTTAAACGCGTTCTTCTCGAAATTTGCTAGAGTGATTACTCAAAGACAAATGATCCGAATTTTTTTCTGCATGTTTTTTATATAGTTCTCCATACCATGACCTATCGATTTTTTGATCTGATCAAAAATCGAATTTTGGCAGGCCAAAAACGACCAAAATTTTGGGTGAAATTCGACTTTTTTTAAAAAAGGCCGCCATTTTGTAAATTTTTAATTATTTTTTTTTGATTGTAGGTCATGGTACGGACAACATCTTCTAGATTAACGAGTTTTTGTTTTTTAATTTTACCCACGGAGACGGCCGGAATTACTGCAGCAGTGGAGGACCTTTTTTCGCGCCTTCGGAGATCGTGTATAACATAAAAAATATTACATTTTGTTTTCAAAAGACATGTATAAATATACTGTAAAAATTTTGAAACAATTGCAATTGAAACAAGTGCGTATTCGGCCAACTGCAAGGCATAAATAGAACGTTAGAATTCAATAATGCATTCACACAGACAAGAAGGAGTCTGATGAGAGATATGGTTATCTCGAAACAGTCTGTAACTCCAACCAATTGTCGCCTTGCTTTCGAGCAAGCTTACGTGTGTGTTTATTTGAAATCTTCTAATTTGAGGCCTCAACCTAACAACGCTAATAGCTCTTCATATGTTACACAATTAATAAAGTAGTTTTGATTATAAAATTTCCCAAAAATCACATTTTTTAGGCCGTTACACTAGGTGTGCCCCTTAAGTCAAATGTAATGCCGGTTCTCCTATATGGTTCAACAACATGGAAACCTTCGTCTACCGGTGCCTTACACAAATTTTCCGCATTATCTGGACCCAGAATGGAAGACGTCGACATAACAATCCGAAGGATGAAGTGGACCTGGATTGGCCATAATCAAAACCGTATCACAATAAAGGCTATGGAATGGAACCCTTAAGATGGTATTGGTCGCCCACTGGGCAGACCCAGAAAAGACCATCGATAGAGAAGCTTAAAGTATCGGTAAAACTTGGGGTTGAACTTAAAGCACCGCCACACATAATAGAGTTCGGTGGAGAGGAGGAGTAGTTGATGCCCAGTGAATCTTAAGGCTTTATACTATACAATAACCTGTAGGGGTCAAATATGTAATTAAAGCACCACAAAATATTAACTAATTGTTAATTTTAAAAATCAATTCTGAATTTTATTGGTTTTGTTATTCTTCATAGAAACAAATGGAAAATATTTGGAAAACATTTTTAGTTTTTGCTGATTTAAAATGATTCATTGACTTCAAAATATTAAAAACACACAAAAAGAATAAGGTTTAGGGAAATCATTGTCTTAGATATACAATGTGTATTACACATACACGTGTCCGTCCGGCGCTTCTTAATAGTGCCATAAAACAGGTGGAGAAATATCCTATCGCATATATAGAAAATATTAGGCCATATCTAAATGTTTTCGGTATTATAAAAATTAATTGACGATTGAATTTCAGCCTTCGCCTATTGATTTTTGGAATGGCATAGAAACACTCCTATTATATTACACTTAATCAACGGAAGAGATAATGAAACTACAAAACTGTAAACCGAATAAACTCGTCATCTGTGATGAGAAATCATTTGGGCAGAAGCTTATCACAGGCCAGCGAACATTTAGAATTACAACAAATATTAATTAACAAGCAGCAACAAAAAAAATACCCAAAAATGGGTCAACAAATTGTTTAGCAATGCCAAAGGAGAGGTGGGGGGAGTGAGGCGGAGGCTAAACACGTTAATTGAATTACCCAAGATGCCGGGCCAAGACTAAACTAAGGGAAGGGCATTTTCATTTTCACTTTTCTTGTCCATATTCCATGCTTCACTGCACAGCAGGAGGGTTGGGTGGTAGCGGGCGGACGGTGGGTGGTTGGGAGGGTAAATTATTAACTGCAAACCGAAAACAAAATCAATTTACAAATGCGGTAGGCAGAAGCAACAACAAAAGCAAATTAAAGTCTATATTTAAAACATTTACAGAGGCGAGTGGAATGCACTGCCCATAAAAAGCTTCAAAAAAAAAAAAAAGCAACAACAACTGTAAAAACAAGAACAACAACACCGCACCATAATTTGTATACAAAACGCAATGAAGAAGAAGAGCACGCAATGACAGACGTGCAAAGACGTGAAAGGCCATCGCACTGTGGTCTCAAGGCAATTTGTTTGAGAATGGAAATTTTTTTAATAATTGAATTAAATAAATCGGAGCTAGATATTAACATTAGGGTGGCTCAATTTGTTTTCTTAACCAAGTGTTAGCTAAAACGTAATTTACCCAAGAAATATGTCTCAAAACAAAATACAAAAATTTGAAAAATTTTCATACGTGAAAATATAGAAAATTTCCTCTCATTGTAAAGTTCCCAAACAAACAAAATGATGGGCATAGCCGAATAAGACTGGGAGACACATCAGCTTAAATAAAAATCCGTGATATTGTCAGTTCTGGAAAGTGGTAACTTTAACCACCGTTTTGGGACCATAAAAATACAAATTCTTTAAATTTTCTCGGATATAAACATACGTAAAATTTTATTTTTAGCGATGGTGTGGAATGCAATGGTTATGCGTGATATAAGATCAGTTAGTCGGGATTTACACAAACTTCATAAAGTTTTTTAAAAAGCTCTTGCTTATAGGAAAGAGGTGTAGAGGGCAAGCTTTCCCACCACACCCCTTTCCCCATCAACAAAAGATTTTTGAGAAACTTCATGAAGTTTCCTTCATCGTGTAAATCCGGTCTTAGATCGCATTATTTTGTGCTATAACCTGGTTGAGGATTACTTGTCAAACAGCAGACATTTTGACTTTAAATTTGGTATACATACCCTTCAAAATAATAGCTACAACCCCTGATTCAAAATATTCAAAAATATCCCTAGGCTTGTTCGGCACTTTGATATAATTCAGAGAAAATTAATGTAAATAATCTAAAAAAACAGTATACAATTTTGCAATTTTTCACGTTCAAAATCTCGTGCTCTATTTTTACTTACCGTTTACGCTAACCTTATTATCAATTTGTTCCCTGTTCTGAATTTCCAGAAATATTACTTTCTTATATAAAAAAAATTAAATAGCTTCAAAATTAAATTAAAAATTAAATAGCTTCAAAATGAATGTTCTAATTGAATAAAGTCGAATATGCAGGTCATGCAGTTACCCTAAGCTCCTCAAATACGGTGTTTATCTATTAGGATCACTACCACAGCTAATCAGTAACCATCCCTCCGCGGATAGATCTGTACAGCGAGCTGCTCTCAAACGAAGTTATGCTTTCTGTTCAGTTCTTAAGCCAGCGTATTTTCCATTCTATTTAATAATGGAATAGAAACTAAAGGCTCAACTGCAATTGAACCATTGAAGTACATTGAAGCTATTACCAAACAAATCATAAATTTTTCCCAGGCCGGATCATTAATAATTTTTTTGCAACCACAACTAGGGTTTTTAAGGCACGTTGATTTTGAAGTAGCCATCTACGACTTCTAGTTTACCTACTATCTAAATTTTACCTATATCAATTTTATACTAAATGAGGGATTTAAGGACTTTGCTTAAGTTCACCCCTTTGTGCCTTTTAGTTTATTAGGTGTGTGTATAATGGTAAAGCAAAGATATTAGTAATTCCTTTATAATGTCCTCTACCAGCTGACATTAGATGTTTTCATATTATGGCTTACAAAGTAATTTTTGAAAGTGAACATACCAGGATCTTGATTATTTCAACAGATCTTAATAAATATAATGCGTCTATATTGATAGCACCGAGATCACTGCTTATGGAAAGTACATTTGGAAGAACTAGAGTGCAATATTTTAATGGACCCTTAACTAGACTTAAGAGATCCCTATTTCGTTTTTCGCATTCAAAATCGAATAATGGTAAAGGGTATTAAGTCTTGAATTTCTTCATAATCTTAAGGTTGTGTCCTTTGAATTATTTACACCGATTTACTTAATCAAAGCACTGTCAGAAATAGTATATATATCCCATGGAAAAATGTGAAGAAGAAACTTTGTCATTTCTTAAATTATTAAGGGCAATGCAATGTGTCAGATAAGCATACATTTTTCTCTGATATTTGTAAGTTTATATGACATATAGAGATATGTAGTAAATGAGAAATCGGCCCTTAGAAATATTGTAAAATACATCACATCATAGTGGAACACTCTGTAGGACCTTAATAAAGCAACTCCACTTTGAAGTTCTTTTTAATTTTGTTTTTGAATATTTATTTTAATCAATAAATACTGCAATCTTTTAAAATATTACACACATAATTAATGTAATTTTAAAATAAACAAAATATTCTGCTTTCATTTAATAACAAAAAATCGTACTTAAATTTCTGTCTTGCGACCCACTGTGCGAGGTGAAAGAAATGCAAAGGCAAAGGCCGCCGATGCGGGGGCGGGGTGAACTGGAGAAGGGGGAGGCTAAAAGCCAACAGCAGCACCAGAGAGAAAGAGACAAGTCAATAAATATAAATGGGGCCGTGGCCCGGCCTCGGCTGCTTTCCCACTTGAAACCGAAAGAAACAGAAGAGGGGGGGACTGGTGGCGGGGAAGCGGGTTGTAACTGCATACAGTTAATAGGCAAAGTCTAATTGGAAGTTGTTTGTTTTTGTCTCATTTAATTCACTTACCTGCAGCAGCTCGCCAACATATTGCAATTATAGAGCGGGAGTAAACCTTTTGGGCACACGCCCCTAAAATGTAGATGGAAAGAAATGTGTCCTGGTTGCACTTGGCTTGGCCAAATCAGGACAGCGTCGACTGCGCAAATCAAAAGTGGAACACACACGGCGAGGGGGCGGGTGAACGGGGGTGGTGGTGGTGTTGTGTTTGTATGCAAAAGCAATTTACAAACGAAGCGAAAAGTTTTGCTCAAGTAGCAGCGCGCCAGCAGAGGGGGAAAGAGAGTGGCATATGGACGCCTAGAAATTCAAAATGTTAATAATTTAACAATTTTCAATGTCTTTCACACGACGAAAGGCGTTTTGTTTGTATGCATCTGGCATTTGCATGTGTCTGTGTGTGTTTGTGTGTGTGTCGACCGGTTTGTTTGCTACGCAGAATTTTATTTTCCTTGATGTTGCTTTTACTTTTCTTTTTTGTAGTTGTTGTTGTCGTTGCAAACACACTCACGTTCACTTTTTGCAATTTTTTCGCCTTTTATATTTCGGATTATTAAATGCGCATTTAATCTAATTTAATTTAATTAAAATGCCGTCTCGCGTTTTGTTTACGCTTGTCACTGAACGAAATTAGACAGACCCTACTGCGGTAACTGAAAAACACATCAATGTGTGACCAGATTGTAAAATGCCAAGTAGCGAAGGTGGGACCAGGCTTGCAATTTTCAAATTTCAACAACGACTTTTTTACTATTTAATTATTGATAGAAGCGTGTTTTAAATTAACAAGGCATAATTAACATTCTAACGGCAATCTTCATTTGGAAAAATGTTTAAATTAGTTTTATTCACAAAGTGCTAGCACACGAAGCTAAATACGAATTTTGAATTTTAATTTATCTAGCGAATTCTATAAAAATTGTTTGTACACTTATTTCTTCTCTTTCTCAGTTTTAGAATTTAAAATTGTAAAATCTTGTTTACCCAAAATTAATATTAAAGAAATGTTAAATTTTTGAAATTGTTACCCGATTCATCTCAGCGCTTAACAGCACAGTTTTGGCTAACTTTTCGATAAATCAACTCCAACAGCAATCAGCTGTTCGGCATTATTAAAGCCGGCTAAAATTTTGTAATTTGCCATTTTGTTGTTGTACTCTCACCAAATCGACTTAATTTAAGCTTTTTTTTCTGGCCAATTGTAAAATTTAGCCAAATTTTTACATAGTCACTGTTACCTTTTGGCTCCTCTCTAATACTTATTAGTTAGTGTGACCATATGCGCGGGTGAAAAGTCGGCTGGGAAATTCAGAAAAATTTGCAAAAAAAACACTAACCAAAACACACATAATCAGGCAAAACATTCACTTCAGGCTTCAATGGCCAATGGCAACAACAGCAGCAATGCAGAGCAAGCGGCCACTCAACAACAACAACAACAGAGGGAACTGACCATAGTACCCGCAGGGGGTGGGGGTGGAGATGGCCCAGAGGAGACACCTTCAACATCCCGTGGTGGCGTCAATGATCTGGTGGCTGATCTTTGGCTGAAAGGAAGTGGAGGTGGCCGCAGTACAGCAGCTGGAGGAGCTGCTTCCTCCTCGTCGTCATTTTCCTTTAAGCATTTCCTTAACAGCAGTGGCACGGTGACGGCACCCTCCAGCACAGTTACCTCCATAGATACCGCGGTACAGACTTCAACGGGAGCCAGGCCCAAAGTACCCCAATCTGCATCTGTTTCGCACATGCAAGCGCCAGCAGCGGGACAAGAGAATGGTGCCTCCTCCAAAATGAAGCGTTCGCCACGTTTTAGTTCATTTGATTCACAGGCGAGTCTGGCCGAATATGCTGCCTGCGGAGGAGCAGCTGCGGCGGCAGCTGGCAGTCGTCTACAACGTCCAGCGGTGGCGAGATTAGAGCCTGAACAGGTTTTAGATCATGCGGATGATGATGAGCATGTGGCCCTGGCCCAGGTGCGCAATACTCGACTGTATGATGAGCGTCTAATGGATGACGGTGAGTTGCCAATTAAGATTAGGCTTATATTTGTAAGCAAACTCTTGTTTTTTCCAATTCCAGACATTTTTCCCTCATCCTCCTCAAATCTACAGTCATCGGGACACACACGCTATGTGCCGCGCTCTTATTCCAGCTATGATACCGCCTGCCCCTCCTCCGCCCCCGCTAACGCCACTTCCTCATCCTGCTCGCCACGTCGTCGTCCCTCGGGAAATCGGGATTTAAGGCCCAATCGTTTAATACTGGCTGCAGCTACACCCACGCCCAAAATGAAACTGGATTTGCCCATAGATTCTGCCAGCGTGGGCGCTGGTCTGCCCGATTTTGTGCAAGATCATTTGCCCGGTGATGGAGCCGCCTGGTGTTCACCACCCAACTCACCTTTGGGCGCTGCCGAGGCTCCGACCTCAGGCTTAGCCGGAGCTTTAAGTCTAGCCCTGCCCGGTGCATCCAGTTCGCTGCCAGCTCCACCCGTGGGCGCTGCCTCCTGCTCCTCCTCCTCCTGTGAGTTGGGTGCCGGCTCTACAGCTAAAATGCTGCCCGACTTTCTATCCGATGGTCCCATAATACACTCCTCACAACGCTTGGCCGATGTGGCCATTGGTCTGCCCTCCAATTCCATTGATTCGCCACCGCCCCAGGAACAAACAGCTGCTGGCCAGGCTGCCCTGACTACGCTGAGACAGGAGAATGAGCAACTGCAGCGTGAGCTGCTAGAGACCAGTGTGGAGCTGCAGGCTCAAACTAGGCGCAACCAAGACTTGGAGCAACAATTGCTGCAGCAGACGGAAATGCAAAGAAGACGCGAAACTGTGGCCAATGCCACCTACACACAGAACACTCAACGTCTTAGAAGGCAGGTGGCCCAACTGGAGGTTAGTTAGAGGCATTTAAAATGCATATTTCAAATTTGTAATTGCCTTTTTTAAAACAGGCGGAACTCTTAGTCCTGAGAGCTAGTGCCATCAGCAATTCGGAAGGCGCTGCGGGTGGTGTGGGCGGCTGCAACACAGCAGCAACTGATGGAGTGGGAGCTTCGGTAACCACTCCAGGTGGCAATAGCAGCAGCAGTGGCAGCAGCACAACACGTCCTCCGTCCCGTACTCATCAATTGTCCAGAGATTTGCTGCGTGCTGCCGATAATGCCGAACAGAATTTGAGGTGTGTTTTTAAAACAATTAAATTATCCTCCAACCAACTAATTGTACCCATTTCTAGACAACTTTTGGCTGGTGTGGATAATCTACGACAAATGGCAGCCAACTTGGAACAGCCCTCGGCACAGCAACAGCAACAACCACAGTCAACAGCTACAGCTACACCCCGAAGTCCTGATCTTTACACCGATTTTAACTAAACAATAACAACAACAAAATTTGGCGCTTAGTTTTTATTTGTTTTTTTGGAAAAGAAAAAAGGGAAGATCAAAGCGCAAACTCGTGATGTTGATTGAACATTATATAATTAAACTATAATAAATTGTAGCATATTTAAATTATGTTGTAAAAACGCAAAACTGTAAATTAACACTAAAATAAACAACAAAAACAACAAAACAAACTGCACAGAGTTAAAAAAAAAAAAAATATGAAAATATATTTCATATTTATATATATTTTTTGTTATAAACAAAAATTCCTGTGCACTTGTGTGTAGTTTGTGCTTTGAATAAATATAGTAAACAAAACAGCAAAATAAATTAATGCATTTAAATATTTCGTAAATCTCTATAGAAAATGTATTTTCCCCCTTAGAAAGTAAGAGTATGAATACACAAACAGAGAGAGGGAGAGAGAGAGTAAATTTCTCTATTTCCAGCAGATAATTCGTACGTTTGCCATTTCCATTCAGTTTGTTGGTTCACTTCGTTGCGCGCGGACGTGCGAGATCGACGATCGACATAGTTAAATCAAATCAACATGTTGCTGCCTAGATTAGTGGGTGAGTGTATAAAAAAAAAAATTTAATTGAATTATTTTCAATAAATTTTTTTTTTGGGAAGAGGTATGTTTTATTTTTAGCCGAATCTGATCTCTTACCTAGGCATGCTCCAATTCTTTGCCTTGACGTCATTTGCCTTAGGTTATCAGTTCTCTTTGTGTTCTAATCCATGATCTTTCTTATCAGCTAATATAATTTATAGTTCTAATATTTTTCATAAGTTTAAAGGTGTTTATACCTATAATTTATAAGCTTATCTCGTGAATCGCTGTTCTTTCGAAAATGCTCAAGCGCTCCAAAGATTACCAAAAAAATTATATTCAGTGATTAGAGACATTCGTAAGCCTGCTTCTCGTTCGTATTTCCTTTTCGCGAATGCCTGAAAATCCAAATGAGTTGCCATTGCATCTCTGGTCTGGAAGTCGCTTGCATATTCGAATTTATTTAGTTTGAAAAATTATTTTGAGATTTGATGTTATTTAAAATTAAAGCCCAGGCATAAAATTTCAACAATAAATGCGAAAAGTCAAAAGTTTTATCTTAGAAAGTTTACTAATTCGGAAACAAGAACAGACGGAATAATGTATTAATCGTGATCCAGTGAACCAAGCCGAATCCGAGGTTCCATTAATTATAAAAATCATTTTTAAGAACCCAACTGGCAGTTCAAAATCTACAAGATGTAGTGGATCAAACCAACTCTTATTCCTGAGCAGCTTAAATCCCTTAAAAAGAAGAAGGATAGAAGCTGATACTTATCACTAAAGGGGATTCATGGCTTTACTTGGGGAAAAAACATATATTTTCAACAATTATTTTTTTAAATAGAAAATAAAATATTTTTTTTAAAACTTTTTACTGTCTTAAAGATATATATTTAAAAAGAATTTCTGAAATTTTTAAAGGAAAATATTCAAAACTCCGTAATTTCCGGTGACCCCTCGGAAAAAAGGTGCGTCGGCGTTGACACTAGAACTCATGACAGAATCATCTAAAGTGAAAACAAATATTTGTGTTTTAGTAAGGACCATAAACTAGAATTTGGACGAAGAAAAAAAAAGTGAAAATTCGATTTTTGGCAGACCTTTTTTAAAAAATACAAATTTTGGTAAAATTTTCTTAATCTTTTTTTTTAACAGTTGTGATTGAAAAAGAAGAAAAAAAGCCTTCGTCCAGTCTTGAAGACCAAGATCGGTTAAATAGTTTTCGAGAACTTTTGACAACCGACTTCGAAAACACAGTCACGCATATGACGTCACAATGGCGGAGTTTTGAATATTTTCCTTTGAAAATTTCAGAAATTCTTTTTAAATATATATCTTTAAGACAGTAAAAAGTTGAAATAAAATATTTTATTTTTTATTGGAATTGAAATTGAAACCCAAACGTGGTTTAAAGCCATATCTCAGATATTAGCAGTGTTACGGGGTACCTAGGTTTTGTGTACCTTTTACATAACCTCGGTATTTAAATATTTGAGTACCTTTCCAATCACTGGATATTAGGTAGGTTGGTAACCACCAGTTCAATTATATTCCAAATTCGCTAGGAACATAAAATATGCTGTGTAGATCTGTAACTGTTTTAATAATGGTTAAGATCCATATTTGAGGAATTACTATTTTCAGTAGGAAATCATATAGGAATTTTACATTTAGTAGTCACAAAGTTATCTTGTGACGTCCCAAAGATTTTAAAATACTTCCCGCGGTAATACCATCTCTAATTCCAATTGATGGTTCTGATAGATATATCTTCTATAGAATAAAGATGTCAGATTTGGAATATACATTATATTTATAATTATATCGTTTAGCTACTAAATTTAATTAGTCGATCCCGAAGTGGGTTTAATTTTCCATAAAAGTTTGTATGGAATGAATTTAATAGGGGTTAAAGTTTCTTGATATTTGATATTTATTTATTAAATTCTTACTTCCCAGTGCGACAAGGGTAACCTTATATATAGTCACAAAATTAGACACAATTAAAACAGAATGATCTACTTAACCTAAAATTACATTGATATGATTGGCTTTTGTATTTTTAATACTAAATTAATTGTTTGACTTAAAAAACTGTTTAAGCTTGTCCCTAAATTGCACTGCGCTACACACTTCTTTTAATTGGACAGGTAATTGGTTCCCTTCTGAGCTTGACAACTTATGGCGTATGTTATTAATGTTTCTAGTTCTAGTCGAGGTGCTGAAACACAGTATGTAGAATAAGTAGCTTGGCTCTTTCGTCAAAATGATTTTGTGCAGGAGCAGTAAGTTTCTAAAATCAGCCCAGGACTTGAAATTTAGTTCGTATATTTGTGTGGCAAAGTTTGTTATATGGGCCCGTCTCCCAATGTTGAAAACATATCTGGCTATGTGGGGTTGTACGTGACTGTCAGCTTGCGCTGAGAACCAATATCGCAATTTCCAAATATCTCGATACCATAACAGAGCGTGGGCGTCAGAAGAGTTTTAGCTATTAAGAGTCTGAGGTCAGTTGGTAAATACTGCTGAGTCAGTGAAAGTTGCCTAATTAGCCCATAAGTTTTTCCTGTAGCTTTAATTACATGGTCTCTCCAGGATAGAGTCTTATTAAAAGTGATACCAAGGTTGACAACTCGTTCTACATATTCAATTGGTGTGCCATCTAGTTTTAAATTTGGCACGGATCGTTTCCGGTTCCTGCTAACGGTTTTTTATGAAATAACAGTTTATAGCATTGTACATTTAAAGAACTTGCTTAATTTTGTATAAATGTCGAGACGTCGAAAGCCTTACTAAAATCAAGTAATGTGAGTAATGTCACATAGCTGTTATCCATTTGCATTCGAATGTTCTCTGTTACTTTTAAAATTGCTGTGATGCTTCGCTTTCGGAAACCGGATTGCATATTGCTTAACACTTGGTTAAGGCTTAAGAATTTGTTTATTTGGTGCGACATTAAATTTTCAAAGACTTTCGACAGAAATGGTAGAATTGATATCGGCCTGTATTCATTATTTGATTTTGGAACAGGAATTATTTTAGCAGATTTCCGGTGTTGCAGATATGGGTCACATAATTAAGGATTTTAGGCAAAATGAGATTGAAGAACTTTGAATGCATATCATCTAATCCAAAAGCATTCGACTTAATTTTAAGAACACATTCAAGGACATCACATGAGTTTACACACAGTTTTTGTGAATTTTCATTGGACCGTCTAACTACAAATAAAGTTCGTGGGTGGAGAGGAAAAGGTTCTAAAGTCAGTGGGACGGAATTTATATGAACTTAAGAAATATTTATTGAGTTCAGATATTTTTTAGTTTATTATATATTTTAAATAATGTGAGAAAATTATTTCGGATTTTATTATGGGTTTCCAAAATAATATTCTAATATTCTTTTAATGAAAATCAATTGAGCAGTTTCGATTTTACTTTCCTCCCTCTTAATTGCGAATAGCGTTTATATCCCTCTAATAAATCAGATTTTCATGGTGTTAATCAATCATATAAAAATTTGGTGGCGTCTCGAAATTCATCAATTTTATTTTAAGCTTAAAAGAGTTATTCATTAAGTGAATGTAACTTATATACCTACCTTCATTCATAATATTCAAATCATTTAAATTAACTGTATATGATGATTATAAACAGTCTAGGATCTTCACATCTCATTCATAAATGCTTTGCTTTTAACAAACATTTCACCTACAGAAATTTTCTGTTATCTCTCATCACGCCGGCACCACTTCTCGATTCGCGTGGCCCCATCTTCAGGTATTAATGATAAGGCGACAGTTGATAATTTTGTTTTTGTTTGCTTCGCAATTAGTGTTCAAGTGGCCTAGGGCTTGGAAACCATATGGCGTGTTGCCGCAGGTAATCGCAACTCAGAGGGGGGTCTCACATCTTATCAGTTGATACCAACTCAGGTGGACTTAGTATATATTAATAGAATTATTAATGCTTAACGGGGAGGAAAGGGATAGGTATAGGTGAGTTTGGGCTTAGTTTACCATTATTTTATGACTCTGTAAAATCAACTGTTTAGCTGAAATTTATTTAAAATATATCCGCATTACTCTTTCACTTCCCACAATTGTTTAACTATATCATCAACAAGTCTCATTTTCTGTGTAATAAATCAAATGGAAAGATTGAATTACCTCCATTTGATATAGGAAATTGCGCCTTAGTTTAAACATTGTTGCACTTGTTATACATATGTACACATATTACATACCAAATGCAGCTTGTGTTCCGCTCCTCTCATATGTATAAATAAAATGTGCGCTGACCTCGCACTTGGTGGAAATTTGCATTCTATTAAGTCGGGCTTGGACCCTGCTGCTGCTGCTGCTGCTAGCATTTCCATTAATTGTTTGGGCAGAGGCAAATGAACACACATGAATATTTGGACGACACGAGGCGTAGCTAAGAGATGTTAACTTTACCTTAATTTAGATTTTTTTTTTGTCACAGATGTATCGATAAAGGTATCGATACGAAATAGTTTATATAATACCAAAGTTGAACCCTACTTAATCTAGGACAAGTTTAAGATATTAGATTAACTTTCAATAGTTCAAACTTGGTAGCTAATTTGTTTTTAAAGAGAAGAGGTCAGGACGCCCTTAAATAGTTCGCCTAAGAAATCCATGAAACTACTTACCGATATCTATCTTGCCATAACTATCCAAAGCGTTCGAAACACAACTACCTAAATCAGAACCAGAATCAATTCGGCTTTAAGGCCTCTACTAGATGACATACAAATTTATTTCCGCTATACTTTATATATAGATAAATCAAAGACTTTCAGCTTTTAGAGCTTTCTAAAAGTGTTTCTATTCAAATAAAGAATTGTGTCGAAATAAAATTTTAATGTCATCTGGAAGGAGGGCTTTAGGAAAAATGTTTCGAAAAATAGAAGTTGTACCACTGCTTTCCTAAAAGTATCCGCAGCTATTCGAAAAAAGTAGACGATGACAGCAAAGCTTTTGACAGATGCGAAATTTCACTTTTCCAGTTCATGGAAGGGGTCGTGGTGATTCTATATGCTGAACACCATTTTTTCTGATGGGTAAAATTAAAAAAAATTTGTTTCATATATTAGAAGAAAGCTTTGCTATTTAGCCATATCTTTCAAATAGCATACATAGATAGAAATAGCATATAGAGATATACTTGAAGACAGATAATCAATACGCCTTTCCATAAAGTTAATTGTTTCGACTAAAATTAGTATTTAATGACGTAGCTTTTTAGGTTCACTCTAAATAAAATAAAACAGGGACCGTAACTGTTATAACCAGGGTGTCAAACCGGAACCCGAACCGGAACCGTATACCGAAAAGAACCGATTGAAACTCAGAACCAGAACCGGAACCGTTATTATTTATTTTTGCGTACCGGTATTTCGGAACCTTTATTTTTGGAACCAAAATGACCGAAAGAACCGAAACATTGTACCGGTACAGTTTCGGTTCTGAGTTTTTTTTGTAATTTCATTTTTATTACTTCAATAAGGGATTTCTTCAGGGTAAAACGCAGGGTAAACGTAAGAAAAAAACTTACAAATGTAAAGTTAAGGGACCATCTGGTATATACTGAAATTTTCAATAAAAATAACAATTTTATCTTATTTCGTTGCATCTATTTTGGTTCAATAAATTCCAAATATAATTAATTTATCCTTAATTTTTGCATTTACAAAGGAAATGAATTAATAATTGGCCCAAATGGACTTAACCTAAAAGCAGGGTTAAATTGTGATCGGTAACGTTATCTGAAAACAGTGTATTTTTTTACATTTCATCAGATATCAAAAGATCTTCTTGCTCTTCTATTATTAAGACATTTTTTTCTGAGGTAAAGTTTATAATGTTTAATTTTCCTTCTTTATAACCACTTTCTGTTGTGTAGGTTGCTACCATTTCTATTATATCTTTGGATTAAAAGGTTTTTAAATTATACAGGTACATACCGGTACGTACCGGTATACCGAAATAAAAACCAAGGTACCGGTACGGAACCGAATACCGAAATAAACTATAACCTAAACAGAACCTTTTACCGAAACATTAGTTTCGGTATGTACCAGAACCGGAACCGGAACCGAAATTCGATTCGGTTTGATTCCCTGGTTATAACTTTTTTTATTATTTACGAAATAATAATTATTTTTCGATTTTTTTTTCGAAAAAATTACTTTTAATTTATATAATTCCGATTTTTATATAAAAATTTCTTAATAAGAATGATTTGTAATTTTTAAAAATAAAAATTATAAATACAAATTATGCCGTAATTTATATTTTTAAAATTTAAAATAAAATTTTAAATTTAAAATAAAATAATAAAAATAATAAATAAATAAATTTAAAAAAAAAAAAATTAAATATGATCTTTGAATCAGTATGTATGTATACAAACCTCTTAGTTATTAGTTTTTTTTTCGGATGGTCTTTTTACATTAAATAACAAATTAAAAAGAACCTTGCGTTCTGTTGAAATAAGCCTATTTCGAGGTAAAATCATGCACACCCAAGCTAAAAACGGAATGTAAAAAAGAATTTTGGAATTGGAAAATCCTTAGTCAAGTCAAACCTTTCGTACTTGGTGTAAAATCAAACAATATCCACCTTCATCTGATATCGATTCTGATCTGAACGGTTCTATTTTGAACAACTCGGATTTGTTCGTCTTTTTGAAGCTGTTCATTTCTATTAGCTCTTAGATTAGAGGGAACAAACATTATTGTTAAAAATGCTCGTACAACTAAATTGCAAAATATATGTTAGTTTTCGTTTTTAAGACCTTAACATTTTCGAGGTATGTTCTTTTGCACAAAAATGCACAGGGTTCGGTTCATGGTTCGGGCAATTAAAAAAAAACCCGAACCGGTTCTCCGGAAGATCGGTTCTGGACCTTTATACGAAAAGTGCCCGTTCCTTGAAAATGAAAGATAGCCTCTACCTTCTATGTACATAAATATGTAAGGTTAGTTTGTGTTTTAATTAAATATGATTTTTTAAACGTATTTTTAATGGATAAAGTACAGCAAATTGTATTAGTTATTATGAAAATGTCTTAAGTAATTTTTTTAAACCGAACCTTTATCCATTCAGATAGGTTCCGGTTGTGGAGGTCACAAGCTAAGAAGGTTCAATTAAGAGGATTTAGAGGGAGTTTGGGGTCTGCATTGAAATGCTTCCTTAGGCAGGTCGGAAAATATTTGTAAATAAATCTTGGGTTCATGTTAACCCACCTAAATGGGCTTTGATTTCGGCTTCCATTAGTAATGCTTCCCTTTATAATAATTTCCATGCCATTCATTTCTTCCAGCTCAAGCCCCACGGGTGGTTCTCTCGAGATCCACATCCACACTTCATTCCAAGGCTAAGCCCGCCTTGATGTCGATGGTTCAAAATGAAATGCCCGAATGTGATCATCTGCCGCCACCCTATACCGGGCCTAGCTATGACCAGATCCTGCAAACTCGTCAGGCTCATTTGACGCCCAATCTGATGGCTCACTTCAAGAAACCGCTAGTGATCCATGCGGGTCGTATGCAATGGCTGTACGATCATGAGGGTCGTCGTTATTTGGATATGTTTGGTGGCATAGTCACTGTTTCCGTGGGACACTGTCATCCGTAAGTCTTATATTTAATTATAGTAAAAAATTCTAATACACCTTCCTTTCAGAAAAGTGAATCAAGCCTTGAGCGAACAAATCGCCAAGCTGTGGCACACGACTAATATCTATATGCATCCCAAGATACATGAGTATGCGGAAAGATTGGTGGCCAAATTTCCGGGAAATTTGAAAAGTGTTTGCTTTGTCAATTCGGGCTCGGAGGCTAATGATCTGGCCATGTTGATGGCACGTCTGCATACTGGCAATCAGGATATAATCTCTTTCCGTAATGCCTATCATGGCATGTCGCCGTATACCATGGGTTTGACCGCCCACTCCACCTGGCGTTATCCCTTGCCGGGTGTTAACAATGGACTGTTGCATGTCATGAATCCTGATCCCTATCAAGGCATTTGGGGTGGTTCGGCGTGTCGTGATTCGCCGGTTCAAACCACACGCAGTTGTGACTGCCCCGCTGAAGGCAGCTGCCAGGCAGGATTAGAGTATTACCAGGAATTGGAGCAGACTTTCAAGTACTCCCTGCCCCGAGGACGTGTGGCAGCCATGTTTGCTGAGTCTATACAAGGTGTGGGTGGCACCGTTCAATATCCCAAGGGTTATCTCAAACGGGCAGCGGCTTTGGTGCGTGCCAATGGCGGTCTCTTTGTGGCGGATGAAGTGCAAACGGGATTCGGTCGTACGGGTGATCATTTCTGGGGCTTTGAGGCTCACGATTATCAGCCCGATATTGTGACCATGGCCAAAGGCATAGGCAATGGTTTTCCACTGGCTGCAGTGGTCACCACACCAGAGATTGCCGCCTCTTTGGGTCTGGCCTTGCATTTTAATACCTATGGAGGTAATCCCATGGCCAGTGCAGTGGGTTTGGCGGTTTTGGATGTCATTGAAGAGGAACAACTGCAAAAGAACTCTCTGGAAGTGGGCACCTATTTCCTCAAGTGTTTGGAGCAACTGCAGCAAAAGTTCGAGTTGATTGGCGATGTGAGAGGCAAAGGACTGATGATTGGTGTGGAATTGGTGGATGACAGGGAGAAACGTACACCACTGGCCACACCACATGTTCTCGAGATTTGGGAGAAATGCAAGGATTTGGGCGTACTCTTTGGACGCGGCGGTCTGCATGGCAATGTAAGTTTGGACTTTGTTTTAAGGATAACAGTAGCAAGCATGCACTCATAATCCGCAAGATCGAACGTCTTTTTAACATTTTAATTAGTAGACAAATTGCATGCAAAAACCCCTTTACTTTGTAATCGAAGAAGTAAGCAGATAAACGTAGTACACGCATTACATCTCCTTAAACCTTTTTTAAAACTGTAAACAAGGTTACAGGTGGTCCGCATATGTACATAACTATTCACAAAATCTACTAACTGAATCGAAGCAACACAATATTAATAATTAGAATTGGTTCTTGCTAGGGTCTGTTGGAACCTGTCTGAACCGAACCCAAAACTGCTAAGAAAAACAGACGGTTCGGTGCATTTCATTATAAAGTTCGATGACGTAAAGCGACAAAGAAGTTTCTAAATTTAAGAAATCGTATTTGGAAAAATAACAATACGAAAAACCTTGCACTGTTTTAGCCGTTCTCTTTAAAACATACCTAATTTCTGATGTTTTGCTCTGAACAACTTTATGAATATTTACTAAAACTGCTTCGAAATCGGGCTTTAACCTCAGAATTTTAAAATTGCAACAGAACCACTATTGTTCCGCATCATTCGGGTTCGAAACCAGACTTAAACCGTTAAAATGTCGAACTCCACTTTATTAACCCACGCACCAATTTTCAACATCACAAATTCAATCATTTCTGAGATATGGCTTCATCTCCGGTCTTAAACCATTGAAATGTTTATATATACATATATCTTCAAATAGTTAACGTACACACATAATTCTAAACACATGGGTTCAATACTTTCTGAAATATGGTTCTATGGGACCGGATCCAATCTTGAAATAGTAAAATGTCAATCTCATTTCTGAGCTATGACTGAACCATATTTGAACCGGTTCATCTTTTTCGAAAACGGTATTAAACCAGAGAGTGTCTGCTCCATATCATTAACCTACACACAAAACATAAAGATCATAGCTTTAATAATTTCTGAAATAAGGCACTGAAACACTTTTGAACCGGTTCAGCGGGTTTGGAATAGGTCGCAAAATAACTGTATCCGCATAACTTACCTACACACCAAATTTCATAGTTTAAATAATTTCTATAGTTTTTATCAAGGTTGCACACCTCTCAAATTCTGCAGAATCCAACTTCGAAACCATCGTAAAGTATGCTATAGGAACTACAACTTATATTTCAAAGGATAGGAACTTATTACTAAGGACCTATTTATCGAAATTCAAAATATATATTATACCAAAAACCATGCCCAACAATATTGGCATTTTAATTCTTAGAAATGATTTTCAATTTTTAAAATGTTTTTAGCTATAAATCTGACAGTTTTTAAATTACGTTTAAATATTTTGAGCTATTTCTGTATTTTTGGGAGGGAGTGCGAAATAATGCCCAATAAATCCAAATAAAACCGTTGTAAACTTCCTTTCAGTACAACGACTCAGTAGTGAATTCAGTAATATACGCAGAAGATTTTGGAATCATAATATTTCAGCAAATTCTTGTTTAAGACCGATCCATTTGTAGATTTTTTGTGTTTAGGTTTGGGTTCGAGTTCGGTCAATAATAATAAACTGATCTGATTCAGGTCTGGAAATTCCCAATTCTGAACAGTTTTCAGCTCTTATTTAAAGTATTTTTGTGATCTTTGAAAGTTATTTTTTTAAGTTTTTGACACGGTCCGTAAATAATGTTTGTTTTTATATTTTTTAATCTCAAAATTATCCACTTTGAAGAAAATGAAGTATAACAATATGGGTTCTTTTCGAACAATCTATGAATACGGCATGATTATTTTTAAGGATATTGCTGAATATCTATATATTTTATGAGTTTCCTTTGGTTTAAATCTTTTTCCTTAAAAGTAAGTATTGCTTACAAATAAAAACTAAAAGACCGGAAAGAAGAAAATCCACGACGCATAATTGTCGATTATATAATACTCAAAAATGGTTGATCATAATAACAATATATTTAAATAACAAGCTTACTGCGCTTTCTACTTTTACATCATTTTTTTTTTACCTTACCTATCTTTACCTATGTTTGCATTTTTCCTATCTCATTCACTATCATCTCATTTCACTTACAGGTCCTACGTATCAAACCTCCCATGTGCATTACACGATCCGATGTTAATTTTGCGGTGGATGTACTAAGTCGAGCCATCACGGAAACATTGTCCAAAGACAAATAAAGAAACTAACCGCCCAGAGAGAGAGACAGAGAAATATGATTAAAAAGAAACTTAAAAAAATAAAACTGAGAATGCATTTATAGAATAAACATATTAAAATGTTAATTACCAAAGAAAGCGATTTCGAATCTTTGTCAATTGCATATTTAAACTCTTTTTTCGAGCAAAGTCGGCGAAGATTGCTAAATATCGGGAGTCATAGCGAAGTCTGTTGATTATAGAACTTGCAGGCTTTTGAAACAGCTATACAGACAACCTGCTCTGTTCTTGAATAAAGTTTTGTTCCTTAGTTGTAATAAATATTTAATAAAAGCCGGCTTGAAAAATAAGATTATTTAAGTAGCATTTTCTAAATTTTTCAATAATCATTTTCAATCGGAAAAAGAAGAGTTGACAATTCCGTTCAACAAGGACCAGCATAAGATCTGGTATAGAAAGTCAGCTCTTATATTTTAATACCCAGAGCTAGCCAGTTTCCAGTCAAGCGTTATTAACATTATTTAGCTTAAATAAGTAAATTTTAAATATTTTCATAAGTATGGTGAATTTTGGCATAATTAACTACTGAATCATTTTTAGAATAGAAATTATAAAACTAAAAATTGTCATCAACTTTCTAACCAAGTTTTGATGGGACTATTTCTAAGTCATGAACTCATTTGCAAGACTCCTAACAGCAAGCACGTATGTATTTTGGTGAAATCTCCTGAATGATATGTAATTTCAATTTCTAAATTTCAAACTCTTAACCCTTGTTTTTAGGTACTCAGCTTTCGTCCGCCCTTATGCATTAGCTTTGATGATGTGGAATTTACCTTAAACATACTCGAAACCGTTTTTGAACAGCATCTGAGCAAAAGACCACGCAGTTGGAGATATTCAAAAATTAATTAATACATATTTATTACTTTAAAACTTTTCCAGTTAATTAATATAGAGAGCAGCAGCATTAATATATATATAAATATACTATATATGTAAACTTGAAGTTTGAATTTGTGACATTTTTGAGCGAGGCTTAAACTTATTTGTAAATATTCTTATATTAAGATTACGGTATTCCTTTTTTGTTATAGGCACAGCATTTTTCTATATGTACAAATATTTTTAACAACTTTTGTTTTTGGTATCAATCAATTGTGGTCTAACCCTAAATATAAATTAATAGTTTTAATTAACACAATTCGAACGGGGCAGTCAGTATTCATCAGTCGGATTCAGGAAGCGTTTCGGCCTCTCCCTCTGCTTGGGACGACTGCTGCTAGACTTGTATATCCAAATGTTTGCCATCATTGCTATATTCGGCAGTGAGCAAAGTTTCAGACAGTTCCTTACGAGCCTTCTGAACGACCCAAAACATTAAAGCAACGCCACAAATGACCTGGGGAGTACAAAAAAACAAAGGAACCATGTTAGAAAAGTGTTTACTGAAATTTATGTATTCGAATAACTAGAGATTTAAGTAAGTTAAGCAATTCGAATAAAAATGTATATGACTTTATTAAATATTCGTTTACTAGAAGTATTGGACGAGCTCTTGATATTCCATAAACTTAACTAGTAAAATTTTTGCACCTGCTCGAATCGAGGCTTTCTTATAATTTTTATAATATAAGGGTAATTTTTTGTTTGCTGTTGAACTACTTCCTAACTCAAATTTCATGACCACCGCTGCTTTAGATAAAAGTTAAATATGAAACTCGAAAGATATAAGGTTTCTATATTCCACGGACGGAAAATAAGTTATTTTTATAAAACTCTTATATAAATAAAATAATAAAGCTCGTATGGTAAAATTATTATGAATACACGAAATCATTTGTTTTCCTTTTCGCCAAAGATATCCACAATAAACTTGTTTTCGCTTACTTTTATTGTAATGTTGAAAAACAAGACATATTTTTAATCTCAGTTAATAAGAGTTATTAAGGACTTATTTTTAAATAAGACAGTTAATAACAGTTATTGGAAGACTTGAATAATTATACTGTTTCTCAAGAATTTTTCTGAAAAAGTTAATAAATGATAGTTAGTAAAGACTGGCGCATTAATTTATAAGTTTCAATGTACTTGTCGCGCTGGGCTAGAATACCAATAAAATAAAATAAATGTCGGTCAAGCTCTATACCTCGACTGAACTATTGTTCACTTTTATTTTATTACTCAGAACATAACAATTATAAAAGACTTTTATATTATTACTTAAAAAATAACAATCATCGAAAGACTTTTATTATAAAATTCAGCAAATAAAACTCATTCAGAGACTTTTATTTTTTAATCACACTATAAAAGTCTTTTAAATTTTTTATAGCTTCAGCGGTTTGATTGAGTGTACCTTATCATAATTTAGGATAAATAAATAAGACTTTAGTTTTGTTATTAACAAATATAAGGCTCTCTCGGAGTCATATTTACTGAGTTTTATAATAAAGGTTATTCGATAACTGTTATCTTTTGAGTAATAAAAAAAAGTCTTTAAAAACCCGAACCGGAGCCGTTTACCGAAAAGAACCGATTAAAACGCAGAGCCAGAACCGTTATTATTAATTTTTTGAATATAACAGTTATCGAAAGACTTTTATTATTAAATTCAGAAAATACAACTGATTCAGAGACTTTTATTTTTTAATCACACTATAAAAGTCTCTTAAATTTTTATAGCTTGAGCTGTTTGATTGGGTGTACCTTATCATAACCTGGGATATATAAAGAAGACTTTAATTTTGTTATTAAAAATTTTAGGGCTCTGACGGAGATATACTAACTGAGTTTTATAATAAATGTTATTCGATAACTGTTATCTTTTGAGTAATAAAAAAGTCTTTAAAAATTCTTATGTTCTGAGCAGGGTGTCAAACCGGAACCCGAACCGTACACCGAAAAGAACCGATTAAAATTCAGAACCGGAACCATTATTATTTATTTTTTTTTAGAACCGATATTACGGAACCTTTATTTTTGGAACCGAAATGACCGAAAAGAACCGAAACAGTATACCAGTACAGTTTTTATTTCAGTTTTATTGCTTCAATCAGGGATTTCCTCAGAGTAAATTTCGATTCGGTTTGATTCCCTGGTTCTGAGTAATACAAAAAAAAAGACTTTAATAACTGTTATTTATTGATTTCTTAATAAAAGTCTTTCTTCAACAGCTATTTACTGAGTAATTTATTAAAAGTCTTTAATAACTGGTATACTCGGAGTCAAAAAAGTTTTGAATAACCGTTTTATGCGAAGTAATAAAATAAAAGTCCTTAATAACTGTTATTTGAAACATAATTAAATAAATTTCTAAAAATAACCCTTAAGTGTGGACTTTTATAATATAGATTATAACTGTTACCCTTCCTGGTATATTTTTATAATAATTATATAATAAATTATATAATAAATTTTTTGACAGTAAGCTAATCGAAAGAAGTCGATTAAGATTTAAAAAATCTTTTTACATTAAAAGTAAAATTTTTGTTTTATCGATTGAAAGCAAATTGGCACACCCGTGTGGCAGAGAGCCAAGTGATTCCCAAACATTCGTGACCTAAATCTATTTAGATTTTAATGGTTGGGTAAAATAAATAATAAGAATAATATTATATTATATCTATTTAAGTAAACGTGTTGAACCAATCGTTTATATTTTGCAATTTAAGGGATTAAGGGCCGGTTTCTCATCTCCTACATAGTACTATATTTCACATAAACTAACAAATAACAGAGTTAAATGTTTGATTATCTGTCTATGTAGAAGATGGGAAATCGGTCCTAAAGGATATATAAATATATTACGTAGCTTTTATTCAGAATTATAACAAACCCAGACAGTAAAATTAAAAAAGTTTTTCATGGATGCTTACTTCAAAGCTAACAACAATAGTTTAGTTTTTATTTGAGTTTTATCCCAGTGCTTCAAGAATATTTCTTTTAAATTACTGCACTAGTCACAATAGCTGATGAAGGTGACCGGTTGTGTGTTGTAAATGAGGAAAATAGTCGGACAACAATCGGAATGGATCATAAATTTGGTTTAAAGCAACCACAAAATATCTCATCATTTACTACGTTTATGCATAAATTTTTATTTATCATCATGTTTTAAGTATGCTATGTTTTATAATTATGAGAAATAATTTTTTTCCGCCTTAACACTAATTATTTTTGTATACCTTTACCTGGACCGACAATCTGTGTGAATGGACAATGTGGATTATGCATAATGCTGCCGTAACTGATTCCAAATAAATAAATAATTCTTTAAAAAAATAAAGTGTGCATACTTTGAAGGGCAAAAAGCATGCTTTTTTAAAGCATAAACGGTGAAATTGTTAAATTTACGTTCCTTTTAAAAATAAAAAAGGGCTTGATTATAACATCAGGTAACGACTGACCATTTTACGATATTCGTGAGTGTACTAAAAAAATAAGGCATACTTTTAGGCAGGCGCAGAAATTCAAGTCAACAAATGTAACTTGCTTAATAGTTCAACCTGAACTTAATTCTTAAATCAAGGTCAAATTAAAAGCAAAAAAAAGCAAATCAAAATCTTCTCTCACTCACCTCAAACACAAAACTAATGTAGCCCGTCAATTTCGTCTCGTTGTCATTCAAAACCTCATGCATCGAACGCAATGTGGAACCCAAATACACATTTATGGTTTGAGCGGGCAGCAAACCCAAGAAAGTGGCCACATGATAGTCCCGTGTGTTAATTGAACTGATCTGAAATAAGTATATAAATTCATACATAGAATATCAAGTTCAAAATGTAATAACTCAAGTATAAACTGTGACTAATCGGTGAACGTCGTTTCGTCTTAGCAATTATCAAGTGTGACTGGAAATTGTCGTAAGGTTTACTCAGTTGTTTAAACAAAAATTATATTGAATGGGTAGGAGGGAGTAGGGGGCGTTGGGGCCACACAATTTCGCTGCTTAACTCATTATATATGCACGAGGCGTGTGTGTGAGTGTGTACGAGTCGGAAATCAAATTTGAAAAAAACACAAATGAAGGAATTCTATGAACTTTATTGTTTTGTGCGTTTTCTAAATAAATATCTAAGCTTCTCTCTTTTCTGGTGCGTTTTCTACTTACTCCAAATATCACATTCTGCAATCCAAAGGGTATGGGCGTCAGACGCGTAAAGAGTACAACTCTAAATGCTTTCGGTCCAGATATCACACGCAATATGGCGCGTCCAGTCTCATTTTTGATCAATCTGAAAATAGAACAGAAAAGAGAGGGAGAGAGATATAACAATTAAAAAACCAAACAAAACAAAATGAAAAGATTCACTGATAAATGCAGAATATGTACAATATGTTGGCCCAGATTGAAATGGCATGAAATATATTCCGAGTGTAAAATTTCCTTATTCGAGTTGAGTTTTGTTTGAAAATAATGAGATCTAATGGTTTATAGAAGGTTTAAGCCAACGGTTTACAACATGGCTTTAGAATAGTGGTCGGCAAAAAACACTATTACAATTTTAGCTTAAGTATGAAGACACGATCTTGACAGTTGACAACGAGCTTATACTATCTGTGTGTTGACGTCGCTGTCGCTGCGCATTTTTCTATATACAGTAGATAGGAAAGTGCCGAATACTGTTTTAGAAGAGAAACAAACACAGGTTCGGTTAAGTGGTCCACTCTTAATATAAACATAATTCTTATAAAAATATTTCGACTTTAAAGCCTAGTATTCAGAACGACAAAAAATTAATTTTCTCACAATACTTCATTTAAATAGAAACACCTTTCAAAGCAAATCCAAAGTATCCCATGTGTTCTACAAAATGTTTTCGACCAAAAATGACTCAAATCGTAAGGGAATTTTTTTTTATATATACCGATTTCTTTACTTTTTTATTTTTGACGAACAAAACGGTTTCATCCACGCTTTCAGTGGAATCCGTACACTCAGAAAAAATCAACTTAAAATTAAGAAATTCTCTATTCTTATGTTGTCCTGATAAAGCTGACAAATATTTCTTGATAATGGTTCGAAATAATCCGACCAAAAATCTGCCGTATCTCCCCCAAAAATAGAGATCTTTAGTGGTTTGGATAGATTTGAACCTATGCGATAAGACCACGGTCTAAAATGGCTCATAATAGGCTGGTAAAATACAAATAAAATAAATAAATATCAGATATATCTAAAAAACACAAAAACAGTTGGAAATATAAAATCTGCCTTAGCTTTACCTAACATAACATATTTTAAAATATTAAAACATTATTTTTTGACTAAAATCTAGAAACTTCATTTCTTAAATTTATATTCAGGCCTGCTCTCGTTTCCGAGTTCGATCAACCGAAATTGGTAAAGTTTCTTATTTCAAGAAACTATCGAAGCATTTGGTTATTTAATTTTTTCACCAAGACAGTCGAATAAAGATATATGGAAATATGAAGTTAATCGCCCAGTAACACAATCGGATTTTGGAAAAGGAAACACTTAACAATTCCGATTACGCATGATTTGATCGAAATCGAAAACGGGAACTGGCCCGATTATTATTTTTCAAACTTTACTATATTTAAGCGAGGATTTTTCTAAGACTTAGAAATCCTTTATATTTTATTCGGGGGCTTTTATTTAGCAAAGAAAAGTTTTTCCGATTTTTGGACATTTTTTTCATAAATCTTATATTTCTTAAAAAGAGAATTTGATTCTGGTTATTCTTAGTAAGCTTTGCGATTTTATGTAGTTGAAATATATATTTGAAATAATCATAAATCAATCGAATAAATATACGGAAACTAAAAAGTTTCGGTATGGTTCCGGTTTTATCGGTCCCTATTATAACGGTTAACGGTATTCGGTTATTAAAAAATTTGTAAAATCATTTCCGTTTTCGGTACTGTCACCTAGCTTGAAACGGTTTAATTCGGTTAGCGGTTCCGGTTACGGTATTATACCCTAAAATTTGCACATACTAGGTTAGTTTGAAAAGTAAGGTGACTTTATAAATTTAGCGGGCTACGTACTATCGATTTTCATCCAATCATTTGATGACATGAACAGCGAAAATTATGAACATTAACGACGTCAATGAAATTGAATGACTTTACTTAAACGACGCACCAAATTTGGCTGAATGGGTCATAACTGGTGCCGAATCATGAATATATGACTATGACGTCGAAACCATAGTTCAATCCTTCTAATTGAAGAGCCCAGAAAAGCCAAAATGGAAAAAAGCTTGCCAAGTTCAATGTTTTGCTTACTGTTTTCTTCCTAGCACAAGATAAAAAAAAGAAGGTACCTTAAAGGTACATTACCATTTTGTTCAGTATTTTTTGTGTGCGGAATTTCGTACGGTTCTTTAATATATATGATGCTGGGCGACATCCATGATACTAAATTGAAGCTATGATTGAATATGTTCTACAAATCGCTTCCGCCCCAAAAACGACCCAAATCGTATGGGTATTGGGTCGGAAGCGATTTGTAGAACACCTGGGATGATATAACATTTAGTTTATTTATTTTCTTTCTATCTTTCCAGATCTGCTAATGACCATTTAATTGTTGACACATATAATTCGAGCTCTATTTGTTGACCAGTTCAGTTAACCAGTCAGCTATCTTCTAAAGCAAATACAATACTTGCATAACAACGAGTAGTAGTTACTTTAGTTGGTCATTGCTGTGGAATGGGGGTTGTGGTCTGGTCTACCCAAATAATTTATTTGATGTGGCAATGTTGTCACTTGAATAACGAGTTTCAATTGATTTGATAGCTATAATTATTTTCTGTAGTTTACTATGAGAACCATTAATTAAATTGTATATGGCCCAGAGATAAAGAATTTTGCACAGACTTTCTTCTTTTTCAAGTGCAATAACTTGTCTTTCGCAATTCATGTGCCAAGTTTTGAAATACAACAGTCATAAATATATGTACATATGAACACTCATATACACATGGTTATGGCTATTAATAAGTTCTACTGGTTATTGTAGTGATAAAAAAATAAAAACAAATAGAAGTCAAGAAGGGCGATGGTTGAGTTAGGTGCGTCCAACAATTCAAAGTTTAATTATTAAGAAGAGGGCAGACGGCGATTGTCAAGTTTTCAAGAGTCATAAATACATAAGTTATTAAACTTAAAACGAG
This sequence comes from Lordiphosa mommai, assembly GCA_018904225.1. Classification (NCBI taxonomy): domain Eukaryota; kingdom Metazoa; phylum Arthropoda; class Insecta; order Diptera; family Drosophilidae; genus Lordiphosa; species Lordiphosa mommai. The sequence goes on along the minus strand of JAEIFT010000624.1, from coordinate 17,168 downwards.
TCCAATTGTTTGTTTATTTTTTGTTTTTTTTTTTATTAAGCTAATCAGTCTAAAAAGTAAAAGTTGTTAAGACACTTAATATGGTTATTACGTTAAAGACGAAAGAGTACTGTGCCGATAAATTAAAATATAAAAACATTTTAATTTGTTTTAAATATTCAATATAAATTTTTAAATTTCGGTACGAAAAGTTTTGGTATGAGCATATTAAATTCAAAGTGCACAGTGGTTCCTCCTCCATAGGTAAAAAATCAGGTAATGAAACTAAAAATATTTAGTAAAAAGTACCCAGATTGTCTATTAAATATCAAGCTTCTTAATGACAAACTGGGTTTTCTAGCAAATTAATTTATATACAGTAATTATTTTCTAAGTAAAGCGCGAGTACTGTGGAATAACGTTTCTAAACAAAACTTTTTATGGATTTTGAAGTCCCCGCTATTTATTTTATGTCCTAAAGTTAAGATCAGTCAAATTGTGATCTGATTCTTATAAACTTTAATATGTCTTTTTATATATTTTTGAACCCGTTATTGTCGCATTTTTTTTAAATTTATTGACATTTACAAAATAATAAAAGTACTTAAAAGAGTATGTGTGTGTAAAGTATGGAATTTCTAGATCATTTTAAGGCACTTCTTTATTAGTTAAATTGTAAATAATTATTTACTTATGAACTATAGATCTTTTTTTAAACTATAGCTCTTTTTATAAACTGTAGCTCATTTTTTGAACTGTAGCTCAAATTGTAATTCGGTAAATATCTTCAAATTTCCATTTATCTTTATTCGACTCTCTGATGGCAAAATATTTTAATCTTGGATCTTGGGATCAATTCCGATCGATCGAATTCGGGAACGAGAACAGACCTGAATGACTCTTTGAATTAAGTAAACGAAATGGGCGCTTTCACCATATACACTCGATAACTGATTAGTTTTAAAAAAGTACGTATACTACATAGTATATAAATATGTAGGTGTAGTATGAAATTGACATTTTTATATATATTTATTTCTTATTTAATACGACAGCTAAAAATATACAAATCGCTAATCGAAATTATCTGCTGAATGGCCCCATTGTTTCGGAATGAGTTGATTCGTTTTGACTTATGATTCATTATGATTTAGTGTAAGCTTGTGCAAGGCTTCCGATTTGTCTTAAAATTGGTCTAATTGTCTTTGATTTCTTTGCGCGAGATTTTCTTTGTTTCGGTGTTTTGTTTTTAGTTGTGCTGATAGTCGTTTGCATTCAATGAGCACAAGCAATCAGGGATCTGGTATCAGGGATGTGGAATCAGGGATCTGGTATCAGGAATCTGGGATCAGGGATCTGGGATGGATCTTGGATGAGTGATCTAGGATTTAAAAATAAGTGGTGGTTTTTAAGAACTTTAATTCGGTGCTAAAAACATAAAAAGTAGTGTGTATCGTGGAACACACGGTACGAGCGAAGCTCTTTACGAAAAATCAGAATCAAAATAAGAATTCTTGCAAAGGAATATAAAATTATTTTATTATTATTATTTTATATAAAATAGTGCTGGAAAATAGTGTTGGAAGATAATCCCAGATTCTGATCAGATTCATCCCAGATTCGATACCAGATCCCAGATCATCTATTTTTGATATAAAGACCTGATCCCAGATAGGAGATCCAATCCCTGATCCCAGATTTTTATTTTAATATAATAATATTTATCCGAGATCCCAGACCCCTGATCTCCCATCCCAGATCCCTGATCCCAGGCCTCTGATCCGAGATCCCAGATCACTGATCCCTGATCCCCCATCCCAGACCTCTAATCCATCTCCCAATTCTTATTTCCAGATCCCCCATCTGTGATCCCAGGTCTCAGATCCCCCAAATTTCTCATCCCATATCCACACATCTCTGATCCCCAATCCCAAATCCCTGACCCCAGATATCCCCAAATCCGAGATCCCTGATCTGAGATTCCAGATTCATCCCAGATCCCCGATCTCAAATACCTGATCCCTCATCCCTGATCCCAGATCCGAGATCCCTGAACCCAGATCCCTGATCCCAGATACCGACCTGATCCCCGATAGAAATCCCTGATTCCCGATCTGAGATTTCAGATCCGTGATCCCAGATTCCATGATCCCAAATCCTGATCAGATTCCTGATCCAAAAGAGTATGAGATCCCAAGTGGGGGCATTTTTCGAAAAACTTGAAAAAAGTTACACTTATCGATTATATCTCGATAACTAGCCGAAAGAATTTTGTAAAATTCTTTACAAAAAGTTGGCTTTATCCATTGGGAAAAGAACGACTTTCATTTTGACAGCCCTTGACAAAGAGTACCCCAACGAAATTGATTCGATTATAATACAAAAAAAAAAGTCAACTTTTAATGCCTCATGGAAAAAAAATGTATGGAAGGTATTAAGTCAGTCCCAGGTCTTATCGGCCAAAGCGGCCCCAGCTTTCTTATCAATTTTCAGTTTCGGGAAAATACCTTGGCTGGCTGAACTTATCAGTGTAGACGCCACTAAATACTGCTACTGTATCGCACTGGTCTCCACATAATCATACAGTTCACTATATTTCCTTGCTGTCTGCCTTTCATATGCCATTCCAACGCAACATTTCCACATCCTTTCGCCTACTGACACAATCTGTATTCAAAGTTCCACCTATAGTTTTCTTTGATCAGCAAATTATCACCGAGCATACAAAAAACTCCTCGAAACTCGGGATAAGCTAGTGAACAATCAATGGGTATGCGTACGGCCAGTTGCAGTGATATGACCTGGCCCGGTCTGAGGGGTAATTCGAAATTTAGGGCACTTGCATCTCTAGGATCAAGATCTACATGCTTAACCACCAGAGAAGAGCAATTATACTTGCAGGTTAACCGATAGATTTCCTCTGCACATTTGACCTCTTGGGCAACAATCTCAATTCCTTCAGATGGTTGGCCAAGAGTGTTAAATAAACATCACAGCTGGAGGGGTCACGCACTGAAGGTGTCTGCCTGCTTGAATCAATTTGCAAAGTTCTCGTCGTATTTGAGTAATACTTCCATAAGTACTCTCTGCTGTGGTGTAAACCTACCACAGATGGGCCAACAACGACTTAGGCCACCAAAAATAGCCAGCATATTGACATTCAACCTCTGTAAGCCATAAGCCACCGTATCGAACAGCTTTAATGGGTAAAGGAATGGCATATCTTTTACGACATTCACAATCAAACAAGCGCTGAGTTGATGTAACTGATCGTTGACTTGATGCTCTTTTATGAGCTCTTCCAAAGCCTGCGAGGCTATGGAGTTGACTTTACGCAGGGTTTGCAATTCACGACGCGTCTTAAAGGGATCGGGTATAGAACAAGACACCCGTCGACATTCTAAAGATCTTTTCTAATTCATTAGCCACCTCCTGAACTAAACGATTTGTACGACTATTCTTTTCTTGTATACCACTTCAGCGTGCAGATCCTTAACCAATTTGAGAAGGATTTCTTTTAGTTTGGACATGACGTAAATTTCATCCACTTGGTAAGACTTGCATCTTATACTTGCTAATGTCGGATCCCAGCTTTCCGTTAGCCTCAAACAGAATACTTCTCAGTTGTTTTCGGCGATTACGCTGCAGTATTAGTACTGCTCCCGGTTTTAGATAATCGCATAGATAAAGAAATTCCAGCATTTTGATGAAAGGGACAGCCAGGTTTATGATCCGTCCAGCTACTATTATTAATGAGCATAAACACGTTGTGGTGCATATTTCATATTAGATGCATGTTGTGACTATTCAAATCTTTCATGGTCAATGAAAGATTTGAATAGTCTAACATCCATCTATTAAACTCTGTATGTTCTCTGCGCCCTGCTCAAACAGCTGGAAGCGTCCCTATCAAAATAGACCTCTTTATGTAAAAAACAGACATCTGGCTTTAATGTCTATTGGCCTGGTGCTGGACTCAAGTTTGCTCAAGTTGCATTATAATCCAAGCAAAAGTATTCTCAGAAGTGGACAATCAGACAGTATCGTTTAGTTCGGGAGGTGGCTAACTGAGAGGAAGACGCAGAATGATCACGTACCACGATCCTTCCCAAACTCGTAAGTCGGCATGGCCTCGCGACGCGGAGGAAGCTATGTCAATCAGTAGTCAGTATGCTATGATGATAATTCCTTCTACACGTGGCGAATGTCAATATGCTGACTTACTCAAGTCGTGTTATTGTGTTGGGTTGCCACGGCAGGTATAATTGACCACTCAATGACAAAGGCTTGCAATTATTCAGCTGGGCAGATGCTCGGTGCTCTCTCTCAACTACAATCCTGTTGTACATGTATTGACCGTCTGAAGAGACAATTAATGATATCGAGTTAACCCACCACAGTATAATTATCAGTGATTGTGATCTAAGAGATAAACGCCAGGGCCTATCGCCTGGCTGGCCGTGCGCCTTCGCTATGGTTTTTAATGCTCGGCGATCGGAAAACGTTTTTGGTACAGATTGTGATCGTAACGAAAGTTGTGAAATGTATACATGGGCGTTTGGCGAAATATAATTGAACTATGATATATTGAGCCAGTACTGTCCACCAGTAGCCACGATATTTTGCCAGGCGAATTTTTCAATCGAGAAATTGGAAGGGCCCGCTAACCGGCCGCCTGGGACTGGCAATACAGCTCGTATTTTTCCATGACTTTGTATTATAATCAGTGGCCGTGCATAACGAGTGTCAAGCTGAATTCTTTCCCGTGGATAAAGCCAACTTTTTGTAATTTTGCAGGAGTTTCGGCGAGTATCGGATATATCGATAAGTGTAACTTTCGAGTTTTTTGGGGAGCTCTGGATCTCATAATTTTGGGATCAGAATCTGAATGAGAACTGAGATCGGGCTATCACGAGTCACAATCTGCAGATCTGGAATCAGGGCTGGCATGAATCTCGATCAGGAGTCATTATGATCGAAGTTTGAGTTCAGGATCTATGAGAGATCAGATCTGAGTTAATTCAGTCTCCAGATCTAGGAGATCTCAGGTAGATTGAGAATCAAAAAATGGTCAGACTGAATTTGTGGACTATGGAATAAATTTGGATGAAGAATCTGAACCCAGAATCACAGAATGAAGTCAGGGAAATCAGGAATGGTGCTTAATTACTGGAGTGGAATCGATCTGAATCTCAGTCCAGTCCAGATAAATGTATTATATAAAAATAAAAATCTGAGATCTGAAGATCTGGTGAAATCTCGTATCTGAAGGTTCTGTGCGGGAAAGTCAGTCACTGAGGACTTCTCGGATCTGGGGATCAGGCAATGCTAGTCTGGGGATTAATCTCGGATCGGGAAATGCTGGATCAGCGTCTGGTAGCGCTATACCTTAGCAAAAATAATAATAATAGATAACATATTCCTTTGCGGAAATTCTTATTTGAACTACGGTTTTAACAAACAGGTAAAACTTTCCACGACCCTGCCTGTTTTCTCAAAAACCACCGCTGCACTCTTTCAGTCATCAGTAATCCCGGAATTCGATACTTGTCCTGATTCCATCCCCTTGTCCCCCTGATACGTAATAAATGAGTAGGCGATATCCTTTATAAAGCATGGCGCGAAACCTCTTAAGCTGCGTAAGCAATGTAATTTGACCTGCTGGCCACGCCCGCCATATTGATCTTCAATGTCACTGATCATCATTCAGTGGGGCCATTCGGCAGATGATTGACATTGTAAGAGAATAGTATAAAGCTCGGTCTCTGCACCTACATATTATATATGTCTTCATAACTTTTTTAAAACAATCGGTCTATAAGTACTATGACACCCTGTTTATTTATATCAGAAATGTCGATAAAAATCGATCAGGAAAGATCTCTTTGCCCATCAGCAGGGAGTCGAGACTCAAAAAATGAGAGAACTGAATATTTACCGGAGTAGATATTACAGTTAAATGGTGAAGTGAGAAACTATAGTTTAAAAGTCTATAATTCATAAGTAAATAATTATTTAAAGTAGAAAATGATCTGCAAATACTGCTTTACATCTTTTTAAACTTACCTGTGCTGTATTACAACGACAAAACCTGTTTAGTGCATAAAAATACATATTAAGGCATTGATTATATAAGAATCAGATCTGGTGTGCTTGATCTGCTTTAGGACATGAGGGGCACAAATCCATAAGACTGTTTAAGAAAATGCGCTTCTCTCACGCTTACTATGGTACAGTGTATGTAAATTAGAGAACGTTAAATTGCAGAAGGCGATTAAAAAGCGGCAGACACAACTTGGAAATGTTTTGGTTTTCATTACCTGATTTTTTGCCTGTATTGAAGGAGACTTCCTGACTATTACTTTGTATTTTAATATTATATAAAAAGTATATTTAAAAATTTATATTGAAATATTTAAAAGATGAAAAATAAAATTAAATTTTAAATCTAAGTCGGCTTTAATATCTTGTCAACAACAAGTGTTCTTAACAACTTACATTACTGCTGATTGTTAGCAATGAGGCCAAAAGTAGAGCAGGCAGATGTCGTTTTAGTTCAATAACTGTGAAATGGCATTGACTTCTTTGAAAGCATTGGCTCTTCCAATATTAAGCTTTTGATTGTTGGCACTAACTCAAATACGTTTCAATTTGTTTTTATTTTTAATAAAACATCTGTGTTTTATATCAATATTTGCTGTTGTAGTAGGCGGCATGAGTAGGTATTACTTTAGAAGAGAAATTCTGATAGCAAAAACCATACAACTAATTAATGGTTTCTCATGTTGAAACTGCAATAAATAATATCAAATCAGGCCAATAAGTTATTCAAAGTATTGGCAGTTCTCAAGCATTCAGTGAACTGCAACCTACGGCAATGATAACCAAAACAGTAGCTACCACGGTAGTGATGTATTATTATGACAACTGTTGACGAGCTGTTAACTGAGCAGTCAGGCCTCAAGTGATCAGTAGTGCATGTGGAGTGATAGAAAAAAGATAAACGCAAATATTATAATACCGAGTCTAGTCGCTGCCGGCTAAAAGCGATCCAATTCCCGATTAGATGGTGCGGTCTCGCCGAGAAAAAGAACCATTCCACATCTTGAACAAAGTGATATTTTCAGTACTCGGTGATCGTACTCTTGTCAGAGAAGCAAGCGACGAGGCTGATCGACAACTTGGCAGCTTTTCCATTTGGCTTTCAGGCTCTTCAGAAGTATTTATCGATTCGCTGTCATAAATATGATTCGACCAGTTATGACATTCAGGCCAAAATAATTAGCGTTCGGAAAATCTGTAACGCAAATTTATAAAGTCTTGCCCTTTCAAACAACTTTAGCGTATCGTCGCCAAAATTCAGAATAATAACAAACCACGCAGACGTTATTGCCGAAAACGAGAATGTTACAGAACGCGAATACCGTGTCCTCAGGGACCGACGACGAAATTTCAATGATACAGGCTGTTGCTGTTATTTCAAAATATATTTCAACTCATCAAATCGCGCTTTAAATAATTCTTTTAAATATAGATTTGAAAAATAAAAATCGGAAGATACCAACGCTGGCAAAAGCTGAATAAGTGAGTTTCTGAAGTGAAAATCACGCTCAAATATATTAATTTGAGAAAACCAACTGTCGGGTTAGTTCCCCACCATTTCGATCGGAAATCATCGTAATCAGGGGAATTGTTGAAGTGTTTTCCTTTCAGAAAATCGTTGTGTTACTGGGCGATTAATATTTTCCATATACCGACTGTCTTGAATAATAAATAACCGATAGTTTCTTGAGAAATGTTACCATTTATCAGCTCGAAACAGCTTTTCTTTAATATTTTGAAATATGTTATGTTTGTTTAACTGTTTTGTGTTTTTTTTTTAGATGTAATCTGACTCATTTATTTACTGCCCTTCAATATGAGGCCATTTACCTAGACCCGTGGTCTTAAATAGCATAGGTTCAATCTATCCAAACTAAGGCCGGTGGGAGGTGACCCTTTGGTCGAGACATTCAGGCCGTCAAAATGTTTGTCAGCTTATCAGAGACAGCAGCCAGAATGAAATTTCTTAATTTTAATGCTAAAACGTGAACCATTTTAGACACTGATTAGTCAAAAAAATAAAAATAAGAGATCGGCCTTTCTACAAAAAATTCCCCATGTTGGTCAAACGAGGAGAAACACATGAGACCACCAATTTGCTGAAGAGTGTTTCTATTTAATAATTATTGAAAGTTAATTACTGATAGTTCTGAAGCTTCAAAGTCAGCTATTTTATAAAGAAATTATGTTTATATTAAGAGTGGACACAACCGAGGCAACAAAACCTGACATGAAATGCAAGTGGCGATCACGCCAGTGTGTGCTGGGTTGTCAGATGTGATCTTCATGTAAACTGGGTGCCGGCCATGTTATAAGCGGCAAACACTCTATAAACCGTAGATCTCGTATTTTTCAAACAGAACTCAACTCAGTAAAGAATTTCCAAGAATATTAAATGTATTCAGACATTAGAATCTTTCATTTTGGGCTGTTTTTAATTGATTTTATGTCTCCCTCTCTTTATTTTCAGGTGATCAAAGGACACATATGATGGACTAGCATTAGGATGACATGTGACTGATAAGGTAAAGGCTTTGCCGCCAGCTGACTAGAAAACTTGCAAACAATAGAAAGTTCATGAAGAACTGGTTTTCAAATTTCGCTTTTTACTCGCACCTAGTCATGTATTTTAACACACCTCTGCCCATTCGTAAATTTTGTTTGTTGTTGTTTCAGTCACCTTGATATTCGCTAGCACAGCATTCGAGCAGTCACGGATTATGCTGATTATTACATTACAGAATGTGTAATTTATATACTCGAATCGGACTTCAGCTCCAGCACCTGTATCTCAGGCCCACTCCAAGCTCCCTTTGGCTGCGTTCGTCATGGTGTAATGACAGGCTATTAATTTTTGTGTTTGAAGGCAGTGAAGAGAGTTTTGTTTCTTACGCTTTGTGGGCAACATTTTTTAAGTCAGGGTTAGCTGTAAGCAGGATTACGACTGTTGACATTTCTGCCTGCCTTATTTACCTGTTGCACTCACAAATCATGTAAATGTTCAGTCATCCATGTTATAATCAGCCTTTTATTTTTAGCCAACAATTTCACTGTTATCAACAAAAAGAAGCATGCTTTGCCTCATCTTATTAAAGATTTATTTATTTGGTGGGTATCTGTTTTGCAGCGTATACTAGTCAAATAAAAAATGAGTAGTGTTAGGCAGAAAAAATTATTTCACTGAGTATAAAAAATGGCATACTTAAAAACAAAGCTATATTAGATGAAATAAGTATGCATGTTACAACCAAATTTATGTTTAACATTTGCTTTACAACTCATTCTGCTAAATCGTATTGTGACTTTGAGTCAAAGAACTATTCTTTGGCACTGGACAATAAACTAGAGCTATTGTGTTAACAGTGAAACTCCATGAAAAACTTTAGCTGTCTGAGTTTATTCTGAATAAAAAGCGTAATATATTTTATGTAAAACTACATAGACAATGTCAAACATTTAACTCTGTTGACTATTAGTTTGCTCAACCCACTATGTAGGAGAAACCCATATCAAAAGTATAACATTGGATTAACGTTGCACAAACAGACATAATACTAATATTTTGACCATTTACTGCTGACCATTAAAATAAATAATTTAGGTATATTTAGTCTGTCTTACCCAATTGACCTTGGCCTTTCAGTAAAACAAAAATTTTACTGTAAAGGCCACAATCTCTGTCGCTGTCAAGAATTTATTTATATGATTTGATATATGATATAGTAGCGGCGCGGTCCATAATCTATATTACATAAGGTAATTTACAGAAATTATTGAAGTACGTTCAACGATAACGGTGTAAAGGACTTTTATATTATTAGCTAAAACCGATTTTATGACTCCAGCCTTTCATTGATAAAGGCTTTAATAAGTACTCGGTAAATAAGCTGGAAAGACTTTATTAAGAATCGGTATAAATAACAGTTATTAAAAGTCTTTTTTGGTCAGAACACCGGAGATCCAAACGAATCTGGCTAATAAAACGAGCCTGTCTAGGTTCTTTTCATTCTCGATTCCAAAACTAAAGGTTCCATCGGCAAAAAATAGAAATAATGTGAGTTCCGGTTCTGAAGTACAATCGACGTACCCTGCTCAGAACATAAAATTTTTCAAAGACTTTTTTTTACTCAAAAGATAACGGATCGAATAACATTGATATAAAAACCACAGGTCAATATAAAACTACAAAATTTTAATAGCAGGAAATCAGAGATATTTCTTTGGTTATGATAGTACACCCAATCAAACTCCGCTCCAAGCTCAAGCAGAGACTTTTATAGTGTGTTGAAATAAGTCTCTGAGCTCGTAATGTTTTCTGAATTCAATAAAAAGTGTGCCTCGACCTTTGTTATATTCAGAGTAGCAATAACCGGACACTATTAATTCGACGCTTTCAGTTCAGAACAAGAACTTTTTTTTATTACTCAAAGATAGCAGTTAATCGATAACCTTTGTGGAGAACTCAGTGATATAATATTTGTTGAATAACAAAGTCTTATTTGTATCCTAAGTACAATAGGCACTTTCAAACACTGAAAAACTATGCAAAAATTAACTTTATGGTGTGGACAAAATAGACTGGTTTTATTCTTTGTTCTGGCAAAAGTCTTTCATTGATGATTTACAGAAATGATAATATCAAAGTCTTTATATTGTTTTATGTTCTGTCGTAAAAATAAGTGAACAACATGATCATGTCAGTATTAACCCAGCGCAGTAACACAAATTAATGCGCCGGTATTTTAGCTCATTGTGCTTTTCGAAAGAACAATGTGTGTCAGGGTATTTCCAATAGCACGGTATTAGCTGTCTTTGACAAATGAAGTCTGTCGCTGTAACTGGTCAAAAGTATGTAAACGTTTTTCAACATTACAAGTAAAGCGAAAAACTAGCCAGTGGTGAAAAGAAGAGCTCAATGTTCAGTATTATATGTTTACCATACGGCTTTATTATTTTAGTATAAAGGATTTTATAAAAAGCGCTTGGCCTCCGTCCGTGATATAGAGAACATATATCTTTATTGCTTTTTTATCGTCATAATTTGAGTTAGAAACCGGCAGCAAACAAATTACCCGCCATAATCAAGTGATATCACGGCAGTGAAAAATTTACTGGATTATGGGTATGGAATAACCACTGAAACAGGCAATGATAACAAAGTCATGCTGTACATTAAAGTTTGTAACTTATCTGGTTGATCAGACTAAAACCTTTTCCCAACATGTTCCTTATTTTATTGCTCTAGACAATTTGACGTTACTTTGGGTCTGTTTGAAGGCTCAGGCAGGCTGTCTGGCTTTAGCTGCTGCCCGGTATCTGTAATGATGAGCTGGCTGCTCACTGGCAGTCGGGTTTGGGAGACCGAAACGACATTGAAACTATTAGTTCATGTTGGTTAGACAATTGTTGATACCAAAAACTGGATGTTAAAAAAAATATTTAATTTACATGAAAAATAACGTGTGATTCACCATGACTATCTTATGGGGAATGTTTGCAAATAAGTTGAAGCACTAAATACATTCAACTTAATAGCTGTAATCTTTATCTCTGTAGTAACTGGAAAAGGTTTATGTGTTATTAATTTTGCTGTTCTTTGTTGAAAAAATAATATGACTTTAGGTAAAAATTCCATCATCAGGACAGCAATTACCTAAGCAAAATTTGGTAGAAAATATATAAATTGAGTATTAGTCATTCAGGCGTGTATGTTAGAGTATAACTGCATGGTGGTGACAGGTAATCAGAAACTGGTTGAAAGTTGATGACAATTACTAACATGAGCTAAAAAATGATTCAGTAGTGTAAAAATTCACCATGCCTAATGTTAAAAATTGCCTGACTAACACTAAATATGTTCAACCTTTGACTGGAAACTCATTTGTAGGTATTAAGGCTGACTTTGCCCCTTTGGTCATGGCAGTGTGCTCTTCTTTCCGGTGAATGATTGTGAAAAAATCTTCACTTAAATGTCTTGAGCATTAAATATTTGGAAGAACAACATTCAGAACAGGAAACTGTGCTGCGCGCTGATTACTATAATCAACAGACTCGCTATGTCCGATAAGTAACAGAAAAGATTTAAAAATATGCAGTGAAAATGTGGTCTTTGTTACAATGAATGCAAATTCTCCCGAATTTATTTTTAAGTTTCTTTTTAATCATGGCTATGTCTCTGACGTTAGCTTCTATTTGTCTTTTTTTGGTTAATGTTTCATATGTTGACTTGCAATCCACCCGCAGATCTTTTGTCGAGAATGTGAGACTGTAGTAATGAGTGTGTGAGATAGAAAGAGCCTGAAGACAAAATGTTTTGTGAAGCATATTGTTATTATGATGTTGTGCCTTCTTGCGCGTGTCTTTCGACAACAGATTTTGACACTGGCCACAGGCTGCAAAAAAGCAAGCATAAAGCCTATATGAATATTCAGCAATAGCTCACTAAAAATAAATCATCCTTGATATTCTTGGAAAAACCCCCTTGTTGCTGCTTCATTTTCTTCAAAGTGAATAATTTGAGATTAAAAATAAAAGCAAGCATTACCGGGGACCGTGTTCAAACAACTTTTTCAGATGCAAATCACAAGCAGAGCTGAAACTGGGCCGAAAGTCTGAATCAGATCATTATATTGACCGAACTCCAGGCAAACTAAACAAGCATCGAAATGGATCGGTCTTAAATATGATTATGTCTGTTCATATTACTGATTCTACTGATGTTGTGCTGGAAGTTTACAACGGTTTTAAACTGAGATTGTTGGGCCATTGTTTCCCTCCCAAAAATACAAAAATAAACAAAAATCTTAAACATGAAATTAAAACTGTCGAGATTTATAACTAAAACATTTTAGAGTGAAAATCTCTAGAATTAAAATCTTGTGTTGCAATATATATTTTAGAACTCGATGAAATAGATAAACTATTAATGGATCGCTTGACCTGAGTTACGGCAGTTCCCTATGGCACTTTACGAGTTGGTGAGGCTATGAAATTATTTAACTATGGTGGTGTGGCTGAAAGTGTGAAGATACTATTATTTACGATATTCAAGCGGTACTGTTCAAGGTGTTTCAGTACTATTTCAAGCTTCCCTGTTTTGTGGTAGATTATGGAGCAGACCTCTGGTTTAGTACCGTTTTCAGATGAACAGTTCAAAAATATGGTTCGTCATAACAAGTGGACCTGGCTGGGTGAACTCAGTATAAGTATGACTCAGAAAGTATTGAATTATGTTAGAGAGTATGTTGTTGTGTCAACTATTTGAATATATATATAAACATTTCAATGGTTGGAACCCGGAGAATCTCAAAATGACAATTTTGTGATGTTAGAGTGGAGTTCGACATTTAGCTGGTTTTAAGTCTGCCAATTAGTGTTCTTCATGGCCCCTGGTGACCTGTACAAGTTTACGAGTTTAAGCACCCGATTCAGCGTACAACAAATGATAAGCAGGCGAAACAGGCGAGGCTGGAGACAGCTGTTTCAAGGCGACTGCGCTGAGACGTTATTATTTTCCAAATGTGATGGTAGAGAGCTCTTTGTCCCGTCGTCATTTTTCTCTTAGTCTGTTTTTCTCCCAGCTGCCGTTCAGACAGGCTGAACTAGCGAGACAACCTAGTGGATGTGGTTATCATTCGGTGTACAAAGTGATAATTCATGTGCGAAAATTTCTGCTGCTATTTTAGTTCCCAAGGTTTGGAGCGTTTATCGCCTTCGATTACAACGTGCAGTTGTCTGCTAATGGGGGGAGCGACTTCGATCTTGGAATTTGGTGCATTAGCTACTGATTATCATAAAATAATCTAACTTGTTAGCATCTGTTCACTTACGCCCATTTCTCTAGTCTCTAGAGAATGTGGATTACATTGACATACCGTCCACAATTCCACCCCAACCATCGGTCTTTGTGCCTCTCGCATGGCTCGACTTTAACACGTGCTGCTCAGGGGTTCTTTGCGGTGTTCATCAGCCTGCCAGGCCTGGCCCATGAGATCGGGCCTGCAGAGGCGACTCTCAGTGTGTGCCAATGGAAAACAAGCCTGCCTTTGGCCATGGTCTGGCCTGCTCGGGCAGTGATCGATGACGCAGCAAATGCGGTGTGCACTTTTTGCGCGTTGCACATAACACTGCCCAGGATATGAACGGTGCCACCTTAGACTCAGCAGCAAGCGGCTGCCACATGGTCAGGCAGAGTACGAGTGCCAATTCTGGTAATACTGTCCTGGCAGTACTTCAGCGGGCAGTCTGGCACGTGGTTTGTTTCGACTTGGCCTGCCCAAAAATGCTGATGAGATCTGAGATGACATACCTGATGATAACTTTGAGGTCAGGCCCAGTCGGCGTGCTCAGATATGGCAGTGCCATGATGAGCATGGAAGAAGATATGTGGATGTCAGGCATTATCAGCTATGTCAGGTATTACTTAGCACTTTCAGAGACACCACAGGCCGCGATCTTCGCATCTCTCTGGAGTTAGCATATAGTGTGGGTGTGCTAGCACTGACGACCCTATTCGCTCAGAACGATCTTTCTGGAAGACAAACGTAGAGAACACTTATAATTAAATGTAGACATGTCTAACGTGACTATGCCATAAGTATCTGACATCATGATGCGGCCATTGCCCGCATTGCATTTCAAAACTAGTGAAATAATCCCAGTGTTGCAGTGCCATAGCGGCTATGCGGCCCAGTCTGTCAGCGACAAGTGGAATGAGTGATGGTCAGGCTGCCCGGCTGGAGATGGGGCATTACTTAATGAGCCGAAGATAAAACTTATTTAAGTGAGGGTTAACATCAGGCTTAAGATTTAATGCCCACCTTCCGACTGCCTAAAAAATGACTCGAACACAAACTCATCACAGTGGTATGTTGCTATTTGACCTCACAACCGGAACTATCTGAACGGATAGTTTCGAGTTCAAAAAAAAGAACGCTAACCATTTTCATAAGTAACTGTACAATTTTCTGCAGCATATCAGTAAACTACGTTTAAAAATATGTTGAAACAAAACCTTGCTGCATATTTATATTATATCTTCAATTTACTTTCGGGAACGTTTGCCTGTACCCGATTCGGGTTTTACGACAATATGTTAATTAACATACTGATATGAAAATGCCTCGAAAATGTTAGATAATAAAACAGCTTCAACGCTATATTACTGGCCTATTTGTAAATGGTGCAACTGGAACAATTTGAAATCCCACCAAATAGAACGTTGAATAGAATCAGAAGGTATTGCAGATTTGACTTAAATTTTCCAATTCAAAGTGTATTCAGTTCTTTTTAATTTGTTATTTAATAGAACCGTCGAAAAAAACCTATTAAGAAGATTTGTATACCTACTCTCATTTAATTTTTTTAAGGTATTATTTGACAATTTTTATATTATTCATTTTAAATTTATTTATTTTAAAAAATGGCATATTCATATTTATAATTTTGAGCGCAAAAATGCAAATCGATGTAACAAATTTTATCAAAAATCAGATTACAAAGTATTTTTCGAAAAAAATCGAAAATATTATTTCGTGAAATAATAACCGAATCAACAGATCGAGTTTCATTGTTTACTCTATGTTTCGATAAAGGACGTTTCAGGTATAGTTCTTTGTGTCCATGCCGATACCTTAGACCGTGACGCGCCGTATGTACCTGCTATTGGAACATTTATCCAGACCTGTGAAATGATGAAGCGGCTCCAGAAAGTGTTATAAGAAAGTGGGCGTCTCAAACTTTTGCTGCGGAAAATGATGTATTAATGAAATCTTTTGATGATAGTGAAAAATGCCTGCTCCGGCATACTGATCTGTTTACCTAGCAGGTTAAGTCCATTGAGCTGAATGCTCGCTGTGAGAGTGCAGGTGGATGAGTAATTGTATTTGAACATTAAATGCTGGCTGAAATAGACAAATTGTTGCATCAATTGTTTCCGGTATCTTTTCAGATAACTGCATTTGTGAGTTTTCTTGGATTTTACCCTGCAGTTTTTTACTTGATCCTTACGACCAGTCAATAAAAGGCTCAGAATTACGAAACTCAGGGTGAAATTCTATTTACTTGGAGTGAATGTTCCGGTTCTTCGATTCATGATAAATAAAGGTTCCAAATCTAGTACGCAAAAAATAAATAATAACTGGTTTGGAAATTCTGTTCTGGACTCAATCAGTTCGTATACGATTTCATTCTGTTTGATTTTGGAAATGAACTCTGCGACAAATTAAGCATCTATTTTAGTCGAACAACTTATGGAAGGCATGACTGTCTTCAATATATTTTTTTGTTGAAGACTAATATTAAAATGACAAAAACTTTCTTCTAATATATGAAACAGAACTAAAAATTTTCCATCCAGAAAAAGGCTGCGGAGAGGGCCATTGAACAGGCTGGTCTGTCAGCTTTTTTATGGCAATCACCACCGAGGCTGAATTCTTTATTTTTCCAGTATTTTTCTAAACCTAAATCAGATGAGCATTAAAGATTTTATTTCGACACAATTCTTGTGGTCTTTTGTTCAAAAGTATGGCGGAAACAAATATTTTAATAGTAAAAATAACAGTTCTGGTGTGTTTCAGCACAACACTGAACAGATAGCATATCAGACAAGTGTTTCATGGACAGACTTCTCTTTAAAAGGCTGGAAGTCTTCACAAATTGGGCGAGGTGAATCTGGCATATGAAACTGATCTAGATGTGGGGGTTTGGCTGTTGTTATAAGTGGCTCGTATCGATGCCTTTATCATTGCGTGTTTAAAAAAAAATCAAAACCAGGTAGTAATACATCTCTTGGCACCTCGTGTGGAAACTATTAAATGATGTGTTCTCTGCTAAACAATCAATGGAAGGCAGCTTGTTTGCAGCAGTCAAATGCAGAGAGTGCAGGTACATGAGAGGAGCCCCGAGAACAAGCGCACTGTGTATGTGAAACATATGTATGGCTGAGATAACATTTAATTTGTGCATTATATTCCCCCAAATCAGAGCTCAGCTAAACTGATTTTGAAGTCATAAAATGAGTAGCCTAGGTAAATGCCAAACTCACCCTTCCCGTTAAGCGATAATAATTCTGTAATAGCAATACGCTA